>JASJOG010000030.1:0-577500 GCA_030142905.1 Heliopora coerulea | reverse complement strand
CAGTACTTTATATTTGGATATTCTTACTTTTACTAGAGTAACTCTTAGGCCTAAATAATTTACTTTTACTTTGTTACTGTTCAACAAGTCATCTCATTACTAGTTGCACTTCAATGAAGCAACCTTGATGTCAATGTCAAAGTTATCAGGGGTTTCAACAAACCACTCTGCACTTTGCAATACTCCCACCTAGTCTTGACACCCTTTTCTGTGTTCAACTTTCCTATCTAACCCTTTTTGTTGTTTTCTAGATTTTATATTAACCTTTTGACAACGGCAGTGTCCTACATATAGGCCACCTTTAGAACCAAAGAACAAATGAATGTACAAAGCAAAATTAAAGAAAGAACAATGAACAAAACAAAAAAATTCAGGCCTAAAAGGGTTAACTGGTTATAATCCAAAGGTTAAATTTCATCATTTAGCAAATTCTAATTTTTGGTAAAATTGCTTTTACTTTGAGTACTTGAGTATTTCAGTAAGCTGAATTACCTTCTTACTTTCACTCAAGTACTGTAGCTTCTGTATTGTCAACTTTTTATTTTTTCTTGAATAGCTATTTTCCAGAGTAACAGTATGTTTATACTCAAGTCACTTTTTCATGTAATTTAAACTTCACTGGATGTTACCCATCACCACACATATTACCATATGGTATATATGTTGATTCATTACAACTATGGTATATATATATATATATATATATATATATATATATATACAGTACATGTAGAATTTGTAAAGCCTGAAGAGCCACTGCTAAAGTGGTGAAACACATTGCAAAATAAAGTATTCTGGAAAGTTCACTTCACATTTACATTTATCTGTTTTTACATACTTACCTGTGTTTACATATATATATATATATATATACACATCTATATATATAAATTTGATTCACCATTAACTTATACTGTAGAAGAAAAAAGCTTAGAGACAATAAAAAAGAAAAGAGAAAAGCTCCTTTTCTGGTCTTTTATTGTTTAAAAATGTTTCAGCTGCTCAGCCTTCTTCAGTTTTAGAAAACTATACTATTTTGTACATGGGTACCAGTGTTTACATAGGTTCTGAGTAATGAAAAATTCAAAATTTCACAAAAACGTTTGTTTTCCTGAAGTAAAAGTTAGTACATGAATGTAAATATGAATTTGGATATCTGGATAATATATCTAATTAAAATTCCAAATTTCATATTGCCAACCATGTGTGGTTTCATGAGCAAACAATAGACTTTCATAATACACATGTAACTGACATGGAATATTACAGAAAAAGGAAAACTTAAGAGTTCTGGTATACCAAAACAACAACTCAAGCAGGCAACTGTTCAAAACTGCCAATAGAACAATTAAATTACTTTACTTCAAAAGTAACTCAGACTCCAACAACAATATGGCATTTTATCATTAGTGTTGTAGTAACACTATGCATTAATTACTTATGTCCATATTGCATAAGTTCTAATTTTCACTAATAATCTTGCTCTTGTGTATGTAGCTCTGCATTTTGTATATTATCACTAAACCAGTTGAAGGTTGCACTCTGAGAATCAAAATCTGGCAAAAATAGAAATTAATTTAAAACACCCTGGTCATGCTTCTTCCATTTTTCAAATATTCAAGGAAGCAGAGGCAATGGTAGACAAAAGAAAGCATGATTTTAAGCTGCTGCAGCTGTTTTCCAGGACCAATATTTGTGTAATGAATCCTCAATAGTACATTAAGGTACCTGATGATGATAATGATAATAGTAACAGGGACGGCAGAGTGGAATTACAAGTGGGGGGGGCTTGAGATAAAAATACAGCATTTTGTATGCTTCTCTGGGAAATTGCACAACAAGTGTTTTAAAGCATAGTTGTTTCAACATTACATTTGGAAAAAAGTGGGGGGCTACAGCCCCTGCAGCCCGCCCTCGGCTCCACTGTCCCTGAGTAATCAAGAGATGGATGAGTTGAAAGCCCAATGGGAAATTGCAAAAACAGTAATACAGTACTGTATAAATCTTGAAGAAAGGTGGGAACTTGATGTAACAACAGTTTGTTTATTTTTAATGAAAGACAAATTTACAATTTGTGATTGGGCACTATTCCGGTATGCCTTAATGTCAGTTATACAATATAAGATGCAACACTTCCTTTCATACCAGTAATATAATTATGTAAGGTATGCAGATTCTCCAGTACTTGTATTATAAGAACAAGCCAACCCAGTCTTCTAGTATTTCATAACTTTTTACAAATGTCCAATGTCTTATTCTTTTCACATTAAGCCCAGAGTAAGCTTTAAAAAAAATTTAAAACAACATTAACTGGAATAACAAGGATAGCCACATGTAACACATATGAGAGACAGCCAAATGCTGAAATATTTATATCACCAGCTTCAGTCTGAGTTCAAAGATTATGATAAAAAAATATTCATAAATCCTAAACTTGTTTCCACTGCCTGCCAACAACTTTACAAAGTATAATTTAAAATATAATTAAAAAGTATTATTTTTTTTCATGTTGCCCATAAAAACCCACTTCTTCATTGCTAGCACTGTCAGAGGTCCAATGGGATGGTTGCTTATCTCTGGCATCCCTACTAATGATGCCATTGGATCTAAATACTATAACATGTAGAATTTTGAGACTAATACACACCTCAGTAATGTTGGTTCAGGCATGCCTGGATCTGCACCTCTTTTTAGACCTATAAAATTATACAACATATTATTTACATTTACCCTAAATGATCAAGTATACAATAAAAAAAGAACACAGTAATACATAACAGTAATACTGTAAATAGTATCTACACTGACTGATTTTATAGTGATTTAAAATCATTCAAACTATATTCACAACTTTTGAAGGAATTAAGCTTGCACTCAACATACCCAAAGGAAACAAGTAGAGTAAACAATGCAACTGCAACCAAACATTCACTACTCCTCTAACTCCCATTGGACTGTAACCAGATATTGTGATTTAAGGATGCCAATTTGCAAAGGCTAGGCTCTGGGAAATGCTTAGTCAAGGTAGCTCAAAAGCTGTATAAACTTCCTTCACAAGTAACAAGGAGTTTACACTTACTGCCACATTTTATATTCAATATTAAAATACTGTTGTGATAAAATGCCATGTGGAGGACTAGAACTAATCTTTAAATTCATGGTTGGTGTTACAGTTGGATTATCAAATGAAAGTTACATGTGTAGTCAAGGGGCACACTTCCTTTGCTTGCAGAACATCATCAACCTTTTAAAACTGTTATTGAGAATATCAATTACTCTAAAATCACTATTGATTATGTCATGCTTTCTAACTATGTTATGTCTCACAGTTAATATTGTGAGGTCATCACATCATTAAGAGCAATTAAGCTACAAAATGACAGCAAAGTTGAAAGAAAAACTCTTTTGAAAACAGTTTACTAAGCTTAAATTCATTATTTACTAGTAAGTCACAAAAACTGAAGGTCAATTTGTGTATTCAATTTATAAGGAACTTTTCTGTCCTGAATTCTTTTTTAATTTAAATTCTTTTTGGAATTCTTCTTTATTTGTGTAAGAATTTTTGTCTACAGGCTTTTTAAATAAAATTCAGCTTTTCAAACTCTGACCAAGTAATTAAATATATTAGTTTCTGAATACCATTAGCAGTATGGATTACAACCCACTGGAGGCTTGGACCAGTAATATCAGCAACTCAGAAATTGCCTATTGCCCATCATAAATATTTAACATGTATTTTTTTAAAATTTTGCACCAAAGGGGTCTAGAACTAATTATATTGCTGTGGTAAAAAGAAAACATACATGTAGACTGACCAAATTGTGTAAAAGTATCATATGACTAGAAGGCTAACCTCATTGAGCAACTGGTCCAAAAAAGTAAAGCAAAGTTAAGGGGTGCTGGTGGCACAGTGGTAGTGCATGTGTCTCCCACAGCTGTGACTAGGGTTTGATTCCAGCTTCATGCAGTTACCTGATTAAAGTTACCTTGGTCACATGTGAGAAGAGTGTTATCCAGTTTCAACCGTACCAAGTATGGCAGGTTTTCCCTGGGTACTCCAGTTTCCTTCTCCAGAAACACTGGACCCATGAGGGGTGGCCCCTACTGGACTTCTAGGGAGAGCAGCTTAGGTAGCTGATAGGGTTACCAATTATAAAAAAACCATGAAATAAAAATGGAGTGCTGCATAGGCAGTGTGGAAATCAAAGTGAAATAATCAGAAAGGTTCGAGTACTGCCGAAATGTGAGAGTAGTTATCTAACGTTTCGAGCAAAGGGCCTTCGTCATTTTTTCTCTCTGACAAAGGGCCTTCGCTCGAAACGTTAGATAACTACTCTCACATTTCGGCAGTACTCAAACCTTTCTGATTATTTCACTATAGAAAAATCACTTTTTTAGGCCTCTTTGCAGTCTGTTTCAGGCCCCATCATAGTCCTTTTGGCCACTAACCCGACTCATCCTTCTATATCCGTGGAAAATAATTTCCCACTTTGAAAGTAATCGTCATCGCGTTCACTTTTACGGTATCGACCATTATCAGTTAATACCATGTGTTTCATGACCCGTTGATTCACCTCAGACTTTAAACTAATTTTATGAAATCTCCTGGAACATAACTTAGAATTTGGGGTCCCTAATTCAAGCGCTGAACTAAACGAAATAAGAAAGCCATCTCTGATAAAAATACATACAACAAGGTCAAAGCATGCCGGCACAACATTTTAAATTTGAAGATAATTACTATATTATATAACGGCCATTAGTTCATACCTAAGTAGATAACTACGGGAATAAATCCCCAGTAGAATGTCGTCTTTGCCGCTCCTAACACGACTTGAATCCTTTTCTTTGTCTCTTTCTGCAAACTAAACATTTTGCAGAGATTGAACAACTTAAGACGATCTGAAAAGTAGGACAACTAGATAGAAGCAAGAGATAACTCAGATAAGTATTTGTGAAAAGGTATCGTACCCCTGACGAACCTCTGAAACACACCGAAATTACCAACCTAGAGCCCAGGATCAACTCACGGCTTTCAAGAATCAACTTGTGCAAAATTGTTGTGTAATTTATGCGTGTGTCATCGGCTTTCCCCACCCTGGGGACCCCGGGCTATAGTGGGGTCTTTGTAAAAGCTAGTTTATAATTTCATGTTATTTCCCCACCCCGCGGGCTATATTATTTTGCAAAGCTCCCACCTCAATGCCCCCACCAATTTTCATAATGTGTTTGCAAGAAAAACATCAATATTAGAACTTAGGGTAGTTTTTTAGTTTTAAATTTAACTCTTACAGGGTAACATAAAGAAACTTTACATGTTGAAGCTATGTGCAATAGTTTATGGCAGAAGTGTTGCACAGCATCAACATTGATTAGATGTTGACATTAAAAGCAGAAACATTAAATTCCAAAATGAACAAAGTTTGACCAATTCTATGCCCTAAAAACATGTAATGGCAGTGCCTACCCTTCACCTCACTTCGTCATCAATATAAAATTTTTGTGAATAGCGCAGGTCATACTAAATTTAGACAGTTTATTTTGGATGCAAGTCTAATAACTTATCCACAGGCCAGTACCATAATGTACATAGAATGTATATTTTACCAAATGTCTGGAGTTATCATGAGACAGTTTCTTTTGTAATTTAGAAGGAAATGTTAAGGTGAACTTAACTACTTGTATTCATAATATTGCGGAAGTAAAACCTGGCCAAAATATCTGACTAATCTTGGTTCTGTTCACTATTCTCACTGGCAGAATATTATGACCAACCAATTCGTATATAAACAAAACATTTCTTAACAAAACAGTAAAAAATTGATTATTGTTCATTCATGTCTTCCAAGCATAAGGCACAAATGTATTGTTCCATTGCATCGGCTTGCTCTTGAGTCACATTAACACACACACTGTGATGTCCGTCAATTCCCCGAGGTGTAGGGCAATGGCGGCACAAAGCCCCTTTATTTCCCCAAAATCTCAGGCGAAAATTGTATTCAAAGTCCCCACAAAAGCAATCAAATTGCCCCACCACAGCCCGGGGTCCCCCGGGTGGGGAAAGCCGATGACACAGAATAACACCAGAAGTCCCACTCAGTGTCGGTACCTCTGATGTACATGTCCTCGCGCATGTTGCCTCGTGAACACAGGAGGTTGAACGGCCGCCATGTTCTTGGAGGGTATAACTGAGTCATTTTCAGGAAACGAAATGGAGTAGTTCAGCTTGAAGGGATCTGGCTAAATTTTGGACGTCGGATGGCGATTCTACCACCGAGGCCGGTTAAAGCGAAGGCAAACTGACTGTTTTGGTTAAAAAATTTCCAAATACTACGCTAAAACTGATCACAATTAGGCAGTTTAACAATCCTTGTCTCTCGGTGATTCACCACATTAATAGTCCGTCTAGTAATCGGAAATTTATTCAAATAATTTGAACTACATTTACACTACATTTTCACAATCACGCTACAATTTCTATTGACTAGTACAGTTTTTAAAAGTTACCTGACAGCCGTTGTTATATGTGTTAAATGTTTGACTTGAAACGATTAAAACTCGCTGAATGTATGCATACACTGCGTTACATTATTAGGAGCTAAGAAATCTTTGAAGCTACAATAAATCAGTTAAAGAACATCCACCTATAAAATTATTTATGCCTTTCAGTAAAGATTGAATCATCTTTCAATATCTTAAAAGAGTTTCGGGAGAAGTAACCGACCCCAGTGAAGTTTGATAATGTACATATGGTACGTCGACTTTGGCTTACAGTTTCTACTCAGAATTTATGCGTATGTATTTGTTTGTAATGCTTGGAAACGCCTAAACTTTAATCATCGACAGCATACAGTGCACAATTTAAGTTAAATAATTTGATTAAATAAGGTGAAAGTCTACATGTGTAGTATGTAAATAACTAACTATAATGGCAGCTGTAATTTATGTATTTTATTCTAGCATAATAGGTGTGTTCATTACAGTACCCATCCAAAATACAATTGGGCACCAAGTGTAAACATTGCCTAAGATTGTCTATTAACCCATTCAGGTGCAAGGGTGCATCAGGACTCATCACTCAGGTGAATAAAATTGTTTGCTATTAGCCAGAATAAAACAGTAAAGTGTGCCCTTGTCCCTCAATAGGTTAAACATGCTATGGTTGATTTCCATGTGCAGGTAAGACCATGCAAGCATTGCCAGCAACTACATTTGACATCTTACTCTATAACAATAAAATTGATTTTAAAAATAATGGCTTTCTGTCTTACAACTTACAGTATGAAAAATAAGAAATAAAAAAAAAATAATAACAGGACTTGGTTTTTGGGAAGTGTACAACATTTTATTAAATTTACAATCTCTACCAGTAACGTCGAGGTATGTTTATTTAAAAGTAGGTGGCAATGATCCTTTAAAAATACTGTTCATTATTAAGATTCAGAAAACTACTTATTCAGGTTTCCCAGTCTTTGCCATTGCATTATAATACAATTTAAATTTTAGAAATAATTTATGTTATAAATATAACAACCATATAGCTCAAAAAATCACTTTTGTCTTTATAAAGTGTCCCTGAAAGGGACTTCCATGTTTTAAATGTTTCTTTCTACAGTTTGAATTCTCATCAGAAGGTAATCCTCTGTGTGCTTGCATCATACTGGGTTAATCTAAATGACCTTGGAGTTGAGATAGGAATGTAAATAAACTATAAGACACCAAAGAATAATCTGGCCAATACTAAAATTGTCCAAATGAAATTCCAGCCTTTGCCTCCATATTGACTAGTACATTGTAAGTTTTAAACAGATACACTGAAACAGGACCTTCAACACTATCTGTGACTGTGTCACTATATAAAGGAAACATTACAAAAAACCAGTCCATAAAAAACTTCATATTCTGAATTTTCCTGGTATCAATATTAAACAGGGTTCATACTAATGAAAGATCACAAAATTACAGGAGTTTTCCAGGGTAGCAATGCTACTTTTCCAGGATCCAACCCCTAGTTTTCTTCTTTGGCAAAAAGAGCAAGAATGTAATCTTCCTTGTGACAACAGTATAACATTTTGTTGGTTTCAATATAAGGATGAAGCAATAATAAACTCACGACTCGATTCAATTTTGATTTGACAGAAAAGGAAGGACAAAAGCAAACAAATCTATTTTGTGTATGAAAAAAGGAAGTTTTGTGAATGTACAAATTGGCAAGTCTGGATCATCAAGGTTCAAATTCTTTACAAAATTCCAGGAGGATTCTAGGAAAATTACAGGAGTACCCAGAAAACAGCTGTTTTTCAAGGAGGATTCCAGGAAAATTACAGGAGTACCCAGAAAACAGCTGTTTTTCCAGGAGGATTCCAGGAAAATTACAGGAGTACCCAGAAAACAGCTGTTTTTTCAGGAGGATTCCAGGAAAATTACAGGAATACCCAGAAAACAGCTGTTTTCCCAGGAGTTTTCCAGGGCCCTGGATAGAACCGTATTAAGGGCTGAGAGCGACTGAGGTGCCGGTGAACACAAGCTAAATTCTACTCGAAAAAATCGTTTATACATTACCCCACTTATAAAAAAGTAATCGCTTACCGCCTCTTCAATAGATTCAGAAATGTAATGAAAATCGTCCTCCTACTTTTCCAAATACAGCAGTTTTAGTGAGCCAACTTTGGTTTTCGCCATATTGTTTCTAGTTGAAATGCGCTGAGTATACCCTCCAAGCAGGGACGGCGGAGCCAGGGGGCTGCAGGGGCTGTACCCCCCCACTTTTTTCCAAATGTAATGTTGAAACAACTACGCTTTAAAACACTTGTTGTGCAATTTCCCAGAGAAGCATACAAAATGCTGTATTTTTATCTCAAGCCCCCCCACTCGTAATTCCGCTCCGCCGTCCCTGCCAAGAACATGCCGGATGCGGACGTGCGGAGTTAAAGTGGTGTGACAAGTTTCCTCGAAAGTGGGACTTCTGGTTAATTCTTTATTCTCTGCCTAATTCTTTTTCTAAGAGAAAAGAGAACAGAATCATCAAGTATGTCGGTCATCGGGAAAGTCATACCGTCAATTTGTGGGTTGTTTCGTGTAAATGGCGACACAAACTATATTTTAGTCACTTTATTTGCTGGTGTTATAATTCCAGTTGTTATTGTGTTGGTCATTCGAGAATGCTTTAGGCCTAAAAGTTCGAATCCTTTTGCTCGAGATAATCGACGTGCCCCACAACCATTGGAGCGTGATGTGAAAGCAAGAGACAAGGTATTGAAAAATGGATTTGTCGCGAAAAAGATTCCTGAAAATCTTGATGCTATTGTGATTGGCAGTGGTATAGGTGGCTTGAGTTGTGCTGCCATCTTAGCAAAGGCTGGCAAAAAGGTTTTAGTCCTTGAACAGCATGATCAAGCTGGAGGGTGTTGTCACACCTTTTATGAAAAAGGTAAATTCTTTTTGATCATTTTAGATTATTGCTATCTGTATTTAAAAAAACATAAGATTGCTTATAATGTTTTAATGTTTCAAGTTAATAAGTACCAGGGCACAATTCAGGCAAAAACTTTGACTAGTCTTGAAAGAAATTTCACTCGTCAACCTTGTGAGTATCGAAGATGCAGCTACGTAGCAACATCCTTTTGATGAATCATTACAGACGAGCAAAAGAAAAATAACTCCGAAGTCATATTACTGAGATTTACCATCAACTTTTTAGGATTTGAATTTGACACTGGTATTCATTATGTTGGTGAAATGAATGAAAGAAGCGTTCCAAAGTTTTTGGTAGATCAGTTAACCGAAGGTCAACTTGTTTGGTCTCCACTTGATCCACAATTTGATGAAGCTATTATTGGTTCGAGTCCACAAGATTCACAAAATTTTCCGATAATGAAGGGTTTTGAAGGTTTTCAAATGGCATTGCTTGACAAATTTCCCAATGAAAAGAATGCCATTAACAAGTATATTGATTTACTAAAGGTAAGTGTATTTTAAGGGCAGAATGGAAAACGTTGGGATTATTTCCACGGTTTGGAATAACGATTCGTGATTCACGAATCCAATTATGACTTTCACAATTGGAATATTCGAAAATTTGAACAAATTACGAATAGTAATTTTGCGATGTGTCTGGCACAGTGTGACAGCTATGATTCATTGGTATACTGGGTTAGTTGTTGTTATGATTTTAATGTCAACCAAAAAACAAATAACATTTACATAGATAAAGAATATATTAGTTCAAAAGTTTACGAAAAGGTATGGCGTCGTTCTAAGTAATGTGTTCCGTCCTTCCACGAATAGATTAGACTAGTTCACTTCCGGTTTCGCTTTAACAACAATAAACGTCATGTAATACTATGTGTCTATAACAGTTGTGACATATTTTTGAACGTATTCGTATTGAGAATTCACCATAATTCTTTGCGGAATTATTGTCGACACCGTCAAAATTGTTGAGTTATACAGTACAAACTTTTTCACTGCAATTATTCAGGCTAATATCTATGCCAAAGGTAACCAGTATAAAATAATGCTGTCACCTGTAATGAAGTGGCAAAATGATTTGAATTCAATTGGGATTCTATGCGTAGAAAAAGGTTTTACCGATCATAATATCTCACACTAATGCAGATTTACAACGTGAGATTTGGAAAATGAGATCAAATATGAGAACAGTCGTTTTAGCAATGAGATATCTGTATATTTTTTGGTAAATTAGGCATAACTGTAACGTAACATTGAATCTTAACTTAAATTCTAAAAATTCTGTTATTGTTATCAACATGACAGCATAATCTCCCTAATTGAGCTTCAAAATTCCTGAAAAATCACGAACAATTTTTCAATAATTAATTTGAACCCTGATTTGTAGAACATTGAGGTCTAGTCAAAAAAAAAAAAAAATAAATGAAAATAGAAAAAAAAAACCCCCCTGAAATGAAGGCTTATTGAACGTGCATTTTGTTGGTTAAGTACCGTCAGGTTGGCTATTTAAAAGCTGACAAGAATGTTATAAAAGCATACAATTGCATGTGCATGCCTCGTCAGACACCTACTAGACTTTCAAGTATCAAGATCAAGGTGTGTAATTTACAGCATGACTAAAACATCATGGAAATAGTGAACAGAGAAAGAGGTCTTGAAGCCATGATAACAAAGGGATTTTGTTATTATGACTTGAGTGACATGCTGCATAACTTTGCAGGCTTCTGCCCAGGACCATCTGAGTTCCTGGCACTTACAGGCTAGGGGTCATACCCCCACAAAGTCATCAGACAATCCATTCTGGTTTTGAATGGATATCACATTTCACTAAGTTACTGGTAGGCAATTGTATGCACATTGTGGTGTTAAATTTTATCAAATAATGGTCAATAATGTTTCAGTAAAAAGAAAAAGGTCACTTTAGGTTTTCTTATCACATATTTGATACTTTTTGAGTGTTGTGCAGAAGGGTCCACTTTGGCATAAGTGCTGGGTTGCAATGCTGAGTACTGGGTGCTAACTCCCGGTGTCTACCACCATGTGCAAAACCCTGACTTTGATAGTATCCAAAGCAAAACATAAAGAATAAAATGAGAAAATTGGGGGGGGGACACATGTAATACCCCAATCAAAATTTTTACTGCAGATAAAACCCTTCATCTGCTCTGTTAGGAAAATTCTGTCACGTGGTAAACTATAGAAGCAAATGTCCAACATAAATCAATAGTGACTGAATAATTTGAACACTGTTGCTAATGAGATTGCTAGGTTAACAAATGGCAGGCAAGCTACCCAATGAGCAGAAGTTTTGTTTGAATATTTTCACTTTATGTATGTGTAATCCACTGTACAACCCTGGATGACACTTTCTCAAGACCATATGTAAATTAGCCCTCAACTAGCAGCCATTTTGTCCTTATCTGAAAACAACTCATCTCAGTTTCCATTGACCACGAAGGATACTGTTGTCATTCCAAAAGTTGATTTATTCCTTTGTCAGTAGACAGTCTTATACACTGTATAACTATCTTGTTGTTTTATTTATAGTTAATACTGAAAGTTTTTATTCTGAACTACTGCTTTTGTAATTCACGTTTTCAGCGGTGCAGGAAAAGTTCTTATATTCAAGTCCTTTTAAAGGTTATTCCTAAAAAGTTGGGGCAATTCCTTGTGTCAACTGGAATCATCCATTGGATCACAGATTATTTTAAGTACTCACAGCGTACCTTGAAAGATGTCTTGGAGGAGCTTACTGATAGCAAAGATCTTCGTGCTGTTCTTGCATACAATTTTGGTGACTATGGTAGGCTACTTGGTTATGTGTTCATAAATAGGCCATAGTTTATTTCTGACACAATCTGATTTAGTTTGGGTGTCTGCATGTTGAAATTCAACATTTTTTTTTGGAAATGCATAATATAAAATTGTAAACTGTGCCAAAAACTCACTTGATGTTGAGACTGAGAGGACAGTGAAACCGTGATGGGGGCAGACTAACATACCACTATGGTCTTTGTGCTCCCAGAATAGTAGAATCACGGAAGATAAGAAGTCCCAGTAAATGTTCACTATGAGCTATTCTTGATTTGAATTTTTTATTTGTTAAGAAATTGCTCCCAGCTCTTCTTTACCTTCTTAATTTCTTAAAAAAGTCCAGGTACATTGGTTAATTATTTACATTTTCATTTCTCAATGGTTTTGATACTGTCATTCCAGAAATTACACCATTTACAAATGGATGAGTGCTACTGTTTTGTACATTTTACTGGCTTTGATTGGAAAAGATTCAATTCGGCCGTTGTAGCTGAGTTCAGTTTAGTTTCCAATCTGAAACTTCTGGAATAATTCTAAAATTAAACAAGGTTCACATGTAAGTTGAACTTTGATGAGAATTGTACAGACTTGTCATGAATTAGCAAGGGGAATGATAAATCTACCAAATAATGTCCTACAAGGGCAGTAGAAATTCTTGGTGGAGTTATTTGTGGTGGGATGTGACCCCTTGCTCCTTAATTTTGGAATTTTACTTTCTTGTTATGCTACATCATGAGGAGTTCATGCAAGACTTTAAAGCTCAGTGCTTGGGAAATTAAGCAAATAATCCAGGAAAAACAGTTCTATCATATTTATAACTTCAAAACTAACTATAATTTAATTGCATTAGCAGTAACATGAACAATTAAATTAATTTTTGCCAAAGCTCCAGTTAATAGAATTTTGTCACTGAATTTCATGCAAACTCGGTAAATTGTCTTTGGCAACTGGCACAACATTTGTCGCAGTAGGATTCATGTGTTCCTGGATTGCAAATAATCGGTTTTCATCTTCCAGTTCCGACTTCGCCATAATGTACATGGACTACCCCAATTGATCTTTTTGATACTGATAATCTAGCAATTGGTTGAATTGTCAGTTCAAATTGCTTGCCTATTATCAAAGTTGGGGAGGAACCCTTGTGAGAGTTTTCCCCCAATATTTTCTGTACTTTTTGGATGGCAGAATTACAGCTGAACCCCTGTTAAGCGGCCACTTATTAAGCGACCGCCCCCTTTTAAGCGACCAGTTATCATAGTCCCGAAAGTATCGTCAGTATAAATATTGCATACAAAACCCCTACTAAGCGGCCACCTCTATTAAGCGGGCGCGACCACCTTTTGGCCGTACCGACCCATAGAATGGAGAATTTACGCGTGATTGTCTCCAAATAAAGTTACTTTGTAACACACATAATACTAGTTTGTGACCCTTATTAAGCGGCCACTTGCCATCTCCCTGAGGGTGGCCGCTTAATGAGGGTTCAACTGTATCTGTGTCCAGACCAGTGAACTCAATTTTCAGTATACCCATTGAGAAAGGATATGGACAAAAAAAGGTCTTGATCGTTTGAAGGAGATTTGTCAGAATTTTCGTTCAGAAACAGTTTAGTATGTAGGCCCTTCTTGTGGAAATTGAGTTTACTGAGTGAAGCCAACAAAATGGCGGAACATTGAGTCCTTGCCAGTGAATTCAATTTCCGTATCTGGAATGCTAACTCCCAGTCATTTGCACGGGCGAAAAGTGAAGCCAAGATGGCCACCCATGGAGTCCAATTTTGGACGTCAGTTTCAGTCTTTTACGCGGACTTGTACGTAAGTTCCACTCCCTTACACGTCTTCATTTATTAGTTTTTGTTTGGTTCGGCTTGAAAAGTACTCCTAACCATAGGAAAGTGTTCAGGACGATATATTACTGGATCAATTTTACATAATCGAGTATTCAAAAAAATTTAAAAATGCCATGTGGTTCGAGAAGTGTGTTAAATTGTCTAGACACGGTAAACTAACGGTAAAACGTGGACGAGCACTTGGCAGTTTGCTAAAGTAATTTATCGAGACTGTTTTATCAGGTTTCTCGTTAGTTTGGTAGTGTATTTTCGTGGAAAGTATAATCTGTCTCTGGGTTTGATTTTGTCGAAATATACTTGAAGTTCTTGAACTCATTTCTATGTTTTGAAGGCATATTTTATGTGTATTTTCAAACAAAAACCTCTCAGGAAAGGTAAAAAGTCGCGTGGGAAACTGAAATTGACGTACAAGCCTGCGTACGGGACTGAAACTGGGGTCCAATATTGGTCTCCACAGTGAACTCAATTTCCATATCTGGAATGCTAACTGGCCAATGAAAAGTGAAGGCAAGATGGCCGCCCATGGAGGCCAATTTTGGACGTCAGTTTCAGTCCCCTACGCGGGCTTGTACGTCAGTTTTAGTCTCCCACGCGAGATTTTACATTCTCTAAAAATTTTCTTTATTGAAAATACACACAAAACATGTCTTCAAAAATTAGAAATGAGTTTAAGAATTTCAAATATATTTCAACAAAGTCAACCCGAGTTGCAGGTTATATATTTTCACGAAAATAAATTACCAAACTCACGAGAAACCTGATAAAACGGTCCCGAGAAATTATTTGGGGAAAGTACTAAGTGCCCATCCTTTTTTTACCGTCAGTTTACCATCTTTAAGACAATTTAGGACAATTGTTAGGCCACACGGCAATCACGAATCCTTTTAAACACTCGAATATGTAAAAACTGGTCCAGTAATATTTCGTCTGTACACTTTTTTCCATGGTTGTGAATGTTTTCGAAGTCGAACCAAACAAAAACTGAAAATTAAAGTCGTGCAAAGGACTGGAACTGACGTACAAGACCGCGAAGAGGACTGAAACTAACGTCCAAAATTGGCCTCCATGGGCGGCCATCTTGGCTTCAATTTTTGCCCGAGCAAATAACTGGGAGTTAGGATTCCAGATATGGAAATTGCGTTCTCTGAGAAGGACTCAATGAGGCACCATATTGTTGGCTTCACTTTACGTAACTCAAAAGCATAGGGAGCAAGCAGTCCAGTTATATACAGGTCAGTAGTCCAGACTGAACGAAGGTATAACCCGGCGCTGAATGCTGGGTGAATGCCAGGAAATCTCATGTGATCTCCTTGTGACGTAGCATGAAAAGGAAGTAGAATTATCATTACTTAAAAACCCTGTTGAATTTTTCTCCTATTTATAGAATGTTGTCTTGTTAAATTAATTTTTGAGTTTTTTAAGGAACCCCACCGAAAGAAAGCAGTTTTGCTCTTCATGCCAACCTTGTCTGTCACTTCATGGACGGAGCCTTCTACCCAGTCGGTGGTGCCAGCGAGATCGCAATGCATTTTATTCCTGTGATTGAAAAAAGTGGTGGTCGTGTTTTGGTTCGGGCCCCTGTTAAGGAGATCTTAGTAGATGAAGGGAAAAGAGAGGTGCGAGGTATGTGTGCTTACATTTCACTGTCATGTGTCTTTTGCAATGCTTTATAGAGGAACCTGCTAAAATAGGACATGAAGCCGAACTCCACCAGGACTAAAAAGTCGCTTAAACGGCGCGTCTATCTTCAAAAGTAGAATAGGTTACGAAAAATAATTTCGCCTCAGGGAATGTGAAAGGGGAACAGCAGATCCCCTAATTCTGCCCACATTTATTTTGTAGACAAGTTCACGTGAAAGCCGATGTGAAATATTGAAGCGGGATAAGATATATGCATAGCCACTGTAGCTGATAGAAATGACTAGCGAACGTAAGACATACTGGTGTTTTGTACATGGCTTATATGCTTACAGTGCCGTTGCCATTCTCACCTAGTTCTTTCCTAGCATTAGAAAATAAACACTGAGGCACATATAGACATGGTAGACGTGTGGTCTGTACGCACATCTACTGTGTGCATGCCATTGGTCACTTGTTTTATTAACAGTAAAGAATGTTGGGGACAATAGAGGAAGTAGATAGTGACGTCATCTTTTCTACGTTTGTCTTTTTAATCCAGGTGTTCGTGTGGCTAAAAGCAGTGGTGATGTGGAAATCTTTGCTCCGCTTGTCATATCTGGAGCGGGTATTTACAACACGTTGGAAAAGTTGCTCCCTGCGAGCTGTGTGGACAACGAAATGCGATCCATGCTGAATACTGTCCGTCATGGTTGTGGTGGCATGATCGTGTATATTGGACTAAATGGTTCCAAAGAAGAACTTGGTCTAATTCCAAGAAATAAGTGGATATTTTCGAATAATGAGCTGGATCAGTCTTACGAGGCTTACTGTCAGAGTTCCCCCGAGAAAGCCGGTACAGAGGACGTTCCGTTGTTGTTTCTGTCTTTTCCTTCAACAAAAGATCCAAGCTGGGAAGAGCGGTTTCCAGGAAAATCTACATGTGAGATCATCAGCTTCGCTCCATATGATTGGTTTGACAAATGGAAGGATGGAAAAGTAATGCACAGAGGAGATGACTACGAAGAATTAAAGAATCGGATTGGAAAACGGATGTGGGAACAAGTTTGCCGCTTTCACCCCAATCTGAAAGATAAAGTTGAATACTTTAATGTTGGTACCCCGCTGACCAATCAGTATTATATCGCATCATCTCGTGGAGAGATGTATGGTGTGGACCACGATATAAGAAGGTTCAGTGCACAGAGTGTCCTTAATTTACGAGCTGAGACATCCGTCAGAGGATTGTTTCTCACTGGACAAGATATTCTGGGCTGTGGATTTATTGGCGGACTCTTTGCAGGTTTCATATCTGCGTCTACAATTCTTCGGAGGAACATTATGACGGACTTGACGACATTAAGGAAACAATGTTGTAATTGAGTTGGATGGGATTATTGTGATTAAATGAATTAGCACTAAAAAGCTACTTATGCACTTTTATCGGCAATAACATTTGCAAAATAACAACTGTAGAAATAAAGCAGCTTATTTTAAAACTCTGTGTGTGTAATTTCGTTGTTATTTCAATGAAAAAATCAATCAGTCAATCCATGAGTCAATCAATTTATTTGTGAATTCGTTTAGCTGTTTATTTATTTAATTATTTATTTATTTATTTTATGATCTATTTACTTATTATTTATTTCTCTATCCCTATTTTTTATATATTGACCAAAGACATTAAATTACGTTATAAGCCATCTCATTAATTAACTGTTATTTATTTATAATAATTTTGATTAATAATTAATTTTTGATGATTTATCTTATTAACTTACTATTAAATAACAATGCATTACAACGTAGTTCGATTGTATGGGAATCTTATTCCCACGCCAACCCTACGGGGCGCGGTGTTAGGGTGCCATTGTCGACGTGCCTGGGGTCCATCTACCTACGGGATTACTAGGATGACAAAATTTCGCTTTCTGTTTGCATGGATGTATTCACATATAAATTATCACCAGACCAATCCGACTGCGTCACAACTTGGAGTCACTCCTGTTCTTCCATTTCAAAATATAGTAAAAGGTTCGAATTTAAATCAGCTTTGCTTGTTTATCAAAATTGACATGTATAAAACTAAATTTAATGACGAAGCACGAAGAAATTTCTTCCCCGCCACAGATACATGACGTTTCTAGGACGGTGGTGTTTATGTTTACAACTTTTTCTTTCCCGATTCTGTTATAAAGACTTTCGGTAAGAATTTCTTTCAACGTCTTCGCAGATGCTTACAAACCCGATATCCCGGATCAAGACTATTAGTTGTGCTTGTGCTTTATCGTATAGTTTTCCAAACTACACTTCTCACACATTGGTCTTAAAATAAATAATTTAAACAAGCCGTTGATACGATATCTCATCCACAAGTTTGTTTCCTGTCTTTTCGGATGTTTATCTTCATTCATCCTCAGGTCCCTTGACGTTGTAGGAGTTGTTCACCACAAAAAACTTAGGAGGGACACGGCAACCACAAGTACTTAAAGCATAGCTGTCCATCCAGTTCGACAAAAAACCAAGGTGTTTGGTAACTTTACCAGACCAGGGCTATAGGCCTTAGCCCTAAGTTAATAGAGGCCTTAATAAAACCTCCCTAAAATTTTATTGGACGAACTCTGGTTGTCCTTTTGCCTTTCCAACGGTTTTTCTAAAACTACTCAAAACCAGAACAGATTTTTGCCAACGTAACGCTAGAAACGACTTCAACATATGAATTGGCATATGTTTAAAAATCTTAAAATGGAAGAGCAAAAGATACGATTGTGTGCCATGGAGCTGCGACTGTCGCAGCAGTCGCTCAACAGTCGTGGTCGCAGTCGCAAGAGTTTGATTTGGTAAAACTTTTGCGACGAGATTGCAACTCGTTACAACAGTTTGCGACCGAAGATTGCAATGTGCACCGTGCCGTACGTCGCTCTACGACGGATTGGATGTCCTAAACAGATAATATCGAGCATCCTGTAGTTCTCAAACCCAACGGTCATATCTGCGCTTTACCAGGTAAACTAGAAGTAGTTTTTGTAGTCTTTGTTTAGAATTGAATGTGGCCATGTTTATACGGCAGCAGACAAATAGTTGCCAAAAAAATTTCTCGCTCAAGAAGAAACTACTGAAACGCGCTAAAACAAGAGAGATTTCTGTCCCTCGAATTTTAAGTCATCTTCTTGCAACTGCAACGTCATTATGCACCACTATCGCAAGCAGTTGCGCAACTTTTTTCTCGTAACTCATTGCAACTCTTGCAACCATTGTGAAACATGAGTTGTAGACTGTTGCGAGTAGTCGTGCAACTTCAGTCGTGCAATTCTTGCGACTCTTCACAACAACTTATGACCATTGTGAACCAGCCTTTTCTCACTTGTAACTACTATTCTTAACACTGCTCTCCCAATGGTTAATTCTGGGCAGTTTGTAAATATATATCCACGCTTAAACATATTTATTAATAGTATCTCTGAAGATGTTGTGATGTGTCCAACGAAACGTCTGAATAAATCTTATCATGCCTTTACTTCACATTTTATGCTGGGCTTTAATATTTCTTACTAGACTTTTCGGAATGTTTGGAATATCAAGATCCCCAAAATTTATCTTAAATAAAAAACGAAAAACTGACAATTTGCCTGTTGTACACGATTTAAACCAATCTGGTAGGGGCATGTAAAAATCAATGGATTCATTTTTACAATCAACTAAGGGATTGAAAATGACGTGGATCATGTCGTGACTTCTGCTGAAATAATGTTTAACTCTGTTGATACAGGATGATCACTGCAGTCGAAGAGCAAACCAACCTACTCCTAATATGTTTTGACCATGGTATCTGGGAAGGAAAAATGATATATGGACGGTCCAGATCTTAAAATTAGCAATTGCAATGGACAGTGTAGAAATCATGGCACAACTGGTTCTGACTACACGGGTTGTTTCGCAGACCGACGCCGAACACTTCGCGAACAAAATGCGGTGACACTATCGATGCTATATTTATGCGCTGTTCCGTTTCCAAGGCTTGCCATTGAACAATCGACAACTCTTTACAATGGTTAGGGACGGACTTGCGATTATATGTGGAAAACAATCCTACCCTTCTACGTCGCCTCGAAAACGTGGAAATGCCTTCTGTAACGAATCTTGTACAAAATGGATGGCGCGGAGGAATAGCAAGTTATCCTTGGTTTTGTGAATGCTGTAAAGAATCAAAGTAATTTATTCTCTTGAAGTCAAGGTACAATTCTGTTGTATGGACACGTCATCATCGAAGTTTAAGGTAGTACTTGCCAAACTCCTTTGAGATGAACACTTATTCTGTCGTGCCTCCCACCTACTTCGAGACTCATCTGTCAATTCGGACATTTTATTCCGTTTCTACATAACGGTTGCCAAGGAACAGTTCATTTGAGCAGCTAATGTATTTCAGTTAGAAATTACAAATTTAAAGAATAACCAAGATTTTGTGTGGAATATGTGGTGAAAGTTTTTCCTTTTGTGACGTGATATGGTGACGTTATACTTCCGCCATCAAAAGACTTAAAGTAGCTCGATAATTTTTACCATTGTTGACATTGTACTGTATTTTTGAAAGTCGTTTGAACAGAAGCTGCTATCTGTGAAAAAGTATGCATGAGATTTTGGCAAAAATATTACAACGTCAGTGTTATTTTAAGGCTTTTTTTCTTAAAAAAGTGGATATCTTGTACACTTCTTGAACAATCTTAAACTCCATGCACATTTCTTTTTTGTTGAAGGCAGTTCAGATTGTAATCACACTTAAAAGATGATACAACTTAAAAATACTTGAAAATTATAAGATTTTTCTTTTTCTGACGAAGCCAGCGGATGAAGTCACAATGACACATTACTGAACAACAGAGCTTTGCGCTAACATACCACATATCAATTGTCGCACTTGATTCTTAAGTACCTAAAGCGTTAAAAGTGTTATTAAATGTTTATTCTTTTCTTTCTTTAACGACGCGTAAGTTAATGTCCGTGGAGCTAAAAACATCCGATCACTCATAATATATCATCGAAATAACCCTTGTCCGATTTCCCATAAGTTATTTGTATCATACTTACAGTCTCTTAATAGGGTAGAAAAGTAACTTTATATATGAAACAGGCGCATACAAATACTATCGTCGTACTTCAGGATCTTGATGATCAGTAATGGTTTGTATAACCTAAAAATTTACACACTCACGAATGCATAAAAGTAGCATGCCATGTTAACCGTTTATATTTTTATTGTGAATACACCAGCATATTACATCTGTATTTACGTGTAACTCTACGTTTAGCTTTTATTTCCGCTTGTGCGGAACAGTTTTATGAAGAAAATAATCTTATCAGCCAGTCAAGAAATACATTTGTTCACATAGCAGCCACTCTAACCTATCAAGAGAAAAAATGTCAATGAATGTCAAATGTCACAAAATTATTTCTTTATTCATGAGAGTATAGATCAGGAAGATATGCAAAACGACAAGACGAAGAAAACGTTTCGCGGCGACAAAATAGTGTTCCAGTTCATGTTTCTGAACTGAATAAGAAACTGATTCCTGTTTCATACTTGTAACGACAAAAGCATCAGCTAAGATAGAAGAGACCAATAGAAAAGCATGTCAACGTTGTCAGAATGCCATGAGTTTTACGATGAGCAAGTTTTCGGAAAAAATATCCTAGTGCGACTTTTGCTTCATGACACGCTGTTCTATGTACATGTGAATGAAGTAATTATGGTTCTCCGCTTACAAAAACACATTTTGTTTTTGGATAATATATTTAGATGTACATGCTACATTGTCTTACCGAATAATCGAAAGAGATATTTTCTAGTCTTCTTCATTTGGATCTCGTGGGTGATATGGAATAGGCTGGACTGGGCCTTCGCTTGTAACATATTTCGAGATGCGGCTTCTTCGTTTACCATAAGCAATAGGCTGGCGGGCTTGTAAGTAATGAGCATCGTCTTGGAAAGCTTCCAGTATATTTTCACTTCTCTCGTCATCGTCAATCTTCCACGGTTGTCTTAACACTCTACTATCAACCACTTCAACTACAGATAAAATGAACACAACTCCAAGCAAGAAGATTAGTTTCATTGTAACAGTCTTCATCTTGTTTTTCCCTCTATCTCTTTCTAAAGAAGCAAAAGCAAGATTTCAAACACTTCAAAATTATACCTCGTCATTATTTAGCGTTAGAAAAAGAAAAAGGAAAAGAAAGAAACCATGGCGGTCAAAGCGAAATAAATGTACATTGTTATCTATCTACTTTATATGTTAATGTTTCATCGCTCTGGGTATTTTGCATGGCATCGAAGTGTTCTTCAGCGCAAAGTTAAACATACCCAGCATGACATCCAGTTCCTTGAAAACTAGCAGTGACAAAAAGTACTTAATTATTCGACTTTAAATTTATCCCAAACTCACTCCTATCTGAAATAATCCTATAAACTATCACCACTGGACATCTTTTGAAACTTAATAATTTGATTCTCAAAGCTAAGGTCTTTAAGGCAAGATTTGGCCGACATGATCGATGTTGGAAACTTACTTATTCAATGTTACCAAACTTATCATAATGCGGCACTTTCGAGAACAAACCTTACCTTAGTGATTGTTAAGTTGTTGTGACAAGCGTCGTAAGGCTCCAATAGTCTTAATGCCAAATGAAAATCGGTTCGTTTATATACGGTCAGATGCAATTCTTTTCATTTAGTTATTTTACCGGGATTTCTTATTAAGACAATCCAGCATAAAATTATCATAATGACTAAAGTCAAGAGACTTATATAGCTGACAAGAGAATACCCCGCAAATTGCCCTAATGAGCTCAGCTGTGAAGACTGAAAGCCGTTCTTTTGTGGAGATCGTTATCATGAGAAGAGTGAAAATAATTGCTTATCAAGTGTGAGTAATTACTTTTTACAATATACCTTCCTACCATATGACCTGGTGGGCATGCCAAATTAACACTGTCTCAAAATCACGTATATATGCCACCAATTACTCACTAAATGTATTCTGCTTTAAAAAAATGAATTGACTCAGAAGAGTTTATGGTTTTCTATCATGATCATTTTATCTCACACCTTTGTATATCTAATTGAGATTAGCTTTTTACTTTACGATATAGACTGTTTAAATACGTACATCATCAGGGTTTCTAGTTTTAGGACAACATACGTAAATTTATTAGAAGTGATGAGGATGATGACTGCTTAAATTACAGTTTTCAAAAAAAAAAAAAAAGACTGCAAAAATTTGGTTAGCTCTATGAATTCACGTCAGTTTTTGTAACTTTTTGAAAAAAATTACATCCAGATGGATATGTTTTTTAAACGTTCATTTGCTTATTTAAGTGAAAGAGCCAAAAAACCACATTTTATCTAAAGTAAACAAGGGCAGACTGACCAATATTCTCTACCTCAAGTGTGACATATAATTATATTGCCGGAACAAAGACGTGGAACATATAAAAATAATAGCGAAATATATTTTCATAATGCAAAATTGTGCACTTGAAGTTGATTTCGAATGTAGGTTTTCCCAGACACTTGAACTTAGTAATTCCCATTGTACGTGAAAGTTTAATTTTAAAGGTAATAAAGAAATCTATGAATTATTAAGTCAAACCTTTGTTCGTAGACTTTCAGGATATACACTCAGAATAGATTTAATAATTGCTTTGGAAGATACTTTGTTGGGGCGGCAAAATGTGGTTTCAAGGATTTTTCTGGGTAATTGCTTGCGCTGGTTAAAAATTTTCAATTGCCAAAGGGCAAATCCAACTTCAGTTTCTGTTATATAGAATGCAATAATGTCTATCAGTTTTACTTTATTTAGTGATACTTAAATCTATCTCAGAGATTAGAGACTTTTTAACAGGCAACAGAATTGTTTCAGTCGAGAAACACTACTTTTGACTATATTTAGTTTAACGCGCTACTCTGCAACTTAGCGACAGTTTATATTGGTCTAAGGAAATGATCGAAATAGTACTTCCAAAGGAATCAATTTAGTTTCGCAATATGGACGAATCCAAGCCGTGTTTATTTATAATTCGAATTCTTACATAAACATATACATCCATCGTGCCACTAGTTTGTAAACCAAATAAACTGTCAAAATGTATAAATCTCTCTTTCCCTCTCTCGGTCTCTCTCCGTCTTGGTGTCTTTCTATCTCTGTCTCTGTCTACGTCTTTGTCGTTCATTATCTCTTTTTTTGGTTGATTAAAAGACAAGCGTATGCCTACTAATAGTTCTTGTTTGCAAATATAATCAGATCGGAACGTTGAGCGAGGCAGTCGTTTTTCACTAATGAACAGCGAATAAAATGAAAATCCGACCTCAATTCTGTGCCTGAATTGTTTTGTACTGATTAACCTTGTGACTGGCGTTTTACTGACTGAAATAACTGGGACAAAGATTGTAGTAGAATATAAGATGTAAGTGTCTCCATGACCGATATAATTATCGTGCCAAATATCAGGACACTATTCCAAACGTAGTAACTTTGTAGTTGCAGAATAAAGTGTATATTCACGATGAGGAGTGAAGGTTAGAATTTGATAAAAACGACATGAGAAATGTGGTATTTTTTTTTGTCTCTTTGTTAGAACAGATTTTGAGGGCAGCCATAGTTTAGTTCAAACATCAAAATTTTCATATACTTGTTCATGATAAACAGATTTGACTAAGCTGACTGAAGTGACTTAGTATTCAGTAGAAAAGAGAAGGAAGTCCGATGTATTTCGACGATTGTGGTGTCACGCTACTTAATTATCGAAAAAACTGCCCACTAGTTTTCAAATATCAATAGAAAGTTTGAACTGTCAATCCTGTCTGGCTGAATGCACAACAATTACGACGTGCTAAAGTTCCAAAAACGTTAACATTCAGGTTCCCAAGCTAGGTTAAGATCATGTACATTGCACCAAACAGAAATATGAATGAATGTTGTGTAAAACAGCTGTAGTCCCTAAAAGAGCGCGGTAGCAGTTCTTTTAACTTATTTCTTTAATCGATTACCATCAACGCATTAACCATGCCGGACGTATGACTTGCATGCTTTACATATGCAGAGTTAAATTAAATATATTCATTACTTCATGTGGATATAGTATACTTGGCGGCTTTTTTAATGATCAAAGATGTTCAATTTGATTGCGAGCTTAGATTTTATCTCGTAATATATAATTAACCCTAGGTCGACGTTAAATTCAAATGGGATAGAAAATCTCCTTTGTTCGTGCGACGTAAGTAATCTAGAGTTACAGAATACAGAGAAGGTCAAGTAATTTCAGAAGAACAAAAGATTACATCTTTATAGACATTTCCCATAAGTGTATGAAAGTAGCAGCGACGGCAGGATTGAACGACTTGTTAAAAATCAAAAGGATCAAAGATCGTTGATATTTCCTCCCCTAAGTTTCTGCAGTTTCCTAACCATTTTGGTTTTTTCCATTAAGTAGCCGTATTGATCGTTTTGAATGTGCCTCGAACGCGGCGCTGCCTTCCATTATTGGTAAATCAAATTATTTAGTCCGCATGTAACAGAAGTTTGGCTAACATTTAATACATGTCCCTCGATTTTAAAAGATACACTCTTAATAGAAATGATCGTACTGTACATTAATTTGCTTTTTTCGAATTATCTGTGTTTAGTTTCATCGCTAAATGTTGACATTATTCAAAAAGTTTCTATAGACGGCTTTGGGACAAGAAAAGTTGCATACAGATACCAATACATACATGCATGCATAGACATTGTATACATTCATACATCCATATAGTTATACATACGTACATACACACGCATACGTACACATAGAACTCGTGGCCAAGTTCTCAACAACGGCCTTTAATTGCAGCTCAGTTGGCAAGCCTCGGAACTTGATCGTTGGCAGTTTCTCAGCTTCGATTCCCAACCGGAGGACCTGAAGGTGCATTTTGCCGAACTGGTCCCGGTTGGCTCTTAAATTGTCTGATTCTGAAATTTGAAAATTAACTTTCACTTCACAGAGATTCCATTTCACACTCCTTGAACATACGTATACATACATACTATTATACATAAAAAAAAAAATGGTGAGTCAAAATAAACATAGAAGTAAGCAAGATGAGACTTTTCTTCGCAAAATACAAACTAGTTTTCATGTCATTAGGTCTAGCTGGAATTGCTGCGGTCTCTCGAATATTAACTTACTGGCACGTGGTAATTCGATCATTTAAGTTGCTGTAATACAATGGCTAAATTTCTAGATGTCCTCTTTTAGAATACATATATTTTTTAAAATTTCGACACGACTCATTTACATATTCTAGCCTGTTACTATAAACTTTTCGTCTGAACTTGTTCTCCTTGCTCCAATAGTCATTAATGTTCGGCAGTTTGATGTTTCCAACAGCAAATGCGGCAAACAATCTGTAAGTCATCGTCGTGGCTTCTATTTCAAAACCACGAATGCCGAGATGAAATGTTAGTGACAGCAGCAGTTGGCTCTCTGTTTCCTTTATATTTATTCCTTGTCGAGTGGTATTAGGGACTCACAACTGAAATCAAGGTTTAACTCAACGGATTAATTTTTCCAATTTTAAATTTTAAAGTACTTCGAAAATCGGCCAATTTTAATATTGTCTGACAGGTGATAAATTAATGCATTGTAATAACTTGAATGGGCTGGAGATCTTATAAATTTTGTCACATCATTTCAACTATATTCTTCCAAATGCTGCCGTGCTGATCAGTCGAAATATGCGAATGGCTGGACGTCTAAGGTTCCACTTATACAATACGACTGTAGTATACGATATATTTGTTCTTTATATATCCGATTAATATACTGGAGCCTTCTGGTTGTGTTGATACATTAGCGAGTGAATGGATAGCGGGAATTGTGCCTTTGAGTCAACATTTAATAATAATTCGCCCAAGGCGAAGTGAGTATTGTTAAATATTCGCAGAGACGATGTGGAAAGGATTATTCAATAACATTCACTAAGCCTAAGGCGAATAATTGTTTTAGTGTCATTACACAGGTGATTATTTGAAAGAAAGTAGTGAACTAGCACTTCTAAAATCTCGTCGGTAACATGTACAAAGGAAGCCGCCATCTTCCATCTGAGCCTTCACTGAGAATTATGACGTAATTATTAATCGAGAATTATGACGTAATTTTCTAACACTCACCAAGCGGGAATTTTGATAATCACCTTCGTATTTTACTAAAATTACATAATCCTGGATGAACAATCGTACAGCCGTATCGTTGAAATGGGCCCTAATGGAACAATACTGAATCATTCTGACTGATTAAACAGGGAATACACATACATACGCGCATACATGTTTAGGTATATCATTGTATGTGTATACTTACCTTACCGTATTTCCTCTATAAAGCCCCCCCTGGGGGCTTATTAGTTGTAGGCCGTCGAACTGAGGGGCTTATTAGAGGGAAGGAGCTTATTTAATTTTCCAAGTCAGAGTAAGAAAAAACCGAAACCTAATACCGACCGTATAAACAGATTTTATATTAATGGAGTTATTGTAGACAGAAAATACAGTATGTCTTCATTTAATCAAGCAAACATATTATAACGATACAAACATACAGGTACTGTATCTGTGTCAAAACTAGAAAATATAGTAAAGCAACACAAACTTATAAGTATCTGTATCAAAACTAGCGGACTTAAAGCAGCAAAATTTCACGGTTAATACAAGGGAAAATGTTAGTGTTAAAAGTGTTAGTCCGCAACAATCAGTTGTTAGTCATCCTCATCATCAGTGTCGACAAGAGTTCATCGATGTCCTCTTCTCTAATGTCTTCTTCTGAGACTGTTACTTGATGATCATCAAATGGATCAGCCTGGTCTTCATCCAGTGGTGCAGCCTGTAATTTTGGTAGGAGATCCTAACATGGCCCATATTTAATACACGCTATTATGTTATCCTCTGATCCGTCCAGGTCAGAAGAGAGAGCGCACACCTTGAAGGACTTGACGATTAACTGCGCTGGTGACGTATTCCAAGCCTGAAGAACCCAATCAATCATCTACCTCTTCAACGGAGCTCTCATGTTGCCTTGGGCTGTAAGCTGCTTGGTATGATTCTTCTGCAAGCCAATTGTCGTACATGTCTCGTAAATATTTCTTCATTGGTTTGTTCCAGCTAACATCAGGAGCTTGGATGTATTTGGTGCAACCACCAGGAACAATCAGAGGATGAATCTTTCCTTTATGAAGTATTTCTCTCACTTCTGGTGTTAAGTGACATCGGAATGAATCCCAGGCGAGCAGTTGTCGAGCACCAAAGGTGAATGTGCCTAAAACTTCACGGCAATACCGTTGAGTGAGATCTTCATTCATTCACCCAGTGACGCTTGTCGCTACACAACACTTGGTTTTGTACGCTTCATTAAGCTTGTTTACTTCACCCTTTCCTCCCTTTAAGACAAAAAAGGGTTTCTTCTTTCCACCATCAGCAGCTGCAGTTAGGCACACCGTAAGTTTTGATTTTTCATGACCAGTAGTCTTCAAGTGTACTGTATGGGCACCGTGTTCCTGCACAGTTGAATTTGAGATCATATATTTCCAAATTACAATTTCATCTATTGCTATGATATTTTTCATTTCATAGTTGATCCGCTTATGTATTTGCCTTATCTTTAAAATGTACAAGCACAGTTTATCAGTCAGCTGATCTGGGGTCTTTTGCGCTTCTGTTGTGCGGCGCCTCAGACTCAGACCATTCCTGCTGATGAACTTCTCAAACCAACCACGACTGAATCGCAAAGCTTTGTAACGTTAATCACGCGGCTGCTTTTCTTTTTGGAAAGACGTGGCTTTAGACATTATAAGTTTTCGCGAATCCCGAAGGCCTTTGCTTCTTCTTTCAATTATCCAATCCAAAACAGCTTCGTCGAGTTCACGATCATTGAGTTCAAGACCACCACCTTCAAGCCAAACTCCCTTTCTACCAGCAGTTACGCTTTTCCTTAATTGTTGTGGCCTTGCTTTACTCTTCTTCCAGTCTCGAACTCTGTGTCGATAGATGTCGTGTTTTCCTTCAGCCGCGTGAATTGAGCTTTCCTCCACAAATTTTACTACTTCCAACTTAAAATCTACAGAATGACGCCGTATTTTGCCAAATGAACAAACAAGGAGTCAGTTCCTCGCGACTTTTTCTCACGTATCATGCTAGCCGAAACGTAATAGTTATTTTTAGGACGGCCAGAGGCGGATCTCTGCAAAGACAGAGTAATCTCGATTATGATTGGCTCATGATTCGACTATATGAAAATTTTGATCCGGAACGTGTGCGAAGGTTGTTACGCTGGTAAGTTTGACAAATTTGGTACGGCAAACGTCGGAGCATAAGCGTCGTATACGAAGAGATTTTACCGTGGACAAGGTTGGTTATGGCACGAGTGGAAGCAATCGCATATGAACAGAGTTTTCTGGTGGAATTTCAATCTGTTGCCCGTGGACATCATGTATATAAGCAAGTATGGAAGCCATGGATTGGAGAGAAACTGACTTGCCAGCAAAACGTACGATCATAATGCTGTTGGGATTTACCCGGACAACGAGAATAAATTACTTGTCGGGCATGCTCCCTCTGAGTTACCATTCTTACTTTGTAAATTTATTGCTCGGAAAGGATGTTATCTAGAATTTATACCAACTGGAGGCAGGTTTCTGAAGGATGGACTCGTTGTAACAGGAATATATTCAGCGTATCCAAAGGGAAAGGCTTTATTTACGATTCTCAAGAACGAACTCGACAAAAAAAGAACTTGAATAGCGTAATTTTGCTCTCTGCATTAGTTGATATAATGCAGAATGAAAACAATAGGTTTTAATGCGGGACAACAAGTATATATATATATATATATATATATATATATATATATATATATGAAATTGTTAATTTGCCAAACATTAATATATATATATATATATACAAGTGCGTCTCAAAAAATTAGAATATTATTAAAAAATAGGATATCTGTCGTGAGGTAATGTCGAAGCTCAAGATTTTAATTGTATTAGTCTCACTGGACCTAAACTGATCTGTCCCCAGTTATACGTTGGTATAATCGAACAACTATGGTTTCCACAGAATGATCATTAAAAATCTAGCATCTCAAAATATTAGAATATAATATCTGAACATCTAGGTAGGGCGTTCCTGAGCATCTGAGCTTGACGAACTTCACACAAATGTACAAATACCACATGTACCACACAACAAGCGTTTATTTGTTTATTCCCCTAAACCACTGGTGCTGCAATCATGGGGAAGACGCCTGATCTAACGGCTGTCCGAAAGACCATCATTGACACACTCCACAAAGAGGGAATGACTCAGAAGGTTATTGCTGAAAAAACTGGCTGCTCTCAGATTTCTGTTTCGAAGCATCTCAAAGGAACGTTGTCTGGACGAGCAAAATGTGGCAGAAAGAGGTGCAACAGCAAGAGGGATGACCGCAGCCTCGAGAAAACCGTGAAGAAGAACCGGTTTGACAATGTGGGCGAGATCCATAAAAAGTGGACAGAGGCAGGAGTTGGTGCATCTAGGGCTACCACACACAGACGGCTTCAGGAAATGGGGTGCGACAGCCGAGTACCCAGCACCAAGCCTCTTCTCAACGCCAGGCAACGTCACAAGCGGCTGACATGGGCCAAAGAGAAGCAGAAGTGGAGTGCTGTTCAGTGGTCCAAAGTGCTGTTCTCTGATGAGAGCAAGTTTTGTATCTCGTTCGGAAACCAAGGTTGCAGAGTTTGGAGGAGGGCTAGAGAGGCACAGAACCCCAGCTGTTTGAAGTCCAGCGTCAAGTTCCCGCAGTCAGTGATGGTTTGGGGTGCCATATCATCTGCAGGTGTTGGACCTCTGTGTTTTTCAGGGTCACAGTGAACGCAGTGGTCTACCAGGAGATCTTGGAGAACTTCATGCTTCCGTCAGCTGAAAGGCTATTTGGTGATGCGGGAATTTGTGTTCCAGCAGGATTTGGCACCTGCACATAGTGCCAAATCAACCGCTGCCTGGTTTGCTGATCATCACATTGATGTGCTTCCTTGGCCAAGTAACTCACCGGACTTGAACCCCGTCGAGAATTTATGGGGTATAGTTAAGAAGAAGATGACCAGTTTGCGTCCCAGCAATCTGGCAGAGCTCAAGGCTGCTATCGACACCACCTGGGCGTCCATTAAACCTGAGCAGTGCCACAGGCTCATTGCCTCTATGCCACGACGTATTCAGGCAGTCATTGATGCTAAAGGAGCGCCAACCAAGTACTGACAGACATTCCTTACCTATCTTTCCATTTATGGCCAAGCTTGTAATGATATGTTTTGGATGTTCAGATATTATATTCTAATATTTTGAGATGCTGGATTTTTAATGATCATTGTGTGGAAACCATAGTTGTTCGATTATACCAACGTATAACTGGGGATAGATCAGTTTAGGTTTAGTGAGACTAATACAATTAAAATTGTGAGCTTCGACATTACTTCACAACAGATATCCTAATTTTTTATAATATTCTAATTTTTGGAGACGCTCTTGTATACATTTATACCTGCAGACACAAATATCTGCAAATACATTTGCAGGTATTTGTGTCGATATTCCACTTAGACTATATATGTATATATAGTCTAAGTAGCAAAATAATACAAACCACTAATGATCAAATACAAGTTCACATCAATCATCTGTCAAAGATCATACAAAACCATCAACCAGAAACAAACCACAGAGGGCTCATCAGTTGTCTTCCAAGGTGACTATTTCGGGGGTTTAAAGACAAAATAGTCATAATACCTTGGTCCCCCGGCAGCAGTAATCAAGTGCCACTTACCAATAGTGATTTGTTATTTTACTCACTACATCTTCAGGTGTTGTATTAAATTTCTCAAAAGTACTAGGATGTTTTCTAATAGCTTTTCATATCTGAAAATTTAGTTTGGCTTCTGATCCCACTTGTAAACACATCCTATGATATAACTGAGAAGCTCTAGTCATAAAATCGTCATATAACAGTGTTGCTCTAGCAATTCGTAACAATTCCGAAAAACTGCACCATAAAAAATGTTTGAGGGATTATTACGCGAACGATTTGGCACACGAACTATCGAAAACGGAAAACATATATGTCTCTGAATATATTCTTCACTTAATCGGTGTGCCCACCTCATATATAGTGAACTCGTGGCCTTGCTCTCGGCAACGGTTACCGTAGCTCAGTTGGCAGAGCATCGCTCTAGATTCGCGGGGTCGCGGGTTCGATTCCCAGCCGGAAGGCCAAAGTTGCATAGGGGCACTCGATATTTCCTTCGTCAGTATTTGTCAACTTATATATAGATATATAACTTATAAGATTTTGAAGATATATATGTATGTTCAATCTGCAGACGTACGTTTCGCTGTACTACAACTCATCAGTGCAGCTCGGAACGAACTTGGATTGATAAGGGACCAGAGTGCTCAAACCGCTACTCGAGCGGTGGGATATATATATATATATATCTTCAAAAACGAACTTTATTAAGATAAAAACTTACGTTTCGGGAACCAGCCCCTTCGTCATTTGATTCTAAGTAGTATAGCAAAACGTAAGTCTGAAGATTGAACATTTATATATATGTACTGTTTACAAAGCGAGCAGAAGTGCTTTATCGGATATAAAGCACGAGGCAACACCCGAGTGTTTTGGATCCGATAAAGCACGTACTGCGAGTTTTTTAAATGTCTTATAAGACAAACCTCTTTATACCCTAATTCGCTAAGAAAGTTTGGCAATTTCTGTTTCCTAAGGCGAGAAATATTGAGGAGAATTTCAGGCTAGAGCATGTGTCTTTATCACATATGCAGACACGACACGGTTATGATTTTCTTCTGTATTTTCCTCATGAATTTTTAGTGAGTTTTACATATATATAGTGTCCTGCATCCTTGCAGACATCCAGGGCCATCGACGATATTTTTTATGGCTTCTCGTATATTCCAAATTATATCCAGATACTGTTGCGTTTGTCCGCAGCCCTAACTAATTTGTCTTCAGCGTGCTTTTGCTAATTTCCTTCCCGCATAATACCTACCGAGTAAATGCCGGGTTTCTTTCGTGCAATCTTTGCCCATTTTTAGCCTTCCTGGACTGTTTTGAAAGCTAGTTTTGATAATGGTGGTAAATTTATTGGTGTTAAAGATGTTGTTAGTTTTCTCTTGCTAACCTTACTTTTCTTGACCTATTTGACTATTTCTTAAAGTATCTGGTTACAAATGTGATGGCCACTGGATGTTACCCGCCAACATATCTAACTTTAAATGACCGGTCAATAAGGGGAACGGGACAAGTTTTGATTTCGCTTGAAGTCCAGAGGCTTCTGGCTTCTTTTGCCCAGAGATAAACTAGGTAAACACAGGTTTCATAATTATTAACGACATGATTATATGCTCAAGTCAACTACTTTGCACTTTGTCTGTATTTAACTATTAGTTACTCGTGCTTTCAGTTTCAGCAATACAATCAACGTTCCGTCTCTCCTGCATCTATTATTTAACTGCAATTAATTATCTGAGATTAACGCGAAAGTATAAAGACAGCTAGCAAGAAAGTAGTGAAAATATATTTATGTAAAAAGCATTGGTAGAAAACCAAATCAGGGTTGCCAGGTGGCCTGGAAGCAAATAAGCCAAACTCAAAACATAAAAAGACCAAAAAACCCCCAGAAAGCCCAAACTTTCGTTGCACAGGATTTTACAGTTACTACCACAGTAATAGGCTTAGGAATCTTTTATTGGTTATAATAAAGTCTGACGTGTTTCACAAGTGAATAAAATAGCATTATTAACTTTAACTATGATAAAAAAAGAACAAAAGAAGAAGCCATTCCTCAGTGTGTTACAAGTTTTTAAAAAAAATCTCCGTCAGAATTATCAAGTCCAAGTTTATGAAGTGCTTCCTCACTTTTTAACTGGCTAGTAATGTTAAATTATAAACTTTGATCGCTGCTGAGTTAATGGGTATTTTTCTTTAGAACCATTAGAAAATCAAAAATTCGACTTCGAACAACATTCAGGTTATCATTTTTGACACTTGTATAACGAAGGCAACTGGCCAATGGGGGTTTTATACCCTTGGAGCACACTGTCAGCCACACCCATACAGAGATTGGAACCTCTCCGGACCCACCTGGTCGTTCCAACGCCTTTGATTTCATCACACTGATCAATCTGAATATCTGACTAGAGGGATTCTTGCTCTGGTAGATACCTGCATTAGATAATTCTAGCATTCTTGAGCTTGGAATGAAATCTTTACAGCGTTTGCCTTGGAAAAACAAATGAGTGTAAATTCAAGCCACTGCAGCAAGCATTTGTCAACCCATTCTATTAGACTATTACGGGGTTTTGTCTTCACAGAAGTGACGAAGGAGATTTGCTCCGTTTCAACCTCAACATTGCTTGTGGGAGTTGTTAGACAGGCAAGAATATATGTTGCTGGATCCAAGTCGGTTTAGGTATTTGCTACGCAGAAACCTAGATAATCAAGTAAACTTTGGAAGGAAGCATATGCTCAGGGTGAATCTTTTAATCTGTGATTACGTATCAAAATTAGAAGTTATCCACATCCTCTTCACATGATCTCGTAATTTGTATTGATCATTAATCATACAATTTTGACTTTTTCACTGTTCAAAAAATCGTTTAATCGATAGCCATAAATTTGCATCTCACTTTTCTTGTAAAAAGAAATCAAATTAAGCCAAAATATTACAATGAAAATTTACGAAGCCAAGTCGAATTTAGAAAAAGCCAGGCTGGCAACCCTGAACCAAACATAATCCAAAAGACTACAGTCCAATCTCAATTTTGGTCAGTTGTCGCTCCCAAGAACGATTACTTTTGAGGTAAAGATATTGATTCTGTGCCCAGGATATTAGGTTGATTGCATTCTTTAATTTCGGCCAAGCCAGTGGCCAACCTGACATGTCAGGAAGGGCAAAACATTTTCAGAGGGGTTACTTAAGCAAGCATAATTTTCAGACAAGCAATGTTTCAAATGGTAATTGATGTTTTCAAACGTTTTCAGGAGGCTCAAACGTACATTGAGGAGGCAGTCCCCTCAGTCCCCTGTCTTGGCTACTGCTAAAGATTTATCTAATTTTCCAAAACAAATGTTTTTACATCTGTCATCGAAAAGCCATCGTCAGTTTCGGGATATGGGTTACTTCCGAAATGAGTTGGATCGAAGCATTTTGTTCGACATTTAAATTTGTCATACCAAAGAGCTTAATAGGTACCTATTCTATTCAACTTTTTCTATTAAGGTTGTTGGTAATTCCACGCCATATTTCTTTTCCCACAATTCCTTGATTACATCCAAAAATGACTCAAGCGAGTGTACTGTCTCCATCACAAGTAGCCAGCGCTCGTTTTCAATGTTTCCGGGCGTATCCTAAAAGGTAGAACAGTTAACCTTGACTCTCGAGTAAAGAGACATCTAAAAATTCAATACGACAAAGGTAGTTGTTGTGCGAATGGCGTTACTGCTGGCGTAGATAATTCAATGTTTTTTTTGAGAGAATTATTAGCACTCTTGTTATCCACATTACTATGTCCGTAATACCTTTACACACTGTTCTCACATATTACCTTCTACGATACTAGTAGGAGGAGTGAACAATAACCACTCGCACTTTACTCAAATATGGCGTCAGTATCAGGTAGGTGAGACCCCACTTGTCCGAAATAAGACTGTTCGCGATTTGGTGTGAGGCTCGTTTGAATTGGGAAGTTTGAATTAATTCAGGATGTCAGGCAGCTAGATGTGCAGTTTAAATTCCCGTAATGTAGGGAGTTTGGTAAAGTCCGAAAATCTCGACAAAGGTGGGCTAATCTGATTCCCGTGGCTCGTGCATTCCAAATACCTGGACGGCGTTTTTTTTCAAAATTCAATATTTTTTTCCTGAAGCGTACCTCCGGATGGCCTCGAGAAAATTAGTAACCAGGAAACCACTCACGAGAAATAATGGACCCATCCCTACCCATGAAAATACAGCAATAACTACCATTTCTAAGAAAGGGGAGAAACCGCTGGAGACATGATGGGCGGGGAGAGTGAGGCAACACCCATCCAGGTCAAAAAATATTTTGACGAACAGATAGAGCCAGTGAAAAAGTACTTAAGTGCATCTTTGATCAGTTAACTCCAACTTCAACTGTTGGTAATAAAAATTTTCACCCGTTTAAAACTCGTCTGGAGGAAAACAACTTTAACACCGTGTGTTACCTCATTATGAAATTCAATCAGAATGTTACGTGAGCAATCGGGAAAAAGTTCCTAGAAAGTAATAAAACTACTTTTAGTTTACAGAAAGTCATGAAGGGGTCCTGCAAAACAGTTATTCACTTCCGGAATTTTTCGTTGACAATGTTTTCAAAAATGTAAAAACGAAAATAATAATAATAATGACAATAATAATAATAATAATAATAATAATAATAATCTTTGGCATAATATGACAATTTGAGCTAAACCACCTCATTGGCTCGTATGAGCTGACTTTCCTCAATAATAATAATAATAATAATAATAGTAATAATAGAAAGACCAAATAACGGAGTCACAATTTATCACTCAATACTGGTGAAAATCCCGTATCGCTTCATGAAAAAAACTAAAAAACTTTCCAGCAATATATATTTATTTGCAGGCTCAGTTGATCCTGGTTAAAATCGGGAATTTTACAAACATCACATCATTTAGTGAGGGTCTTCAGAGTACACTTGGGGATGGCGAGAACATTATGTTGGCATCGACGGCTCCGGTTGGCAACGACTGTCTACGAAAGGGGAAATAGCAGCGGCTACACCGCTTTCTCAAAGATGCCAGAAAATTGTATCTGTACTACATAAGGAGATGTTTGTTTTAGTTATCCAGCAGGAGGTTTGTGTTCTGACGGACCAGATTTTAACACCAAGAGTGGGTAACATCCTAAATTCAATATCGATGAAGTGAAAACTATGCATTTCTTTGAGGGGAAACAGGTGGCATTCAATTTCCTCGAAAATCCAAGCTGACCTGATCCTATTCCCATTCCAAACCCAAAGACAAGCATCCCACTATTTTCAAAGCAAAAATCCAACCAATCCTGGCTAGTGATTTTCGTAATACGAATCCGAAATGAATCGGATCGGATCGGATAACACTCGGATGTGGACTCGATTTGCACATCTCTAATTGTATTCCCATTGCTAAATTATACAGTTGATCATACCACGTCTGTGACGTTCGTTATTTTCTGTTTCCTTTGAAATACAAATTGCGGTCCAGAAAGTGAGGCTGGTGGTGCGTGAAACCGAGGTAGTGGCCATTGATGGTTTTCTTCAGCTAAAACTATGTGCGAGTCACTGACAATGATGGAGATTGGTAGCAAGTTTTCAGCATCTGAAATTCATTGGAAATAAAAGTTATGCTGCTTTGTTCGAGAAACGACTGAAGAACACGTTATTTTTTACCGTTGTAAAAAATATTTAAATTAAACCTAACTGAAATGAACTGAGCTAAACTACACTGGACTGGATAGGAAGGAGACTGGACTAGATTAGAATAAAATAAATTAAACCAGCCAATTCTGAAATGCCATTTCATAGGAAAAGAGATTTCACTCGAATCTAAATATAATCTTCTTCAATGGAAATATTTTGAACTTGAACCTTAAAACTAAAGTAGTTTTAATGCAGCGGGGAAACACTGACTCGGAAATGGCCTATTTAATTGAAATCTATTGATTTCGATTCGATTCACGTCACTTCACTTTAGTTTAATTCAATGCAATGCATTGCAAAAAAGCCACAAACACTTCCAAAATCATAGAAAAAAGCAGAGTCACAATAAACAATAGCTGCAAAAACGGAAAAAGCAGCCTGAAAATGTTCAAAGCAAGACCAGTTGCAGCGAATAAATCAATTTAAATTAGTAGAGTTTCAAAAGATACAACCTTTTGCATGCAGTTTTAGAGCTAAAATAACTTTATCTTGTTTACAATGTCGCGTGGCGTTAAATCACTCCCTGACTTTCGATAAACTGTGGATGCCAATGAAGGATTTTTCGCCATCGGTACGGAAGGCAAAGACACAAAGCAATGTCGATGAAATGTTTATTTCATATACAGTGGGCAAAATCCGTTATTAAATTGGTATAGACTAATACAGAGTAAATAGACTTTCCCCTTTCCATTACCAGAAATTATAACAACTATCATGACGATGATTACAATAAAATTATTATACCGGACTGAGAATGTCACTTTTAATGAAATGACGAAGAAGCTGGTGATTTCTAACCTTTCTTTTTAGAAGAGGGACTCCAATGCGCCAAAACGTAGTGTTTGACTGTAGTGTGAACTTGTGAAGACTCCGTGATATCGTCTTGTCGCAAGTCGTCAACATTACTCTGCCAAAAACAAAATCAGACTCGGACGAAAAGTTATAAGATAAAAATACTAGTCATTCAAGATAATATCGAATACACCACACACTAATTTAATGGTTGTTTTATAAGAAGGACCACCATACAAATCCTTTTGAGACTTCTATATAGAGAAAGACCCATATCCATTGTTAACTCAGGTAAGCATAAAGAAAAGCGGCGTTTCCTCATGAATCTAACAAATTTTGCATGCAAATGTATGAATATTTAAAGAGAGGAAAGAAATCTTAGGTTAAAACGTACTTGTTGCTGTGATTTCTTGAAACTTATTTGAAAAAGCATTAACGGACATTACGCTGTTTTCCAATAATCAACATAATAGTTTATTTATTTGAAAGATTTTTAATAAAACCAAGCTGCAAATTTGAAAATTTGACTAAAAGAAGAATGATAGATACAGGCAAACAAAAAACAATCTCAAAAAATTTCTCAGTTTTAAAATATGAACAAATTTAGAAGTGTAACAGACATTACACCAGATCAGACATGTGTATTTCAAGTATCTTTATAACTAGATAACCTTCTCAACTAAAGACGTTAACATAAAAACTCATCAAAAGTTTGAATCTTTCTGTAATATAAGTACTCAGGTCTGTTGAATATTTCATAAAATCTAAATACTTACTTGAATAAATCACTAATTTTCAAGTAACGGACATTACACAATCCCTGTAACGGACATTACACTTTTTTTCCATTTGTTTAATGTTTGTAGTTTACAATAAAAATAACATAATTTTAAAAATATGTTAGATTTTAAACATTTAATAGGCAATCACAATATTTTGAGCACACAACAGAAAAAGTAAAACAATTTTTTTCATGAAAGCATGTAGCTATATGAAAACAATAAAAAAGCAACACGTAAATGTTTTCAAAAATCATGGCAACATATGGATTAACCTTGTAAGTAGCTTTGAAACAGTAAGTGCAGTGTTATTCAGTTCCATGTGAGTTGTGCACATTTTAGCACCCCCATCTGCTCTCCAGTTCTTTAACTCTGTAGGTTCCACGGTTATTAATAGGCTCTGGAAACTGAATCTTCTTTTTTATATCCTGGGGCAAATAATCAATCTCATCTATTTGTTTTGACCACCTCCATCCTCTAGCACACTTCTCAAAAGATTTAACCCTGGCACCTTGAGAATACACCTTTGTCACCTGCCCTGGAAACAATTTCCCTTCATACTGGCATATGACAAAATCACATACATTGACTTTTGCTGGTGGCCCATGTTTCTGACACTGCTTGTCATACCATTCATCTGAATCTGACTCATCAGTAGATTCATTGATTTCTGGCATTTCATGAGTAGCATCAGTTTCTTCTTGGTCTTTCTTGTTGGTGAATTCTTTGCATTTGATTGAACCATTCAGCAAAACTGTAACAAAATGCATCTTCTTGATGGAATGAACAGGAGTGGAGACACTGAAAATCTTGTCAAGTGCCATTTCTGTTGCACACAATTTGATGTCTTTAGCTGACATTGGAATGACTTTAACCTTCTGTTCTTTCTTCATAGAAAGTCATTCAGTGAGTTTACCACCTCTTTTCTGCTCAGGGTTTCCATCCAAACATTCAATTTTACTGTTCCTCCTACACCATCAACAGCTCCTTTGCCATGAGATGTTGCAAAAAAGTGCCAGTTGAGACATTCAAGATGGTGCTGTTCAAGCAGGAAGGAAAGACAATTGAAAACATACTGATTCTTGAATTGTGAAGAAGGGCCATCTGAGAAAATGTCAACTTTTCTTATGGCATACTTGGTGGTTAACTTGGACTGCACTTTATGAATGAATACCAAATCACTGGTCTTGTCATGGTCTAGATCATTACTGACAAAAACCATGCTTTTCTGTTCATTCTGCATCTATACACAAATGGTGAATATTGTAAGCTGATTGTGATTCCAGTATGCAGACTCAATTTCCCCTTGCTGTTGTAATGTATAATTCTCACTAAAATCAACCTGAATGACTGCACTACCACTTGGAATGCTCAAAAGTTTCATTTGAAAGCAGTTGCTTTGTTCTCTTTTAATAAGAACATGTAATAGGAGTTCAGGCAACGTCTCTGTCAAGCTTTCAATTGCTGCAAGCATTGTTCCTGTTCTGCAACATTTCATCATCTTCTACCTTGGTGCAGTTGGCTTTCCATCCTCAGTTGCAGAGTTTCCTCTAAAATGACTTGGCTCATTGTGCTCCTCTTCTCTTGCCTATTCATACCAGAATATCTCTGTGTTGAGTTCTGGTCCTTGAGCATGCATCACAATTCCCTGTCATACATTTCTCAGAATCAGGGGAACAGACCAAGTTGGACAAAAAACTGCTTGAGTAAGTTAGGAAAGTAGGAATAACTTTGTGCAGTGCATCACATAACAAAATAATATTCTCAGGGCATTTACAAAGACAAGCATCTTTGAGGGTTTCTGACCTGTGGAGAACATTAACTGGTTTGAGCTCTGCAAATTTTGATTTGCCTATCTTTGCATCAGGATTTTCTAGCATGTAAGGTGAGTATGTTTCCTTTATTGTGTAGTAAAGATGCATTTTCTGAAGCTTGATTTTGCTATCCTTCTTCCAAACTGTTACATGGTCTTTCTTTCCAGGTGTTTGCCTTGATATGTTATCACAACAATAGAACTCAACTTTTTTTATCATTTCCTCACTTGTCACAGTTTTAGGCTTAATACTTGATTTGATCAGCCCTACCCTCTCTGCATGTTGTTTCACAACCACTTTCTTCTTCCTAGGGCAAGGATCTTGCAGCTCTAGATACTGCTCTTCCTAGAGATCTCTTTGAGGAGTAAGCTGGTATGTCTTCTTTCTTCTCTAAGTCTATCTTCTTTTTGGCCCTGAACTTTGAAATCCTTTCCCTATTCAGCTTATTTCTGTGGGCTTTGACTTCAGAACTGACACCACATTCCTGTTCCCTCAATCTTGCAGCTAGTGTTCTCTTCCTATCTTTCTCAAGGAATTCCTCTTTTTTCTCTTTGTTATTCTCAATTCGGTCTCTATACTCTCTCATGTGAGTTCTAGGAGACTTATATTCTCTCACTACAGTAATCAACTATTTAAATCACTAGAATACTATGGGCTGAGTATGAAAGTAACCCAAGCATTTCAAATTCTTGAAAAAGTTTAATATACAGGCTTACAAATGTCTGGTGTGTAATGTCCATTACGTAACGTCTGTTATGTAATGTCCATTACGTAATGTCCGTTACATGAAAAATGTGTGAAAATAAAAAGAAATCGAGAAAAGGAATACTTATTTAAACTTTAAATTCAAAACAAAAAGAGAATCTGAATATTCAAGAGTAAAGCTTTTAAACTACTGATGCAACATTGAAAATATAGCAACTTTTGTATTGGACATTGTACCTCATACTTAACATTTTGATTTTAAATTGGCAATTTCCATTTAAAGAAGGCACCAATTTAAACAAAACGTGTTTGATATTATTGTTTGAATTTCTATTTTAAAACATTTAAAGGAATATGTACACAGTAGTTTACATGAAATGATCATGTAAAAATTGATAACTTTTTGGTATACACTCTCCTTCACAAGAATGTCCAGAAGAAGATGAAAAAAAGCAAAAATATTCTAAAAAACATAAAGCAAAATAGGTATTTCGTGATAGTTCAAAGTTTGAACTTTCAATTTTTTCATTTTATTTTGGATGAAGATACATTTGAAAAATCAGCATCAAGTGCATTTAAACATGGAATTGCCCATAAGTAATCAGATTGGAACAAAAGTTTACCTAAAAGTTTGAGGAAACCGTATCTTCAAACTCGAGAAAAGTTGGATAAATTTCTCGTAAGCTATATGACTCTTTTAAGTCACTATATAAAAAATATGTTTCTCGGAAAGTACATTTCGTGAAAGCAGCTGAGGTAAGCGGTGTACTTAGAACGTATTTACTTCGGGTAGAAAAGTTTCTTATCCGACTCTCCGATAATATTCACATGCTTTTTAAATAGGTGACCATCGAGACTTCAGTAGCACTGTAAATAAAAATTTCGGTAAAATTTTCACCTTTGAAGTAATTTCGCGTTCGGGGAAATTTGTATCCACTCGCTAAAGTCGAGGAGACCTCTTTTAAATATATTTTTTCATTTAAAACCCACAAAAACGTCCCCACAAACAGAATTCTTAGAGCAAAAAGAAGACATGCTAGTCGACAAAAAAGATGCAATACTATTCGGTGACAGAATATTCCCACTAATAGACATCAAATGACCTTATTGTCTACAATCTTACTCTTGTTTGAACGAATGTTTGAAATATACCTTGTGCGATCCTTCAGATAAATTAAAACGATAATATTGATCATTTTCAAGAACAGCACAGTGTTTGTCAAAACACTGTATCACACCAGCGTCAAGTAAGCGCAATCCAATTTCAACGGCTTCTCGGTAAGTCGATGCTTCTTTATGACTTATTAACCAATCAATGAATTCCCTACCAAGCATACTTTGAGGAAATGATTGCAACCAATTCTAAAGAAGAGAAAATCAAATTTTAACGATCCGCGAATTACCTATGAACCAAAGAGTGTCTGAAAGGAGTTACAGGTTTCAAGGGGCGGGGGACTAAACTTCGCAAAGTAAAAACTTCAAATAAAAACTACTCGTAAAATTTCAAAACTTTCGACACTGACAAAACCGCAAAACAGTTCTCCATCCAACAGGATTCTCCATACTAATCCAAAAAAGTTCATAACAGTGGTGAAAAGAGTGATTGGTCACGGCACTGAATTCTTAACTACGATCTTTAAATGACTACCCATTTTGATATGATGTGACCTTTTAGGACAATGCAGTAGAATCTAACCTAGCATGATATGGCCTGTATGGTATCATTCATCCTTAAGCTCGTAAGTAATAAAGAAAAAACCATTATTTGCAAGCAAATGAGTATCAAGACTGTCGTTTGGAAATATGATCTCACTTGGCGTCAAATCTCGACAATTTTTCACGTTCTGATTTTCTTGTTTTCCGAATTTCTCTCAAAATATTCATTTGCTTCGGGAAGTACGTTTGGCACTCATGAGCGTGTTTGATCTAAAACCAAAACAGCTCAAAAAATGTTAAAAAAGCTTGGCTTCACCAGTTCCCGGTGATATTGAACCGTAGTGCATGATAAATTAAATAACACATGAAATGACACATAATGCAGTACATTTTTATAGTGGATTGATACACCTCGGTAAATATATATTTGATGTCCAATATCTGAGATCAGGTGGGTGAGGTGCAATGAATAAGCCTATTTAGGATTTATGATACACCATGTACGACATATTTCCCGAGCAAGACGGTCGGAAGAGGGGACATGGGGGCCAGCCACCTCCAAATGGGGGGCCAGCCACCCACAAAGGGTGGGCAGTGTCGCTGAATATGTACTGCGCAGTCGTGTGAGATATGAAATAAGATTACTCCTATTATAGGTGATCTATAGATTGATCTAATTATTACTTTAATCAAGATTTATTTTCGAGGCACAAAAGTTACATTGAATTTTTAATTTGAATTCTTTAACAGGGGATGGTGGATCTCAGTTCTGTTTTTACATGACCCAATATCAAGTTGCTTCCTCCGTGTCAGTTCCCAAGACCTTTCAACAAACGTTTTGAACAGTATTTTTTTCCACAGTAGAAAACAGATTTTATTTCCCCGTTGAACAGATGATGTGGCGGCCCGTTAAACCTTAAATGTCTGAATTTTTTTCTTTTGTTCTTTGTTCTCTCTTTGTTTTTGTTTTGTTCATTCATTTGTTATCTTGTTCTTTGTCCTTTCTTTGTTTTCATTTTGTTCATTCATTTGTTCTTTTGTTCTTTGCTCTTTCTTTGTTTTTGTTTTGTTTATTTATTTGTTATCTTGTTTATTGCTCTTTCTTTGTTTCTGTTTTGTTTATTCAGTTGTTATCTTGTTCTTTGCTCTTTCTTTGTTTTTGTTTTGTTTATTTATTTGTTTTATTATTTATTTTTTTGGACTTCGCTGTCCGATAAATCGGACACTGGGCACTAAAGGGTTAAGTACCGTGACCCAGTATGTTCTCACTGCATTTTGATTTGTGACATTGTGCATCAGTGGTGGAGCCAGGGGTGTAACTCTCACGTGAGCACAGCAAGGGCACAGGTTTCAAATTGTCCAATGGTTGTAATGTCGAGTGTACAATATGCAGCATCTCCCCTACAATTTTGCCTGCTTCCTATAAACCTAGCGGCAACCTGGCATCACGTTTCATCACTGGTTACATTAGTGGACGATATGGTACAGCGCGTCGATCGATGTATCTCTGTTTCAGGCAAAAAGTCCGATTACATATTAATCTATGTAATGTTTTAGACTCTTTCTCGTTTCTTTTGACTACAGTCCACAGAAGATGTTATTGATCATCTGCCCGCATCTGCTTGCAATATTTCACGCGGGCACATGCAGGTATCATACGAGCCTAGGCCCGGTAGGCCCGTAAGTAGCACCGCCGCTGTTAAGAATACGTCTATAACTGAACAGTTTTCCTTACTTTCCGATCTTTAACTAAAGGTGGATCTGTAAAATTCACGGCTTGTTCGTATAACCGCTGGCCCTGGAAATTAATGAAAATGTTTTTAACTATAACAACTTTTTAATGGAAGTGTTTAACTCTAACAACTTTTTCCTACACTGGAACAGCATGGGTTGATTTTGTGTAGGATGATTCACTTTAAATAAGTACAGTGTAGACGAGTTTAGCTAGATCTAGAGAACATCTACAGAAGATCTACATCTAGAAAACAAGACTGGCACAGTACATAATTTATGGACGAGTTCGGTCAAACAAGACAGTCAGCGGTAATCAAAACAAAATTGTAAAATAATACTCGACCCGTGACCATTACGGGTCAAGTGTTCTATTTATATCTTTGTTCCCATGATTCACAGCTAGGGCCAAACTCGTCGAGTAGACTGTGGCACTTTCATCGACAGCGAAATTCTGACCATCAAAGAAAAACAAGTTTAACTAATAAGGGCTACATAAACAATACACTCATAAACATAAACCAGGTACCTTAATCATTAAACTTTCATCTTTCACACCGAATACCTGTACCCTACAGAAGTGCAAAAAAGAACATAGTATGAAATATTTAATAGTGGAAATATTTAATATTAGTGGAAGAGAAAAATACATGTATTGAAGAGTTACATGATACGATTGTTGTACATGATTGTTCGCCTTGATCTATGCCATTCATTTTACGAGAGTCTTCAGGAAATATTGCAAGATTCCATGTAAGCAACTAATTGTCCTTTCAGGGGTTGCAACCCCCACTATTTTTAAGGAATTGATTTGTTCAACGGCGGCATAACTCGATTCTTGACAACGAAAATGCTGAAAACGTTACAGTTTAAATGGTGTACTCTTGAAACTAAAAATCTCTGCGGAGAAATTTATCTTCGTGATGGAACAGCACTTCGTGAACCCTGCAATAATATGACTAGCAAGATTGAATTTCGATGGCGTTCGCCATTCACCTCCGGATCAGTATCGAATCGATTAAGCTTGACCGTGATCGAGATCCCAAAGATTACAAGACTGTGTAAACGTGGTACAATTCTAATGACTGATGTCAATGTCCACATCTCAAATTCACTTGATTGTAACAAAACTATTCATTTACATTTAGCATAACACTGCCGCAAAAGAGGTTTTTTTTATGTATATTGAAATCTTCCACAAGACACTTCTTTCCAGGACTCCTGGATCCGCCTCTGCCTTTTAGCAGTTAATTGGACTCGCCAGGGTGAACAATCGTATAGGACAAACATGTATCCTGTACATGTGGCCTCAGAAAACATACTTGACGTTTGCCAACGTTTGTGGGTTGTCTTTGCTGACGGTAAGAGAACTCCTTTTTCCCTTATTAGAAACTTTCTTCATTACACCTATACGAAGAATGAATTAGGTTTATCATTTCAGTTCAGCTAACATATACGTTGTCTACGTCAGATAAACAAATAATTTTTTTGAGAGTTTGGAAACATGGGCGCTGACTTCGTGAGTGCTTACTGGTTTAAGCAACCCCCGAAAAATTTACGGGGTGCTGAGCCCCCTGGGGTTTTCAAACAAGTTATTGGAATATTACAATCGACGCAAAAACGACAGAGAGAAACTTCGTAAGCATAGTCTAGTGGAGTCAAATTGATAATTGCGTAGCTTTTTCATCTTTCCCCTTTTTTTGGCCACATTTTTTTTTATTTTGCAAATTTAGTGCCGATTCGCAGCTGTACAACGCCACTCTTGAAGACAGCTTCTGACGACAAGAAGTTTAATTAAGGGCCAAAGTGGGTAGAATATCAAAAGTTGATATAAATCATATAGCCACAGGGTTTAACGTAAATTTGAATCCTTTTGGATGTTACAAATGCATTTTTAGCCAATCTAAGGATTTCAAAATTTTCTCGGGGAGCATGTCCCCAGAGCCTTACAGAGAGGCTTGGACCCATGGCAAAGTTTTCATGACCATTTCTGGTTTGGGCACCCCCTGGAAAAATCAAAAGTCCGCGCCTATGTTTGGAATCCTGCTGAACCAGGTGCTAAGTTACAGAGGTCACCGCAATTCCCTCCGACGCGGAAGACCAAAGGTTTGATTTTTCTTTAGGCCACTACTCAAAGTCTGAATATATTTGAAGGGAAAGTAAACTGCCTTTGCTTCAACGTCTGTAAATGATCAGACATTCATGTATTTCCGAATAACGAGGTTAAATTTCAGGACCTCGGACTCCCAGTAACTGGGCTTCTAGCCTGCTAGGGTAAGCCTCTTATAGAAACAAGAGGAAAGCCATATAAACTAAACCAAACTAAACTTAGACCAGGTTGCTCTAAAGGCAATTAGCTCCAGTCAAGGGTTAGAAATTATTATTTTACTTCTGCATATTTAGAGGGGTTGTCTGAGCTCAAACTGTACAGTCAGGAAAAGTTTGTGAACGAGATTCTACCTTTCTAGTCAATATATTCAGATCAACTTCAGGGTTAACACCATTCTCCTTCCATGGTTCAATTATTTTACTCTGGCTAATGCCAGACAACTTTTCTCACCAAAGGGAGACTTGCGGATAGGAAAGAGTTAATTCAATTGCCTTTTGAACAAAGGGCGGGCCCCCAATCTCATGCAATCATACTAGTTAGTTAATGTAAAATAACTAAACGGATGACGCAAGGAATGTAAGCAAGAATTGTGGTTTTTTATAAGCGATCACTTGTTCTCAATTCTTGTTTGTCAACGTTACTTGTTTGCACCGTGAATCTAGTTAACCAAGGGATGAGAAAACTGTCAAATGTCCCCACAACTGTCTTCTCCGTCAAAATTTGTATGAAAAGTCACATCGAATTCGAGAACAGTCACGAGAACGTTCGATCTTTACCTAAAATCTTCCAAGTTGATCAGTTTCTGACGTAACTGGATTAAATATATTACCTGAAACACCATTCTTCCACTATGGTCTATTTTAGAAAAAAATCTGCCACAGACCTTAAAGGGTGTTGAGACGTATTTAGTTTTCTGGGTTACTAAGGAAGGCTAGAATCAACATATTTACTTGTAGATAGGGCTTCACTGATTTAAGGATGAACTTTGAGAGGCTGAATATGGTATGTGCATGTAACGTTTTACTGTTTCATGACGGAATGTTGTGACGTAATCATGACGTCATCAAAAAAGGAAAACTTCAATAGTTCTCATATATAAGTCACACTTTTTGGGTGCAACTAGAATCTGGAACATCTTCTCTAAAACGTATACACGAATTTTCAGAATGTTCGAAAAGTGCCTGAGAGATCAACCGTTTTTATCCAGTTTTACGCTAAAATTGTAATAACTTCGATAAAATTTGAGTGATGTGTAATCACACGCCTACTTTTTGATAGGTAGATATTCTAGTTCAGATGACTTCCAAAAATATTGCGCTAGTGAGTTATTCAGTTCTCTCAATACCTTGGTTTGTCCTTAACTCTTTCCCGGCGAGATAAGACTTTATTATTTTACTCTGGCTAACACCAGACGATTTTACTCGTCAGAGGGAGAGCTCCCGCCGTAAAGGAGTTATATCTGCAATCCATATCAGAATTACGTAAGTGGCTGGAATGAACTGTCCTTAGGAACTGTAGTATGGCAATGGAATACATCCGAAGACTCATAACATTACCGTTCCTCGTCACATCACACCAAACAAAAAACGAACATACAGTAAAAAATGATATAAATGTAAATTACTTACCACGAAGGTTTTTGAGAAAGTCTTCGCAGTACTTTGCATCTCCAACCAAGTAGGTGTGGCAACCAGACGGCTGAGCAAATTCTAATCTAAAACTCTTTGCACATTTGAGTAAACAATGTTGGGCTATGGATAGAAACCCAGACTCAACAACAACATAAATTACATCAGCATTAGATTTTATATTAGAAAATCTCACCTGACTTTGTAAGCCGTACTCAATATAGCGTAAATCTGCGAGTAAGTAAGAAACTCTTAAGGCCAACCATTCCTTGGGCTGTGAACTAAAGTTAGATGAAAAGAGAGTTGGCTTTTGGTGCTACTGATTGGTTCCCAACCTGGTCAGTTTAACCATCTGCGTCCAGTTGTATAAAAGGTGTATGACGATCATTATTGACATTTGCATTCGATTAGATGTATTTAGGGCCGCCGTAATAAGAATACAAGTTTGGCACTTGTTTCCCTATTGTTGGAAAAAAAACCTTTCGTATAAAAAAATTGTAGCTTTTTTCTATAAAACTGCATCATTTCAACACAGTTATATCTTACTGGAAAGCAGATTTTTTGTATTTTGCTCCTTTTAAGAAATCCAGGCATGCCTCTGTTTGTATGAAAACATTTTAGGAGGTTAAAAAAAATAAGCGAATGAAGAGAGAGTCCTCTTTAAGGCCAACTTCAATGCCTTTCGTCGAGAACCCACACTTGGAATAGCGTGAAATATGGAACAAATGCCTCGGTAGACCCAGCCGAGAACAGTTAAGAAAATACAACTTCAAGGTCTTATGATGGGAAACCATTTGAACGTAGTTTAGTGCTCTGTGCTGTTCAAAATGTGATTTGCTTTTGAGTTGGTGTAAACTTGGTAGACAGGATGCTGAGGATACTGCTGGGGATCATCCGGTCTTCTTTTCAAACAATTTGAATAAATTTGAAGGTTTTCTAACTGCGAGGTTTGAAATGAGTTTTCCGTACTCCGAAATATTTTGACCTAATAATTGTGCACATTTCGGAACGCAACACTATTTGAAAAGCTCGACCTTACAGTCCATATTGACAAACAGCCATCTTGACTAGAAAATTAGCTCCGCTCCGATGCGTACCACTGCTCCACGTTCGAACTATCAGCATATAATCCCACCATCTACGACTGACTGTCCAGGCGAAAATTTTAATAGAAATAGCAATATCAGCTATAAGGTTTAATTACCTTTCAAATCCGGTGATCTTGCAAATGTAAGCGGCGATATTTGAAATGACGAGTAACGAGGATATCGCTTGTGTATGACCATAAGAAACGAGTGGACACTGAAAAGAAATACACCTTGAAATATCAATTCTAGTAAACCAAGATGGCAGCCAAGGTGCAGGTCACGTCAGTTTACAAATTGCGACTTGTTACACTTATGTCATAGTGAAGAATGAGTCGGGCATGAAGGTGTTTTTACCAACACTGTAGCCTCTATATCATTATTATAACCTATGTTATCGCTTCGTTCGTATATCGATATAATCTGTAAACGTTTAAAAATTAGCTGAAAAATTTGTCCAGCAATTGTGTGACCTAGAATCGATCTTTCTTCTCACGAGTACTCATGTTCTCAGACGAATTACGAAATAAAGTTGGTATTTACATGTCATATCATGAAGATGTCAAGGCGAGAAAAGAAATTGCGAATGTAGAACAATGAAGTTGAATATGTCTGTTAGATCATTCTGAGAGCTGCAGCGAAAAACTTAACTTTAAGCGGGTGGCAAAGCTAGACATAGCAGCGAGTCTTGCTGCGCAAATTCAAAATTAACCACAACACTAAGATAACAAGCCAAACCCGTTCGTTGATATCTGAATATCGTAGATAATTCTAAGTGTGCATAACATGAGCTATGTTTTCCTTAGCTACTGCCTCAGAATATTTCGATGGGAGTCGAATCTCCGAATCTACTCCAGCGCTGAAAAACGCATGTTTATGGATGTTCGTCAAGCTCATACCCTCAGAAAACTATTTCTGAGCCCGGGGACAGGAGACAGGGATCGAACTCACAATCTTCCGATCGAAACCTTCTACCTTCATACTCAGCATATCGTGGCTGACCAATAGGCAGCTCATATGTTGAACCTGCTACTTAGCTCGCCATCTGAGTCCCGGTATCTCACTGGTTAGAGCGTCTCACTAGTTATCAGAAATGTCATCATCAGGTTGCGAGTTCGATCCGTTTGGGGTTCACATATTGTTTTTCGGAGGGTATGAAATTGACGAACGTCCATGCATTGTCCAAGATATCACCAATCTTCCACATGCATTTTGTGTACAAAATTCATCTCAAGGTAAATTTGTGTTGGCATCAAATCCAACAAATGTTAGACTTACAAATCTTCTCAAACGACATGGTTCGTTTGCAGATCCATAACGATGCGATGCACAAAACAAAAGACCATTTAGCTTATTTCGAATTTTAATCCAGGTTCTGTTTTGTATCAGTAAAAGCGTATGCGAAACTTTCCTATCTTACGTCTTTGCTAACAGGTCGACTTATTGGGCTTGGAAGTAATCGGGAGTGAACTTAACTCAATATTGTCGAAGAGTTTACCCGGTCCATGTTAATCCAGTAAAAAATAGACAAAGAAGAGTGGAATTTAGAAGCAGATTGTCTAAATCGACAAGGGAGAATTTTGGCAAAGGTGAAGAGGAGTGGCGTTACTACTAGGGGCCTGGAAACTCTGGCCAACGTAAAACACGACTGGGCGGGCCCAAAGGCCACTTCAACCGACAAAGAAATGTAATCTTTGAGCACTATGAAATTAGGTATTTCCATTACTCCAAGCAGGACTGCAAGATGACTCTTTTATTTATTTGAGGCAGAATCAGTTCAAAATTTTGCCTCTTAAGGCCCCAAGAAGCCCCCCCCCCTAGAAATGTCCTTGCCATGTCACTGGTGAGGGATAAATAACATTCCGTATTCGTATAATTTTTACCCTAAATTAATATTCCACTAGGAATCAAATCATCAAATATATATACCTTGATCATACAACGGAATTCTTCCCGCTTCGCGCCATTAAACATTCTCGTCTCAAAATATAACTTCAATCGATGATCACAATCTCTTGATGAATCTGTAGAAAAGTGCATGCTTGGCAAGTTTTTTCCACCGAATAAGGTTGATGTCCGGGATTCAGACTCCGATAGAGAACTATTGGATGACTCCAATGGGCTGACGTTGCCTTGACCTCTTTTAAATTTATGATAGAAACTTCTAACAACACCAGGAGAGGAATTGTCAAGTGAAACATTCAACGCAGATGACGGACTCTCTCTGCCTTTACTGGATACACTGGAAGTAGAATTTGCCAGAAGTTCGTCTATGTTCGCCAGGGCGTCGTCAGAGGGGCTCCCTTTCGATTTCAGTTTGATACTGGAAACAAGAGCACCATAGTCAGTAGTTGGATATTCATTTTCTTTGTCAGAAGAAGCAATACAAATGTCTGGAGGAATTCCTGAACTATTCACAACTTTTGGTATGAGGTCAGGGCTTTGGTCAAACGTCTGAGGCCTAGAAATACAGAGTAGAACATACTAATCAGGTCATTAGCCAACTTAATATAAATATGTACACAATTATGTATATATACTTATATATATTTATTATATATATACGTATATATACAGTAAATTACAAAAATTATGGCACAAAACATATCAACCATATGAACATATCAAGACCATTGTATCTTCATTTTATTCTCACTTCAACGGTCAGAGAAGATATGTTATGTGTTTTTTTGTACATTCGTTGGTCATTCGAATGTATTGAGGGTGGTTAAAGTATTCACAATTACAGGTTTACCAATGCATGCTTTTTTTACGATATGTATATGTTTGCAAAAATTTATTTAATTTGCTGTATGTGTATATATATATATATATATATATATATATATATATATATCGCTTACCTCAAAAAGTCACTACTTTTTGAAGCGATATAATCCCATTTGCTCTTTCTTTGCGTTATTGAGCCCTCTTTGCATTTCGTAAACCTAAACGTTCACGTATATATATATATATATATATATATATATATATATACATATATATATACTAGCATCGTAGCCAAGGGCAAGGAAATGAAGTTTACAGTCTTCCCCTTCTACAAAATGTCAGCCGAGAATGACCACGATAGAAGAGCAAAGGAACAATACTTCATTGAGAAGTTTAAACCTACTTTAAATGCTAATTGATAACGTAATAATTACCGTCACTGGTCAAATTATATGTGAACAGTATTAATGACGTCACAAAACACATGTAATTGAAATTAGCCTGAGGAACCACGAAAAAGTGGTGAAACGCGTAGCAAAGCAAAATTCAATTACTCTACTTACCAAGTCCTGTAGGTGCTGTTCTCCTTTTTTGGTGTTGTTATACACACACACACATATATATATATATATGTGTGTGTGTGTGTGTGTGTGTGTGTGTGTGTGTGTGTGTATGTGTGTGTATATATGTGTGTGTATATATGTGTGTGTATATATGTGTGTGTATATATGTGTATATATGTGTGTGTATATATGTGCGTGTATCAGTGTATATATGTGTGTGTATATATGTGTGTGTATATATGTGCGTGTATATATGTGTGTGCATATATGTGCGTGTATATATATGTGTATATATATATATATATATATATATATATACATATATACACATATAGACACACACACACACACACATATATATATATACACATATATATTTGTGTATATATATGTATATATATATAGGTAAAAGTTGTGTTGACAACAAAAAGATATCAGTATGTATGAAAATCATAAAACCAGTCAGTTTTGTCTATATGACTTTATTTCACACAAACATTTTCGCTATTGAAGCTCTTCAGGTGTGATGTATATGTTGATGTATATGTGCGTGTGTATATGTATATGTGAATATATATATGTGTATGTTTATGTACATGTACATGTATATGTATATGTATATGTATATGTATATGAATATGTACATAATGCCTGCTCAAGTTTCTGCTCGAAACAATTTTCAGAAACGAGAGAAAATTTTCGACCGGAAAATTGTTCTTTTGAACGCTCTTCTTGTCACTGTGACATGGAGATGGAAAAGATTTTTCGTTCGTTTTTGAACTTTCTCCGTACGGGTAAGAGTTAATTAGCTAGCAATAAACTTTATGCGCTTAGCAACTTAGAGGGAGAGTAAAGTAACCATAATAACTTGCGTTAAAAGAAACGGGTATATCCACTTCGATTTATGTAACTCCTACTAAAATTTCCTTTGATTTAATTACGAACTGTTTTAATCGGAAAATGTACCGTTGCCAAGAATGGCCAGGTTATGAAAATCTGATCAGCCTTTCCCAATATTTCCTGATAAAATACAGTCATTTGAGAAGTTATATCATATACTCGAAAGAGTGGTTTATCCGATTCCATCAGACTTCCAAGTCTTGATATATTGCGTAAAGTCGTGATATATTAAATAAATATTTCAATAAAGTAAATGACTTGAATCCGTGAGAACCAGTACGTGTTGCTGGTGGTTGATCCTCTACTCTAGTATAGTCTTGTGAAAGACTGTTGGTCACTGACGTTTTCACGGCCACAGCGGGCGGTTTTTTTAAGCCCACTTCAAGATGGCGTATACTTACTGTGAGAGCCTGAGAACTATTCGTGCTCGCGCTATGTTACAATTCAACATGTCCTCTCACCTAAGATTCAGGTGAGGATTAGGGATAGTATTACGGTTAGCTGGAATTTACTTTAAGTGCTTTGTTAAAATGTATTTCATTAAGAAATAGGAACTGTTTTGCCGTGTTTATACAGCCTGATGCAAACACGAGGAGAAGGTCGGGAGAACTCGAAAGCTGCTGTGTACGCCCGAGACCGAAGGTCAAGGGTTTACACAGGCACTTGAGAGCTCTTGCAACTTTCTCCTCGTGTTTGCATCAGGTTATGTAAACACAACAAGACAGTTACTATTTCTTTTATAAAGTGAGCCTAGAACTAAGGAATGAAAATTGTGAATAATGAAATCTATTTTCAATATCAAATGGTAAGTTCTCCGTATTAGTTCGTAAACCAACCAGAGCTTCCCAATGGCGCTAAGAACAAATTCTGGTGTTAGTAAGCCAACCAGAGCTAACCAATGGCGCTAAGAACATATTCTGGTGTTAGTAAACCAACCAGAGCTTCCCAATGGCACTAAGAACAAATTCTGGTGTTAGTAAACCAACCAAAGCTAACCAATGGCACTAAGAACATATTCTGGTGTTAGTAAACCAACCAGAACTTCCTAATGGCACTAAGAACAAATTCTAGTGTTAGTAAACCAACCAAAGCTAACCAATGGCGCTAAGGACATATTCTGGTGTTAGTTAACCAACCAGAGCTAACCAATGGCGCTAAGAACAAATTCTGGTGTCAAGCGGCGTTGTGATCTCCTGACCGTATTTACATAAACTGATATACACACAGTAACTGACCAATAACTGCGTGCGTAATAGGGAACTTGTTTTATAATATGATATATGAATGTTCATTCATGTACTACTTTAACCTAACCAATCATGTACTCGGAACACGTTCAACATTAGTTAATTTGAATTTGACTTACAGCCTAATTTGTGCATACCTTACAGCGTCCTGTTTATTTTGTGAAGAAGTACCAGTTGCAGGTAAATCTTGGATTATCTCAACGACGATTGAGCTACCACAATAAACACACTCAGAAACTTCATCCGCGGAATACATTGCGGAGCACTTTAAACACTAAAAAACAACAAAGCCTGGTCGATTACTTTCAAATGTGAATTCTTGAGAGTTAAACGTTCACAATTTGTGTCGCAGAAGTAACGTCGCCCGCGCCCACAAATTGCTAAAGTATATAATCTTCGATGACTAACTTAAATTTGCATCATGAAAATCATTTTTCGTATAGTTGAAAGGAAAAAAATAAGTAACACGTAGACATAATGTGTAGTAGCGGTCTGTTTTGGAAAAATTATTGCCACAATGATTATACATCCTTACCTTGTACTGTTGCGTCGGTGCTGTTTCATCGTTAGTAGGTTGCTTTACAAACTGTTTAACGAAGGCAACAAAGCTCTGGGTAAAGAAAATAAGACAGTAAAGTTATTAACCCTTTAACTGGCACTGTTGCCATTTGACAGCCTATTAATTTTACTTTGGGTAACGCCAGATGATTTAACTCTTCAAAGTGAGATCTTCTAGAAACCTGACAGGTAAAGCGTTAATTCCTATGTATGTTAGTAAACGAAATTTCTCGTCCGGAAAAAACTTCATGAGTGAAGACGGATTTCAAGACAAAGATCAAGATGTGGACCACTTCATCCTCCACAGGACTGACGTGTAAACGTACAAGGTGTAGACTTCTCAACATTAAGAAGTAAAATCCAAGCTGGTCGAAGTCTTAGACGAGGTTTTTGTTTGAAAATTCAGCTATTTGGTGGAATTATTTTGAATTCGAGTGAAAAAAAAATTAAATGATTACAACCGGAGAAGTTATTGAGGACCAACTTCTGACTATATTACTTCAACGTCTCATAGTTAAGACAGTTTCACATTTATCTGCTATACGTACATTTTCAGATGACCAGAGAATTTCAATTATTTTTTTTTCTTGAAAGAACTCTTTGATCATCAAACAAAGTTAAATTGGAAGTGCCTTTATTAAATGGTACCTTCCAAGACAGTGCCGCAGTTGCTTTTAATAGCCTGCCGGAGGACATTAGAAACTCTAGCAAATTTCATACTTTCAAACGTAAAGACTCATTTAACTACCCTAGCTGCTGATAGGCTAATAGGATAATGTCCGTTTTTATATGCAGTAGTTATAACCTTTCAATATTTTTATGATAGATTTTCTTATGTGTATTATTTTATATTTTAGAATTATAATATATGTATGTAATATATTAAATTTTATGGTAATGTGAGAGCCACTCAGTGGAATTGCCATTAAACCATTATTATTATTATTATTATTATTATTATTATTTTGAAATATGATAGCTACAAATCGTTATTGATAAATAGCCTAATAACAGGGACACAAAATTTTTCTGTCCCTTTACAACAGTTCTTTTAACACAATAAACACATAAGTAGGACAGAAGATAGTCAGGTTTGATTGTTTGGTAGTATTGGTTGATAGCAGGTAATTCAAACTGGGCTAATCCCACTATAATCCACCCTACAGACAAACATGTTAGTTTTCTACATATTGAACTAAGCCTGAAAGTATCTTTCTCAGTATCGTTTCGCTATCCATCAGTACCGTCTTTTGCATTGTTTCTACAATTTGTTTCGCCAATTCGTCATTTTCGAGTATTCTTCGCACTTCCTTGATTGATTTATTGATACCTCCTCCAAGGCACCCTATCACAATTGGAATCGCGATCACTTTGAATCTGACACGTCTTTCTCTCATTTCGAATGCTAACTGCTGGTACTTTGTTCGTTTCTCATTATTATTACAACTCGCACACCACCCAACTAATGACAGTGGAAGGGGTCTAAGTCTGCTACGGGGTCCCAGCATCCCGCCAGGTAAGGCCGCAACAGACATTGCACATTTCAGGGAACTTGTGGGGGAAGGAAATTTTACCATTAAAATGGATTTGACCTTAACAGTACCCTGTTGCACTTTCAACCAATTAAGGTCAGTTTAGGAGTGCCACTGCAAGGGTTAAAACTGAATATTGTTTTATTCTTAAACTAGTGCACAGATCTGTTTCAGCACTTAAGGCTGGTTTATCCTCAACCAACTAAGGTCAGGGGTATCAGCCTGCTGTACGGATTTTCTTCTAGTCCTTGGGCTGACAGGGTAGGTTTGCCAACACCTGAAGGTAGTGTACATGCAGCTGCTAGCCAATTAAGGCAAGCTGAGGCTTTCGGCTACCTGTCTACCCAGCTGGCAAGGCAGGGGCGCCACTCCCTAGGTCATCTCATCAAAGCCTGCTCCTTTTATGGAGGTCATTGACTCCGAGTCAATGCCCTGCCTACCTATTTCTGGTTTTATCTCGGAGTTTCCTTCTCTTAGATAAGTTGCTATCCAAGGCTAAAGAGTCTTATCTACCCTTGGCTAAGGGGTTGCTGGCACTTGCCAAAGGTGCCACCCTGGACTCTGGTGGGCGGGAGCGTCCACATTCCCGTAGTAGGCTGAAGCTGTGCTTGTATTATTATTATTATTATTATTATTATTATTATTATTATGTTTTTATTAGCCAGTTCATATCCTGGCCATTATTCCCTCCCACCAAATATTGCTGGGAGGTAACCGAAGTACACGTGTTCACTAACGAAGGCTGACGCGCTTCGACTGCACGTTCACTACTCTGGCCGTACCACTCCGCCAAGCACTTTCCTAATTATTGTTCCCCCCTCAGAGAGCACCGTCCGTTGCATTGTACTGATTATCCTAATCACACTGTCCTCATCTCCAATAATCTTCCTCACTGCTCTGGTTGCATCTTCGACACCACCTCCCAGGCATCCAATTATTACCGGCACCACTTCCACTCTGTACCTTCTTCTCTTTTCTCTGGTTTCGAATGACAGCTGCTGATACTTCTGTAGCTTCGTTCTTGTCGCTTCCTCAATGTTCTGCTCTTCAGGGCATGACATATCCATTAACCAAATCTTCCTCGCTTTCTCGTCCTCTGATGTCAAATCTGGCCTGCGTGCAAGAGCTCGTCTTTCTCGTCCTATGCTCGAAGTCCCAACACAACTCGAGCCCGTTCCCCTTTAGGACGTGGCCTTTCTCCCATCTAACAGTGTACCATGCCGTATTGGCAGGGAGAAGTTCTCTCTCAACGGCCCAGTTAACAGCCAGTACCATCAAGGCATTGTTGTGCCTACCGAGATACTCGGTTCCTGCCAGGATCTCACACCCTGCAAGCAGGTGTTGAACGGTTTCATCAAACTTCTTGCACAATCTACATTTTCCGTCTCCGCCTCCTATCCCACGCAACACTTTCCACTTCCGAGTCTCCACCATCTGCTGCAGCAAATCCATGATTCCAGCCGTCTTATGCGATGTGATATTTGTGTTCAACCGCACAAATATCACACCGCGTTCCTTTCTTCAGCTCCGTTCTGCATTCCTTTCTTTAGCTCCGCCCAGCATCCTGCCCATTCTTTCTCCAGCTTCTCACCATCTTTCCAAACTTCTTCCTCCCTAAATTCAACCTCCATTCCAACTTCACGCCGCGCTTGTTCTGTTCCCTTTTTAAGCTCTTGTACTCGCTGTTATACTCTCTCTTCCAAGCAATCCTTATCCAGCGGCTCGTGCTACAAACCATGTACGTTGCCACCCCCACTTTGTTTCCTTATAAACCTGCCGCAGGCTCTTCAAGCCGCGCCCTCCATCCTGTCTCTTCAGGTAGAACATCTCATCACTTGCATGTCGGCCCAGCATACCTCTCTTGCGTAGAATATCCTTCACCATTCATTAAACTATGATTATTATTATTATTATTATTATTATTATTATTATTATTATTATTATTATTGTTATTATTATTGCCATTATTATTATTTTAAAACAAACGTGGAAACTAAACATATGTCGTGAAATCAACTTAGACGGCGATAAAATCCAGAGTCTTTGTAAGAGAAAAAACTGGGGGCAAATTGCCACCTAAACTTCCTTAATTTGCTCAGGTTGTGAGATTGTCATTATGTGTCGAATAACTTTAACGTTTCGAGCGTCGACAACCTAGTTGGTTTGCACTGGTTTCTTAAAATTTTGCTTTTGCAGTGAGCGTTTCTTTGTGAAAGTTCCTGAAAACGTCCTTATGACATTACAACAGGATTGTGAAAAGGATCGTTGCTCATTTGAAATCTTACAATCAAGTCACATCATTTTTGGCCACCGAAAAAAGCCCAAGGTTAGAGCCAGTGTCCTCGCTCAAGGCCCGAGTTTTTACCCCACTTTTTACCTTACAACGTCCCTCGTCTTCCATGATATACTCTCTAAACTTCCTTTCTTTGTTGAGATAATCAAATTTTAACTTTACTGTAATATTCTTCTTCCCTAGGATCACCATTACGTCTTGCAAACTGTTCAGATCCAAAGTAGAAATGACCTGACAAAATGAGAAAATCGCTTTCAATGCAGCTGGACAAAGAACTTGTACACCTTCACAATGCACCTCGCATCACGTAAGCTGAAAGAAAGTCAAAGGGCAAGATCCATGCTGTCCCTTTTGATTCTTCCCAGCACGCCAACCCGGTTAAACCAGAGCTATTTCTTTGCTTTTCAACCCTTACAAAAATTTCATATGTAATCTCACATACGTGAATGGTTTCAATCCCATATGTAAAATGACAATTTTATATGCGAAGGTTCCATTTCATATGTGAAATACATGTTTCGTACGCTAGGATCTCACATGTGAAATTTTGAACCTGTTCATTTCACATGTGGAAATACTCCCATTTCGTATGTGATATAAACATTTCATATGTCAAAACGTTCCAATTCCATATTTTTCACATGACATGTGAAATTTTTAAATGATGCGAAATTTTCGTAATGGGTGTCCCACTTATTCCTGAGAATTCAACATACAATCCGTGTTTGCATTGAAGTTACCATAAAGATCTGTCAGTATTGTTTTCATAAGACTACTTTACGTGAAAGAACGCACCTACAACTACCACCATCGAAACATCACTGTATACTTTTGCACCTGTTCACAACGTGCACTAGTGACTAATTACCGTAAATGATCGATTAAGCGCCGCTAACCGAATAAGCGCCGCTCTCGAATAAGCGCCGCACCTTTACCGAAAATAATTTAATAAGCGCCGCTCTCGAATTAGCGCCGCGGCGCCAATTTGAGGATTTATAAATAAACGCTGCACCGAGATATCATAACATGATTGAGAAAGGAGATCACGACCAATTCGAGAGTTCTAAAGTTTTAATGTAGGATATCTCTTACAATTGGGTTCGTATAATAATTCTAGGTGTATAAATTTCTCCTCCTTCTTGTTCAACTCTGAGTCTAACACTTGTGCATGTCGTCGATTTACGGTGTATCCTGTAAACTTTGCGGGAACAACCAGCCCAACCTCGCGCTTTCTCTTCCCCGTAACTTCAGCTAAGACGCTATTTGATTCGTCCGCTTTCAGAAAATAATCAGTTAGACTTGAAAGTTCTATAGGGACGTGCCCGACAATAATACGTGCCTTCTTTATTCTCTATATATTACACTAAATGTTTTACCCGTCTTTGAAATAAGCGCCGCTCTCAAATAAACGCCGCATCTTTAACTGGAAAAATGCAAATAAGCGCCGCGGCGCTTAATCGATCATTTACGGTATTGATAGTAAGAAAAAGAACAAAAATTTTGTTTGACCTTCAAGTGAATGTCCTTTTCCACGATAAAATGGTCTTTTAATGTAGCAAATAAGTATTCTGTATCAGGTACATCTTCTTCATGGCTAGTTACTTTCGGAGTTTTAACAGAAACCAAATATATTCTGCCACTTTCTTCATCTAAAAGAATACTTCTATTTTAGCAATGTTTATTTTAGTAGAAATATAACAATAAAATTTCACGGATAATAAGAACTTACATAACAAAATTTACAAATGATATTATAGCAATCAGAGTTTTAGAACGAAAGTTTTTCATAGTGACACCAGACAAAGGTTGTTTAATGCTTATACAATCACTCATCCACTGGACTTTTTTTTTCTTTAGGAACATAACTTTTATCCGGTCTTCCTTAGGATATTCTCCGAGGGAAAAAAATGATTATCGTTTGCCAGTACATGTCTTTTATAAAGAGTTCTTATTTAGAAAATACAAATTATGAAAACAGCAATATCACCTGAAAATTGACCATTTCTCGTTTCATGGCCTTATAGGTTTAAATTTCGTAAATAGAGTACTTCTACAAAAGCACGGTGCGTAAAATTTTGCCAATCAGTACAATTACAAATGCACGATCATACACGTGCATTTACAGCGAGACAAAAGATAAGTACCACTGATCTCAATGTAACTGGGTTACCCTTCACTTATGAACTGTACAACTGGATTAACCAATAACAGTAGAAATGCTGTCTCCGAGAAAAGCCCATTAATTTCAATTTCATTAAGATCGCAAAGACGACTGTTTTAAGGCCAGTTAACACGTGCGATTTTGTACGTTGGGATTTTCATCCTGGTGTATGCAATAAACTCATAACAGCTGATGCACCAAGATATCTGCTCATGATTCCCTCCACTTGGTCCTCGATGCTCTCGTCATTTTAACACATACTCCACGATGGCAATCGCAAGGCATAAATTTGCGTGTAAACGGGAATTTGAAGCGAGCAAATGTTTTATCTAGTACAAAAATTCTCACAATGCACGCTCGCATTTCTACACTTGTTGAAACTCTGCTGTTCACGTTTTAAACATTATGTAGCTTGGTCGCCTGGAGGCGCAAATTTCATCTTCTCGCGTTGATCAAATGTCTCACTCGTTTACTTAGTTCACTCGTGGGATATATTACCAAAACTTTAAGATAAAATTCGTGTCTCCACCCGACCATTTAATATCCTCTGTAAAAAGACTCATCCATGTAGTGAAAGGTTTTAGAAGTACCTTCGTGAATTGATTGTTTTTCAGCTTTACTTGGTGGAGAACATTCTGGTGAAAAATGTTCTTCAGCTCCTGTCTCTTGGTTAAAATAACATAAAGTGTCAGGCTCTAGAAATGACAGACGAATGATAGCAAAATAGATGTAAAGATACTAGTAGAGGAAACACATTTCTCAAACTCATTAATAATTCATAAAGCAAAAACAAAAGAAATACATAATTAATCAGTATTTAGAAATCGGAGGAAGATTACAGCTGAATTTTTCCAACTTTCGGCTGGATTTTCGCCTAAAATACTGGTTCGTTTGAGAAGTAATTTCAAACACTCGTTTAGCGTTCTTCCTCCGATTTCTAGATACCTCGAAACTCGTTTCTCGGTATCTAGAAATCGGAGGAAGAACACCAACTCGTGTTTGAAACATTACTTCAAGCACACCGAACAGATAAACATATGGTAAACAAGGAATGCCAGCTAATTCAATTCAACGCAGTCCCACTGTTTTACGGCATATCTTTGTACAGGCGTCGTGGCCGGGGGACATATACCTTATTCATAATGGCAGTCGTTAAAAATATTCCTTTTTCAGCATGTAAATTAGCCTCATCGACCTCGTCCTCGTGTTCGTAACTCAAAAGAATCTTTGCTTCCAAACGAGGCAAGTGAGGCTATTTAATATGCATACAAAAGAACATTTAAACTGGTGTTAGTTGTGAGTACGGTCTAAGGCTCTTCTTAGCGTCCAAATGTTTCAGGACAATTGGAATTTTTTGCCAGAGGTAGAATTTTGAAAGTTTAAACGATTGACACATGATGAGAGATACTTTGGAGTCAACGGAAGAATGTATAAGTTTCGGAAGCTGATCACCAAGAAGTTCATTCCAAACAAAGTCTTTGGTTGACTAAACTTTTAAGAGAGTTCAAGGGAGATGGAGGAGCGATACTAGGACACAGATTGCTAAATCTAATCTTTGATTCATTAAAGAATGATATGAAAAATTATAAAAACACACTGAGCTTTTCTGGTGGAAAACACACAGTAACATAAAATAATTTCTTACTATGAAGTCTCTGTTCGAAAAACTAAAAAAAAAAACCATTGGAAAATCTTGTGCTTTGCCCTCACCCCCCTCAAATGACTAGGACCCACGACACGAGTGCTTATCATGACAAGGTTTTGCTGGAATTTACTACAGCTACATAACTGAAAAAGTATGAAGCATAAATTCCACAGTACATCATTATACAGGCATAGCCTCACATTCGTTCATTTGCATTATATTCAGTTTTTCTCTTTTTTAGCAGAATCCAAAAGAATGAAGTTCAGGCAGTGTGTAAAATGATAGATTATTGTATCAATGCAAGTGGTCTATTTGCATCACGTTTAAATGATTTAATAACCGAGGGAGGAGACATGCAGTGAGGGAACAAGCGAGGAATGAAGTGATTGAGTGGGTGAGTGGGTGAGTGAGTGAGTGAATGAGTGAGTGAATGAGTGAGTGAGTAGGTGAGTGGGTGGGTGGGTGAGTGAGGAAGGAGATTGGTGGAGTTAAAATAGTACCAGCAATTAATTCGGTCCACCCAATTTACTCTGAGAAATGGCTACAAAAAATGAGTATTAATGTATTTACGCCATATTTCATCGAAATATTTTACCTCTCGGAGTGGTAGGCATTCCCGGTTCTTCGAGATCTTCTAGTTGTTGCTGATTACGTACAACAAGGTAATCTGAATAAAGGATTTAACTAAGCTAAGCAAAGACGACTTTATATAAATCAGCGGTTGCCAGCATGGTCTCCATGGGCCTTTTCGAGTTTTCCATGCGTTAACCACAAAAAGTAGAATTTTTTGCTGCACAAGTTGAACATAAATCCATCGTTGTCACAGAATGGCATTATATATAATTGTCTTGGTAATTTGGTCATGGAGTCCTGTGTGCTATGTAGCTTATTTTTATAGACCCTGAACACACTGATTTCCGCCAAAATACAGTTTATTCAGGCAACAACAACTATATCAACCACAAAGCCGTGAAATGTAGATCGTGAGAACACCTAATTAGCCAAATTTAATTCATTAATGCTCGCCAAAAGAAGTATTACACAACAATATAAATTTCAACTTAATCATCTTAAAAATTTTAATGCTACTGAACGTTGTAAAATCGATAATTTTGAATATCATAGGCCAAAATAGTCAGAGTCCACGGGTAATTTGGGGATCTTGAAGGGGTTGATAGTTTAGAAATTGTATGAAACAACTGTAATATTAATAATAAATAGCGGAAACACCAAGTAAACATGTTTCGAGAGAAAGCCATTCATCTGAGTCAAATGGTTATATACATCGAGGGGCAGAGCCCCAAAACGTTGGATTTTGAACAATTAACGTTGTTCAGGAAGGACTTCCCTGTACAATATTGTCAGAATAACGATAAATAAGCAAATTAAATTGCCAACATTTGGCCGAATAAGTTCTCAAAACGTCGGGAATATCGTTTCAAAAAATCCTTAAAATTTCCAAGAGCAATGTGTCCGCTTGCCATAAACAACTAACATGCCCCAACTATATTTCGACATGCAGATCTTCGCTGTGACCATACCTTCTCCAGCATCTTTCTTGAGCTTTTCTAGTTTTTGTAATTCTTCCTTTACTTCCAATGTATTGTTACTGGAAATTGCTGAGTGATAAAAAAAGAAAAAAAAACGCGATTAACAAATGCAGAATGCTATTTCAAACAGGGCATACATCAGCAACCGTCATTACAAGGGCGAAATTTTCAAATTTTGTCAAATACAAAGTACGGAAGAGCTGCAATGAATATAACCTTCTTGAATAACTGATACTGCATGAAAACTAATTAATTCATTTTGCAATTTATATAAACCTTAGACACTAACAGCACAATCTATTTATTCAAACTTGGTTTATATTGATCTTAATATGATACATGTTAATGTTTAAATCATCATCTTTGTGCTGTCTCACTCTCGAACCTTTTTTCTGTCTCTTTCTTTCTTTCTTTATTTATTTCTTTCTTTTTTTCTTTATCGTTTCACCCAATTTCCCTGTCTGAATAACATTACAAAATTAATGCTAACTAGCGGCTTCAATCATCAAACGCTAGTATAAACCGAATTTCCTAATGGTAGACCTTGACCATGAATAAATATACTGTTACATCACTACACCCTGTGGTCCATCAACTTAAATCACAAACAATAATATCTGTGTGATAAAGATTCGATGGAATTTTAATGAATCAATTTCTGTTACACTGCCAACCACCAAAGTATTTTCAGACTTCTGGCAACCAATGAAATGTGCTACAAATTTATGTTATTTTTTTTTCAAAATTCCTGAAAAAATTAAGAAGTTTCCTTGATTTCAATCAGAAGACCAAAATAAAATAGAAGTTAGTAGGTTGCCGACTGTTGGTATACATAAAGAAGGTCGGCTTCGTGATGGTATCAGTGGATGGTATCAGTGGATGGTATCAGTGGATGGTAACAGTGGATGGTAACAGTGGTTGGTATCAGTGGTTGGTATCAGTGGATGGTAACAGTGGTTGGTATCAGTGGATGGTATCAGTGGTTGGTATCAATGGATGGTATCAGTAGATGGTATCAGTAGATGGTATCAGTAGATGGTATCAGTGGATGGTATCTGGCGTCTGGAGACAAGGTCAATGATGGTATCTGTCAGGTCACCAATTCCCCGTTGTCTATCTTCCGAGGGTCTTACTCCATTATATCTTCAGATTATTAAACAAACACGGTGCATTTGTATTTCACATATATTTCAGCAAGAAATTGAATCATTTAAAATCACCCATATGACTGCAATAAGCCAAACAATCCTTATTTCATGCACTTCTTACCTTGCCTCAATTCAGCACCTCCTTGCCGCGGTAGTTGGGGCATGCCCCTTCCCGCTTTCTCTTCGAGACGGCACTTTTAAGGATTTTTTCAAAAAATGAAAAAATCTTTGGCTAACATAAAAAGACTGCAACATCGTCACGGTAGTGATCCACGATCATTTAAGGACGGTTATGCGTATCCAGATTACTTGATAAAAATTTTCTTTAGTGGAGGTGAATTACCCTAACAAAACTTTCATATGCAATTTCGCATATGAAAATAACATTTCATATGTAAGCTGTTTCAATTCCATATGTGAAGTGAAAATTTCATATGTGACATTAATTTTCATTGGCGAATGCTCCAGTTCATATGTGAAATACACAATTGAAACACAACGATTTAACATGTGAGGTTTTGAACTAGTTTATTTGGCATGTGAATTGGGTATTTCGTATATGAAAATGTTACGATTTTATATGTGAAATTGAAATTTCATATGTGAAAATGTTCTAATTCCATATGTTTTTCACATGTGAAATGACGTGCTTCTTCTCATCAAATGTTGTAGTTTATACATTTGTTTACTTACAATCCTTAACATTTTCCTCGCCAACATTGGTAATCGAAGGATGTCGGATGACAGTTTTTCGCCCTCTTCGCTGAAACCAAAAAGGAAACCAAACAATTAATAGTTTTTATATACTTGGGGACCGGCTGTACGAAACCCAAACAGATTGTCCAATGGATAGACCTCAAATAGCCCTGTCCGTTCTTTGAATAACCAAACTTAAATCTCATCCACAAAATCGCGAGGTACACCCTTTACAGTGCTATTTGGTAAATAAAATTAAGTTCTGTTGTTCAAAGCGTAGATGGCGATATTCCCTTACAAAGCACTACGGACTTTACAGCTACGCGGAATTTACATTTGTTGAAGGAAATTTTCGAGTGTCATGGTCATTTTACTAATTAATTTTCGAGCTTGGCATTCATAAAACATCAAGGGGCAGAAAGGTCAACTTCTATTTCACTTTACGGTGCTCAACATATTTGTTCCTCCGTTATATGACTTCACACGACAAGTTACGACAATAATTTTTACAATAACTTTGATCGAATAGCTGCAAGATTGATCTGCACATTAACTGCTTTGTAAATGAAGCGTTTGATCCCAAACCTCAATTACTTCTAGTCAGAAAAACCCTTAAATTTAAGTGTCGTTTAGTTAGATCGATCCAGCCTTGATCGTAGAGCGAAAAATTTTTTGTCCCGTTGGCCAAAACTGATGGTAACGAGGGTGATTTTCAATGCCATGTGACATATTGAGAATAATTTTTTTCCCTTTATGAACTGAATTTTGACACAGACGTGCCCATCTGCTGTCCAAAGATTTCAGTGCAGTGAGCGAAATGCCTCCTGTTACATTGGCAAGACCTCTGGTTATTTCATTACGCGACAGAGACCACCAGGGAGTCAACAAGGGCGAAATTAAAAACAAAATAAAATCGTACATGGATTTTTATCTTGAGTAATTAACACTTGACCTAAGTTACGGTCCCCTGGCGCTCAAATTAATTACGCAAATTCACTTTCCACAGGAGTAGCTATCCCTGAAACAACTCAACAGGAAAATCAGGATTGTTCATGATTTTTCAAATACATTAACCCAGTTTAAAATAAAGTCTCTCACACCTTCTCCTCTGGCGTAAAGGGTGTAGTTACATCCGTAGACCCTTCCAGAAAATCTTCTGGTTCTTGGATATGAGATGGGTAGCTTGGTACGACGTAAGGTCTTGGAGGAATCATGCCGTTCGGGTCCACTTCCAATGACTGACCCAGATTCTAAGCGACACAAAATTATATCATAACGCACATATGTGTATTTTTAATGTCGTCAAATCCCCATGGCACACCAGGTAAGTTTGGTGTCCTATCGCACATGGAATTTGGTTCACCAACCTTCGAAATTATGATCAATCAGTTCGTTTACAGGCCGGAACACCTAACAGGCGATGATTTCGCATACAAGAATGTCATAAAATGGGTAATGTTACCTTCACCACATTGCGACATACAAATAGAATAATTATGTCATGCGTATGAGAGACTTTCGATACTTAGCCAGCATTGTTTAGATGTTACTTTCATTCTCGAAAGTCATTAACGCAACACGCGCTCCTTACTTTCCCCAGAACAAGTGATATAAAAATGTCTCTCAATCTATGATAAATATTAGGTAAGATATATTAGTTCTTTTTTACATGGTAGTTGCTCCCACTGCATCTACAACAATCGTCCAACTAATCCACATGCATCTTTGCTAACTCTACAGGCTTAAACAACATCTAGTTCTGACCCTAAACTCATCACAAGTCAAGCCCAACTGTGGATCTTGTTGGAGTGTGCTTCCATCTGTTTGTTCCCAGTGAAGGAAAAGATGGAGAATAGAAAAATAGTTGAGTTCTTCTTATTAATATGGATATCTATGACTAGCCTACTCGGATCTCTTTTTGAATTGAAATTTTTGAAACCAGTTTTTGTTCGGTGACAGTGTAATGGTTGTCGACCATTTATAATACGTGACAGGCATTTGCCAGGGCCAGGACTCCAAGTAAATCTTTTGTGCACAAGACTTAAGGACTTAATGGGCTGAATTTATTTATTTCACGATAGTTGAAGCCAGAGTCTCCCCACCGTCAAGCACTCCCTTTGCCTCCTTGCCTCGCGCACCCCAAACCTCGGTCGTTGTAGTAAACGTATGAACAAACAAAGGCAAGCTATACTCTCTTATAAAGTTTGCAGCCCAGCGTTGAAGTTTGAGGAAAGATACTAAAGATAATGGGAGTAAAGTAATCAAACAGAAATGCCGGTACACAACAACCTTTCGCCCACGACTCTATCATATCCCTTGAGAATACGAACAAGGTGTACAAGTTTTCAAGATAATCAAAAATCCTAAAACGTATCTTGTAAGTCAAAAAAAACAACTTAACTGCTGGTCAAAAGTAGTCTGAAACAATGATGATCAACAATTAAATCGGGAAACTGTCGAGAATCCAGTACCCCCATCCGAACTCAGACTCTGGTCACCGCACAGTCTATGCATGTGAGGGCTCCAGTACAGACAACGCAGTCATCGAAAAAATCAATTAATCAACATACAGTATACCAAAAAATCACTCCAGACCCTCAGATGTTTTACTCCGCAATCTTTTGTGAGGAGTTGTACGACTATACTTGATGCACACTTACAGCCAATTTAACGACGTAAAGATGACAAACTATCCATTCTTTCCTCAAGCTGCTCAGGATACACAACCTAGCACCATTTTAGGACCAGTCCAACGAAGAACTGCATTTATAGTCTACTTACATGTAACTCTTCCTTGCTTAACTGCTCACCATCAAAAACAATCTGTTGAGAATAGGAAAGAAATAACGACAGTTAAACGACTAACACGTATAATGGAAGTGTTTAAAGTTGTTAAATTGCCGAATTAGGAAATTAAAATAGTGACGCTCTGACAAAGAGTTCTTCATCAAGTTTTCACTTGGACCAATTCAAATACTTCAGCTCAAAACTTCAGTATTTTGTCATTCTATTTCGGGCAGATTACCACAAATGATTATGACTAGATAATTTAAGTTTGTTTCAATTGAAAGTGCTGTTCGAATGATTAGGAATGGCGTTTACACCTCTTCGATATCTCACTTTGTTCTTGAAGCGTCCAGATCTACGTGACAAGTAAATGAGATCACCTGTGACGTGAGGTTGGTGATGCAGCATTGTAATTTATTCATAGGGAAATCATGTATATTTTTTGATATCATTAAGGGCCGTTTCATACGTTACACAGTTGTCACATTTAACTCAAACGAATTTAATTCACATTGGCTTCGTAAATTAGTCCGCGTAAATGCGTGTTCGTTTCATACGACGAATTTAATTTAGACAAATTCAACCATTTTCCAAACCTTCATAAGAGCAACCAATGCTTATGACAAAGAACATAACATTTGATCATGGGCTAAAAGGAACGTATATTATCATAATTGATGCATTTAATTCCATGCGACGTTACGACGTCGTCTGAAACCAACACGCATTTCAGACGCTGTAGCCGTGCGATCATGACCGATAAAACGTCTCTGACAAATTTAATTCGTTTCATACATCGCATTACCGTCGCATTAAATCGGCTGAATTAAATTCGTCTGAATTAAATACGATTGTGCGACGCATGAAACGGCCGTTAATGAACTATCTGGAAACTCTGCAAACGAATGTATTTCATGAGTTACACACCAAGATTTCTTTCTCCTTAAAGCTGAATAGTTCCCTACCATACTAAAGTAAGGAACCGCTATTCTGTTTTTGAAATTAGGGTACAGAATTTGAATGAAAATGCTTCACTTACACTAGAGAAAAATAAAATAATCTAGTAGAAACTAATCTTTGTTGTTTTGTAGATGTTAGGGGTCTGGGAACTGATGCATTATTATACAAACGTATGCCAATGCAACGTTCATCTAATTTAGGTAATCTTACATTTTCGAGTTTAATTTGAAATTAATTTGCCCATGTTTGTTTTTCAAACAACCCAAAACCATGTAAGTCGGCCCTCAGGGTGAACACAACTTGGATTTAAATACGAGTCCAAATTAGTTTCAAATTGAACGAAAGACGGCGATATTAACTATAAATAATATATACGGCGCAAAATATGCAGGAATAAACGTACGCCAGTAACGAAAACTGCCTTCGAGAAATAGATAAAAAGACGCTGAAAAATACCGACATCTTGAGAACGCAAGATTCGAGTGTACAAAAAGACGTGGAAATAATTACGGTAATATTTCGACTTTATTTCAAAGTCATCGTTAAATCGAACGAACTCTGCAAACACGCTCGATGATTTATATCATTCAGTAATGACATCATCAACCTGGATACAGAGGACACAGTAGAATGACAGCAAAGATATCGCTAATGATAATATATGACAATAACCAAGAAGTTGTTGATTAAGAAAAAAAGCGTCTTCTTTTACTCTATTTAAAAAGTCTATCCGGCCTGAGTTAATAATGACCTGGAGGCATCCGACGAAATGACACTTCGACGAAATGAGTTATAGGTGGGTTGTAACCAATCCCTTAGGACTCAAAAGACAATGATACGGCGGCCATGTTTGTTCCACATACAATAGAAATTAATGAGATACTTCTGTGAAAGTTCAACCAACATGGTTACCATGACGTCACGTGCACACCACCTATAACTTAAAGTCCGAAATTGTCATTAGTGGTATCTGTGCATTCATGTTTTCTGTGGGTCCTCTTTATTCTAGTTGATGATGTCATTTTTGTTGGATATAAATGATAGGAATTACGGGTAAAATTACTGCAATTTGACGATGACTTTAAAGTAAAGTTGAAATACCAACGTAGTTATTTCTGCATCTTGTTGTATATTCAAATCTTTGGTTCTCAAGATGTCAGCATCCTTCGGTATTTGTTTTAACCTTTCCGGCGTTTCCAACGTGACGTCAATTACAGACCAATGAATAGCATTAAGCGCCCCTATTAATCACCACAAGGGTTCTTGAAAATAAAACAAACGTAATTTTAAGTTCATAGGCATGCAAACTTTTCCATATTTCTGTCCATCTGATTATGCAGAATACAACTTTTAAAACGTGAATCAACAATCTTGGATAGAATTTCATCAATTCCCTTTTAACCCCAAATCATTTTCTATTGTAACGTAGATACAAATGAATCATCAACAATGGACGCTTAAATAACTAACAGTGTACGGATCCTTTCACATTGGTTCTCGCAACAAAAAATGAAAGGAAACATAATGCAGAAGGTGATGAAAACAAAAAAAATTTAACGCAAGTTATCTACACTGGATGAAAAATAAGATATCAACTAGAACACGAAATAGATACAGGATAAGATTACTAAAAATGTATATCTGGATAGCCTATCCCTATTATTATGACATGGTTAACCTGGGGATAATCTCCCTGTTAGGTCCTTCGATGGCCTAGTATGGGCCAACGTGCCAAAAAGTATTTCCCTAGTGTAGTGCTGGCTTGTGATCGTGAGGATCAAATGGCATGGCAGACGTTTAAAGGGGGCATTCAAGGTCTAGTTATTCACATATCCACGATAAAGTTTAAGCTTACCGGCACATGGCGAGGTCTGGGAGAAAGACGTGAAACGACTGCCAATCGATAATCTTTGTGGTATGATATTGGGTTACCGTAACAACTGAGCTAAATAAGAAAAGGAGAAAAAAAATTAAAAACAAATAGGAATCCTATGTTTGAGGGACACTTAATCTTGAGGATCTTTCATCGATATCTTTAATAACTAAACTGGCGTTTTTGCTTCTGCAGTCAACTTTACCAAACGAGGGATTCATTGAACAGTTGAAATTGATGAACTTGTGTCCCTCAGACCTTATAACTTACTGGGTCTTTGGCCTCGTGCTCTCAATACGTTTTCTCGTGTCTGGAAAACCCATTAAAACGATTTTACTGATTATTGACACGTTTTGTCAAACACTCATACCTATATCTTCTCAAACAAAGCATGCACTATTTTGGAAAAAAAGGTGATGTGAAAGTTTGCTTATTTTATGCATGGGTTTGATTGTGCCATATAAACACGTTCCGTTCATCATTTTCCTTTGTGTTTTCCTCATGAATTATTAATAAGATCCCCTCATGAGAATTCCTCATCAATTATTGAGATGGAGAACTGCATATCAAACAAACTGAAATATCTCAGGAACAAAGTGACATACGGAAGGTGTTCCTGCACCATTTCAACAGTTCTCTCAAATAAGACGAACTTAATTTTCGTTTCATAGGCACCTTAAGTTAAATTAAAGGTTCGATCTAATTAATGGCAAGTCTAAACGAAAAGAAATATGTGTGTGAAGAGTTTACAGTTGCTACTGCAGATTTCAAAATTATGTCGACCCGTTACGTCCCGCCCAAATATCAAAACTGAGATGCCTTTGCAAACCACTCCTACGGTCAAACTCAAAAATACTCTGTGGAAGAAACTAAGGAAAACTGATATGCACAAACAATAATGTTACTCACTAATATCAGCCGATCCAAGGAACCCAAAGGGGCTAATGAATGAAAACTTGTTATGCAATTTGTAGATACGTCTAAAGCTTCCAAATTTAATAAGACTTCAAGACCTATACAAAAGTGTTTGACAAAGAAAGGTTTAGAGAAAATTAAAATAAATGTACCTTCATATATAGAAAATATTTTTATTCTTGGTAATTGTACTAAATCATTTAATATGGCAAATTGCACAATTGAATCTCATGACAGTTACAAGATTAAAGATTTACCTTCCAGACTGCATAGATCGTTGTTTCCTACAATTAAGGTTGTTATCCTAGAACTGCAAATCTCCGTAAAGGAAGGAATTTTGCTAATCTGATTAGAGCCAACATCTAGACGTGTTACTTCAGGCAAATACTGCAAAAGGAAATAGTGCACAAAACCTAGGAATAACTACTGGATTAACAATAAAGGAACATGTCCAACACAGTCTCGCCCCGAAAAGATAAATAGCATCAATTGACAAAATGTGCTTATATAGATGAATATCATCCATCTGGGGGAAACTCACAATAGGATTAGTGCGGAGATTAGGGTCATAATGGTGGATTGCATATGCACTCCCCTAAAAATTCAACACAGAGCCCAAGAAAGCTTTAGATAACGACAGATGTAAAGCAACATGCGTTACTATCTCGAAACGTATGTTAGTTTTCTTAGACATTGTAAACAAAGCGTTGTGTATCGTAACCAGTTATGTGAATGGACCGTTGTTAATCAAGGGACAACTCAGAGAAGTGTTATTGATCCACAGTTTTTTAATTATTTTATTAATGATTTAGGTTTACAAGAGGAGGCATGTGCTATCCTCAAAAAACATGCAGATAATTCAACCGTGCAGACATCTCTGCATATAAATTTACAGGACAGTTCATATAATTTTCAGTCATGACCTTACAATCAAATAGCAGGTGCAACAGACGATATGCGCACATCTCTTCAGCTCATATCCTCAAAAAAAATATTTCTGTGCCCCAAACGGGGATCTGAGGTATAACACATATAAACGGTTATCGTGGGTTCGATTCCCGTCAGGGTTACAGAAATCGTTTTTATGAAGGTTTGAGCTTGACGAACGTCCCTACATCGTCCGTGATATCACCAAGAATCCACATGCACATTGTGCGCAACATTAATTTCACTCAAATAACAGTTGTGGTGAGCAACTTAAGAATATTTTTTGTACAACACAAGAGTTTATAAGCAAGTTATTAGATATTTAAAAAAGGAAAGTTTATCGAGCACGAGGTGGATTTGCTATTCAAAGCCATAGTGTTACCACGACTTACTTACGGCATTTCAGTGCATGGTACCTCTGTACCTAAACTGACAACAATTCAGGAGTTTTACAAAGTGTTTTAAGCGTAGATATATTTCGAACAAGTTAGATATCTTGGATCTTATGGACAAATCCAGGCGCAATTTTTCTCGTTGTAAAGGACTGTTCTAAACATCTGCGAAAACAGAAATCTCTGCGGTCGGGAATAAATGCTGAGCGGAACAAGAAAAGTTCTTTTTTAATAGATGAATTTCTAAATATAATTTATTTTTAGACCAAGATATTTTCTATTTATATTGACATAAGTTTTTGACTACAAGTATTGTTCAAGGTTTTCCTATTTATCGATTTGTATTAGTTTCTTACAAGCATGTAAATGCAACATGTATTTTGTTGAATGAGACAAAGATCTGTATTTGCGTTTGATTAAATCGTGAAGTGATTTTGTGAGCAAGAAGAAATTTGGGCAAAATTCCTCTGCCAAATTGCCGATACGTCGGGAAAACTAACAACCGCAGTGAGCAACTTATGACACAATGCATTATTCCGAAACGGTCACATTAATTGTTTAAACATTTCCTCACACTATCGTGGCCTCATCACATTAACCATGTGAACAGGCAACATTGAAATCACGACAAATTGTCGCCACTTTTTTACGCGTGAGGTTTCAAGGTTTCAAAAAAATAAAAAGTACACAGCAAAGAAATAGAAATCAGTTTACCGTCCAATTTTCTTCTTCCGATGTAAATTCATTGTGACTGAGATTCAAAGATTGCAAAGACGTAAGAAGTCTCTAAAATATGAAAAACAGCATTACAATAAGTTCGACTGTTGTCATGAAATTAACTATAAGGTTAAGACTGCAATGACCTGATATCGTCCTCACAATTAATGTAAAAGTAATTTAACATACTGGACTAAATCGTATTAATCATAATTCACCAATGTTTTCAAGGGCGAAACTAAAAAGCCACAAGGTAGTTATTCATTGATGTAGACCTGAATTAATCGCGTGGGGGACTCTCCTTGGCAACGTCAAATCCAGGACACAAAATGACATGTGTTCCTAATGTTATATTCGTCAGGAAATAAAGACAGTTAATGAGAGCGACAACTGACATTGATATAATCACGAAGGGGGAAGGCCATTCATGTTCTGGCAAAGCTCCATCTTTGGCAAATGTAATGATATTAAACATAATATGCCCAGCTTTGATAAAAGGTTTCTTTGACAATGGAGCATTTGTCAAATGAATGGGACCCAGTTGCCTAATGTTAGAAGAGGTAGTTCTCAAAATTGATAATCCATATAAATAAATAAATGAATAAATATTTAAATAAATAAATAAATATAGAAATATTTAAATAAATAAATAAATAAATAAATTAACAAAAAGCTAATACAGAAAAAGATTAGATTATGCAATTATAATTTAAAAAAACTAAAGTTTCCAATCAAAGACTATGGTAAATTAAAAAGTGGGTTTCAAATACTACATTAATAGCATGGAAAGGTGTAAATTATAAATGACTTTACGGAAACCGCTTTACATACAACTAATGGCAAATGAAGTAATCCTGTGTACTGACACAAAACGAGACTTGACCAACTCTTACCATTTTGTTTGAGTAACTGGTGCTGTACCACACCATGAAACTGTTGTGTCAGTATTTCGCCTGACTTACCAGTGAGGAATCGAGATGACTTATTGTGTTAAAACTAAAATCTGCCTCCACCAACTGAGGCCAAGCAAAGCCTGCGCTTTGGTCATGACCACAGAGCGTCAGAACTTCCTAAAATAAAATCAGATATTGGTCGAATGATTCGTCTTTGTTAGCACAATGGCAACCGACCCAAAACGAAATAGTATTTTAAAGAGTGTGGTTGATGTCGTTTCTCAATCATCACTAGGTGTCTTACTGCCATTATACGTAAACGAAGAGATAATCTCAAATGTCAGGGACATCTGAAAGAATACTATTTGATCACCACTTTCAGATAATATAAATCACACTGCTTAACTACGCGTAAGCTCCATTCTACAAAAAGATTTCGCAGAAACTTGAATAAACTAAGGTAGTTATATTGAGAAAATAAACCTTTCTTCAAACAAATCCAGTCCATATAGAGTGTGTTCACTTGACGTTATGGCCGCCATGCCCTTTGTTATTCGAGTGTTTGGGGACTATCCTTTTTTAGCAAGATGAATCCGAAGCCACGTTATTGTTTTTGTTTGGCCTAAGGCGCAATCGTCTGCCACAGGGTAAAGAAGCAATACAAACTCAACTTTAATTTTTCATGGTAGAATTGTGATTTCAAAAACAATTCCAATCTAATGTTCAGTAGCGGATCAACGGATGGTATTACCCTCCTTAACGATCTTTCTGAATGAAAATTAAGTATGCTATGTTGAAAACTTTGTAAACTTGTGGTATGTATACTGTTTGTTTGAATATATCCTTCAACGTCGTCGCCATTACCACCTCTGTAACTACAAAACATGTGACACCAGCGGTCTTAGTGCAGTTCAATTGGCACACCACTGCACTAGATTCGCTAAGTTGCGGGCTCAAGTCCTAGCCTGAGGCCACTGTATTTTTCGAAACAAGCCTTGCTTGGGTCTTAAAATGCATGATTGTGACAATCAAAAATTTCAATTTCACTTAATGACGACTACAGTTTGTGTAATCGAGTGTAAATTCTAAATATTCCTTTATTTAGGATAAATGCTCGAATTGGCACCACCCCCGTTCGAATAAATGCCGCCCTTAGAATTAGTGCCGATCACTAAACTACATAACCAGCCCGCTTTCGAGCAGAAATTCAGCAACGGCACAGTCACGAAAAATCAACCCTTTCGAGAGTATCACCCTGTCTGATGTTGACAATGCAGCTCCACATGCTTTAGTCACCTTCGAGAGAGGCTAAGAACAAATAGAAATTGCTGTGCAACGTACACCAAAACACATTTTAAAAATTAAACGTGAAACATAGAAAGAGGGGTCATTGCGTTCACAGTAATTTTTAATAGCTTTTTATGGTTTTCCCGCATATTTACAGAAAATATACTTAGTCCACATTAAGGCAAAGATCCCAATAATTATCGAGTCAATTAATTAAATGAGCGTCCTTGGTGGTAATTCGAGCATTTAGGGTAAAACATGACATTGAAGGACAACTTTACACATCACTCTTGCTTTCTCATTCACTCGTATCTTGGCTTTTCGAGATGCTGTTATTTTTTCAATCATGATTTATGATATATTTTTTTCACGCCGTCGGCTGATTTTGACATTCAGGAAATATTTAATTACGGAATATCCTGATTTTTTGTGTTTGAAATAGCGCTCGAAAGAGGACAATGCTTAAAAAGCATAAAATCGATTTCAGAACCCTTATTTTTTACTTAGCAAGATAAGAATTTGTGAAAAATGTGCATACTGTACTAGATTTTTGATTGTTGCAGACATAATTCCGGTTGGAATCTACATGTAATTATAGGGAACACTCTCAACTAGTAGGCAGCGTCTACAGCAGAGATCAGCGACATTTAGATCTACGACGTCGACTTCAACGACTACGTCCTTTAAACAAAAGAATTCTTCATGCAAAACAAAGAGGATGAATAATTTTTATGCCCCGGAGCATTCTAAACACTGTCCTCATTCTGCAAACGTCACCCAGACCATTATGACGTCTTAAAGATGACGTCATCTCACTGAGTGAAAAAAGTTGTTACGTACCCGAGACGACAGTCATGTTAGGAGGACTGCAGCGTTTTAGGAGTCATAAAACAAGCCACAAGTATCAAGCACGGTGGTCAATAAACCGTGGTTTCTTTAAATGCCGAAATTCTAAACGATGTCGCAGTTCAAGTTGACGTCCTCGATCTTAAGGACCTTAAGATAGGGACCCTATCATCTAGCCAGAGACAGCCAGGGAAAAATCTGGTCACTAGACCACAGTCCTACCGACCCCAGCTGAGTCTTGGTAATTTCAACTTTGAGCAAGACCTTCAGGTCTTGCAATACAACTATAGCCACAATATCCTCTGCAATTTTAATAGTCTTCCTTTCACCTCACTGATCTAGGTCATAATAAATTCTGCCATAAAAATTTTTTAGCATGTTATAGTGTGGGGCTGATTACATCAAGAATCTCAACCTGGGCTGAAATCTCTTCTAGGTCCACAATGAAATGTCTTAAAAAATTATCTTCGGATTAAATGACAAAATTTTTATCTCAAGCTGAGCTTTAACAATTTGAGCCCGGTCAGTCGGTCTGGAATTTATTCAGATATTCAGCCCTTTAGCGTATATTACGCCAAACATGTACTTACGTTAATCTTTTCAATCGAGTGATTTATTTTCAAAGTTTTGATTCTTGCCCTTAACGTTTGCAATCCGGAAATATATCCAATCGCCAACTTTGAGACCTAAAGCATAAAATATGAATTAGAAAAAAAAACATGGGTGAAGTGATTCAGTTGGTTGGAAGAAGTATTTTTTCTAAACATTCTTTATTCATATTAATATTTTCGTCTGTTGTGGTCTGTAGACTTCATCAGATCAATGACGAGGAGAGTCAACAGATGTTTCGGCAATGATCAGATCGGAAGTACTCGGGACGACGCGTTGGTCCCTATCTCGGCGTATGATGTTACATCCTCTTTTCTGGGTATGAGTGGGTTTCCTGACGCATCTAAGGGGCTGATTACATGGGGAAATTTAAGCCCGGGCTGAAAGTCATCCCGGAAAGTCAGACCGGGTTTAAAAAAGTACCGATTACATGAAATATTTCCGCCCGGGCTGAAACTGAAATCGGAAGTAAACCCAGGAGGGAATTTGTCGGTAGCCTTTGTTGGTTTGGCAATTTACATCTTTCCACGCTTGTCAATCATCTTTCCAGCCCGGGCTGAATTTTTTCGTGCAATTACATAGGATTTTTCAGCCTGGGTAGCTCAGCCCGGGCTGAAATTCTCTCTAACTGGACGGGAATCCTTGCGTACTCGGACAGCGGCTACCACAGTAATGGCTACCACAGCCTTCAAGTCACAGTCTGAGTCACGCGTCATTGTGCCCGAGTCCAAGCTCAAATTTTGACCTATATATAACTGCATAGTTGGAGAGCCCCATACAAGTGTCCCAAAAATGATTGCATCATTATAAATCAGTGTTCATGGCAGCAACCACTGATCGAGATTGCTGGCTCTGGTTATTCTCAGCGACCAATAGCCGGTTCCTCTTATTACGTCAGCTGAATACAACTACCAGAATACTATGGGGTTTTTTCATTTTCATGCAAAAACTGAATTCCCAAAGCGAAGAAAAGACAATTGGTTCGATCAACATTACAAACAAGATTTTGAAAGACATTCTGGTAGTTGTATTCGAGGATGGCAAGAACCCGAGTTCGGATTCAAGATGGGGTTCGAGTTTGAAATCAAGTTGGGATTCGAATTGAAATTCGGATTCGAGTTGAGATTAGGGTTAGGCTTAGGGTTAGTTCCAGACGCGGGTACGAATATTTAGGAATCCTAACTCGAATCCCAACTCGGGTGGCCAACTAACTCGTTGTATTCAGCAGATGTATAACGGAAACCAGCCATAAAATGTCCCATAATAATCTCCGGAACGGTCCATTTTACGAAACAACGCGATGTTTGTCATTTCAGAAAGTTTTTGGACAAGGCAATGAATTTGTACCGATACTTTTAAGCAAATACTTGTTAAACCCTGGTTCCATAACTAACGAGAACCAACGGGTGTAAAGAAAGGAAAACAGTCTCTATGTATATATAGATGTTAAAATAATCGCACACAATTCTGTATAAAACACAGGTCAATCAAGTCCAGAAGCTGAACGACCATAAATTTCATTACTGACGCAATCCTTTTCAGAACACTTCTCACAACTCAAACGTAATGAGGCTAGTCCAGTTTATATATAATGTAGGTCACTGACTCTGAGTCATTGTGTGCGAGTCCAAATCACAGATAATTTAATCAGTGTTTTCGCGGCTGCCATGTTCCCAGCAGGCGTCTACGTCAAACGAGATTTCGCTACAGGAGATTTATCCGCTCATAAAGCTATTTCAGTCATTGTCCAAACTCCAATGATAACGATGAACATGCTTTTCGTTTTCTTAAAAAAAACAATAAAGTTTAAATTAAGCCTGAAGTTGAACAAGTTTCGTGGACTTGTGGTGTAATGGGGCCAGTCCAGCTTATATATAATGTAGGTCACTGAGTCCGAGTCATTGTGTTTGAGTCCAAGTGACAGAATATTTAATCAGCCAGAAGTCTAACTTCGTGATTTTTTTTCTTTTTTTTTTTTTAAAAAAAGTCTCAAGTTGTACAAGTTTCGTAGGCCACAGGCGTAGCAATGAGGGACCTGGGGTGCTAATCCCCTCTCCTTTCTTCAAAGTTCACTGGACTGATAAACTTATTGCCTGAAATATTACTCAAAACATCTTAGAATACCTTAAATCAGTATCAGGGAGAATAAGATGAAAAGTTTGACAAGTAAGCTTACTCCCAGGCCAAAATTATCTGTAGTCGCGTTTTGAATTCCCAGAAGGTCCCCAAAAAATGTATGTCTGACTATTTTACTGTCGTGGATGCTTGCAAGGAACAAGGGGACGGCCGAAAATACCACTGGTGTACGTCCTCTATTAAGCCCCCCTTTTGGGGGCAAGAAACTTATCAAAACCCCAGCTCTTTTAAGCCCCCCCCCCCCCTCTCCTTTCCCCTCACATCCAAAAATATAAACTGTAGACACTATAGTTGGTGCATTTTTACCACAGCAACCCAGGCACGAATTCACATACAGTACTAGCGTTCTAGTTCCTTTTGTAGAATGGATACCATTTTCTGGTTGTTTTCTTTTTTTTTTTTCCCGCGGAGACTTAATAGAAGATTTAGAGTATGAGGACACAAACATCAGAGGTACGGAAAATAAGTTGGACTTCTGCTTTATTACTTATTGTGGGAGTGAGCTCCGAGCCACGAGTTATAACGTCCGGAATCGCAAATCCGAGTTACGAAATCTCCAGAGAGTTGTGCATGATAAGTAACTGAAGTTTTATAAAAATCGCCCAAAAAACAAGTGGGCTGTTCTGTTTTTTTGCAGCTAAAAGAGGTATGGATGGAGCATTAGCTGTCTTTTTAAGTCAGCTGTCTCGTCAGCTGTTGTTCAGACAAACTGATAACAGATGTAATGAAACGATATACACTGTTGAAATAAAATGTTCTGCAATCAACGTTACGTGTTATGAAGTTTGTGAATGTGATTTTGATCCATAATAAAATCAGGTTAGCGTACAACTTGGAACAGAAACAACTTATAAAAAATGATGAGTCATTTGTTAGAAGGCTGAGTCACAGTGCTCGAGTTCCAGTCACGAGTTCAAGTGATTAGGAAATGACTCGAGTCTGAGACCGAGTTAAGAGTCCGATAACTATGTCAGTTACAGTCCATTTACTGTTGATATTACTGACATCTTTTTGGAGGGTTTGTTAAAGCACCTTTATTTATACTGAATAACCCTATCAGTTACTTAAGCTGTTCTCCCTAGAGGTCCAGTAAGGGCCACCACCTCCCTCCGTTACTATAGGAGGGAAGTGGAGTACCCGGAGAAAACCTGCGATGCTTGGTAGAGTCAAACTGCACAAACACTCTTCTCACATGTGAGAAAGGTAACTTTAATCAGATAACGGCACGGAGCCGGAATCGAACCATAGTCACAGTGGTGAGAGACAGGTGCAATACCGCTATGCCACCAGCACCCCCACACTGATCTCCTTAACTTCCTCTGATGTCACTCCCTTCTAGTATCGGACATTCAACCTGGTTCTCTAGTGTATACCTTCCCACAGTCAGTGTCGTAATCAGATAATTTATGACGCGAGGGACGAGACAGGTTGCATAAGAAAATTAATGACAATTGTAAACCACTGTATCTTTTGGACTTTTTGGTAGGAAATTAAGTTTCCCCATGACAGTATCTGCTGTTTATTAACAATTCGGACTCGTAAAGTTAGTTTATAATTCTTTAATCCAAAACCCATTAAAGTACAAAACAACGGTAGCTCTGAATATTGTGAATATAATTTTATTGAACTTTATCGATAATGTTCAATAAAAGTATGTACATAAGCGTACGGGCCCTAGTAATTTGGGGGGGGGAGGCAGAGACGATCTGCCCGAATCGCTCTGCTCGAATGTTTAGTTAGGAAAAAACCCTAGGAATAAGAATTACATACTGCACACGGTATGTATATGGCAACCTGAATGCACGCTAATATCCAAACTCTTGTTCATCGTTACTGATTTTTGAACATTTTTCCGTTTTAATCACGCTTAGAAATTTATTTTTCCCAATTCTACCCGAGCTACTTGCCCGAATCTGGTCCTCTCCAAATTTGGGGGGGCAGGTGCTCCCCTGCTCCCCCCCGCCCCGTACGCCTGAGTATGTACGTATGAGTATGTAGATAATATTCGGAGTTACCGTTATTTTGGATTTTATCAGAATACTAAATGGTTCCCGTAAAAACCCCTTAACTCGGACTTAATGCGAAGACATGAAATAGAAAGAAATAAAAACGATCTTGAAAAAGATTTTTTCATATGTTGTGGCAAAACATTGAGAAAATTACTGGTGTATACAACAATAGATGGTCAAAAAAACATCGAAAATTTATCCCTTACAAACTCAAAGCCTACATGTCGACGGTTTAACATTCAAGACATTGACAATGGTTGGCGAAACCTACGGTAATACCTAATACATGTCGGAATGATGAAGTCAACGAGCAAATATGTTACTTTGATCCAAATAACGTACTTCACAGCTGATTTGTTGAAAGGCATGTTACTGGTTAGTTGTTATACCTGCACGATAAATTTTAGCTGTGCTTATATTTCCTAGATTAACAGGAATGCAAAACTAAGCAAGTTTTTATGTTAATCTTGCACTATTCAAAATTTTTGAGCACTGTGTATTCTAGTTCAATATGCCAGATAAGCTCTGGGCAACACCAATGTTCATAGCTGATGTCTAAATCTTGGCATGGGTAGACCAGGGTATAGTTATGTCATTGTCCACAGTTGACATAAGGAAAAGAGTACATCACATCAGTGGCAACTAATATGTCTCTGCCTATAGTTACATTGTACTGTGGTGAACTACAGTAAGTTTTTTTGGTAGATGAACGATCTTCAAGCTCGATACTCAGAAAATGATTTCTGAGCCCCAGACGGGGATCGAACCCACAACCTTCTGATGACCGGTTAGACGCTCTAACTATTGAGCTACGGAGACTCAGATGGTGAGCTAAGGTGCAAATTCAATATATATGTGCGTTTTTTAGCACATTGTAAGTTTCATAACAGTGACCAAACTTGTAAAAACCTATACATGGGTTCAGGCACTCCTTCCTGGTAACTTTTAAGAATGATTTATCTAAGACTGTGCTGTGTCCTGTTGCTACAGCAGGAAGAAATGTCATGAAGAACAAACATTAGAAATAACCAAGAGGGTCAGTGACAGACACTTCTGAAAATCTTTCAAGACATTGAAGAGAACCATCACATGGGGTAGATCAATCTAACCACATCAGCAACAGGAGGAAAGCAACCAAAGCAACATGCAAGGATTCTTGCCTAACCCTATACTGATCAGGAATCCATCCTCATTCCATTGAAGGGATACCAAGAAGGACATTCCATTTCATTACAGTGTATTATAATTGTTTACCACAAGTTTATCAGTACACTACTATGTGTTATCCTCTATAAATAAAGTCGTCAAATCAAATCAAATCAAACCAATACCCCCATTAAGTAACTGGGACTGGGGCCAATATATCCTTCTGAGAAAATGAGATCCAATCATCTTTGAAAAATCATGAATCAGAATTCTCTATAAATCTTTAGTCCTTGATGTCTACAGGTCTAGATGAAATGGTTAATGAGGTAATAATACCTGATTGTGTACATGTGCCATTTATAAGAACTTTAAAATAAACTAACTTAAAATAAAATAAAACAAAATAAAATAAAGTACAATAAAATATAAACAAAATGAAGTATAACTAAATAAAATAACCATTTTATTTCATGGAATGCATCTTAACCAAGAAAAGGCAAACTAGATAGAATTAAAGTAAAATAATTTCATTTGAAGGAGGACATTCCATTTCATTACAGTGTATTATAATTGTTTACCTCAAGTACTTGAACAGATTCAAAATGTGATATGTCCACAACAGAATTAAACTTGAATGTTGGTCCATGGGTAATCTAAACAAATCACATTCCCAAAAGATATTTGAAATTGTTGAATAACACATTTATAAGTAAGGTGAATACTATTTTGATGATGATCAAATGACTCAAATAATCAATGACATTTATAACAGTCCTTTATTCAATAAATATCGCTATAGACAAGTTGTCAATATGAGTACAGTGTAAGGGTAATGACCCTCATTTGAAAAAGCACTTGGTCAAGGATGGTTGCATTGTGAAATTTTAAAATTAACCCATTAAGGGCCAACAATACACTTTAATATTCTACTCTGGCTAACACCAGACAATTTCACTTGTTACAGAGATGAGCCTTGGTTGCTAAAGGGTTAACCACAACTGTCACTTGAAAACATCATCAATTTTTTTAAAGCTTGCTCTGCTACCTTTAGTCTTTCATGTTTATAGAATGATAACACACTTTTGGTTTTGAAAATACTGTATGACTTTAAAAACTTAAATTTAAAATGTTCTGTCCTATGTACTTATAAATATACATGAATTATATACATTACTGTAAACTTTAAAATTAATGTATATAATATATGTTATCAAGTACTATAGAAACAAGAGGCAACAGCAAACCTTTAGGGTATGAATGGCATGAATATTTTCCTTGAGAAATTCTACGTCATGTTGCTGGGATTCTGAAAATGATACAGTAACCAGGTGAGTAGTTAAAATAATATAATTAGACTGTGCAGGGGTAAGACTGCACTGCCTCAATACACTTATTCTAACAGGGTCAGTGTTAGTGTCATTGTTAGTGTTAATTTTAGACTGTTAGTATTAGTGTAAGTTTCAGTGTTGGTGTAAATGTGAGTTATGGTAGTGTTAGTGTAAGTATTATCATAAGTGTTGGTGGTGTTCATTTAGGCAAATGTTAGCCAGTCCCTTTGAACTCTTAATCATTGGTCAAAACTGGCTGCAGAGTTAATGAACAAATTTTTCTTTCATCATAGTCCATGACTAAATTTGACCCTTGAAGTGGTATTTCTTTGCTGTCAAAGTATTGGTGATACACTACCTGCTGGTAATATGTAACCTGTGGTGCATTCACAATCAATAAAGCATGGTTGTGATGATGTGTTAAGTTCACCTTTGCTATTTTTCATTTATGACTGTTATACTATCCGAATCTTCTAAATAAACCACATATGGATTTAGGTATGCACAGGTGTTGCTTTAACCTGGTGCTCTGCAGCAGTCATAGGTTACAGCTCTGGTTCTAAGTGACCAATAAGAAACCTCTTTTTATGGCTAGTTGAGTATTTTGCCAGTTCTGGCTGGACAACTGTATAATGTCCAGCTACTATTTTGGCCCATGAAGATGAAAGAGGAACTAAAAAAACCTGGGATGCACTTTTCTAACACTGTCCCATTGTCTTTTTTTGTGTATACATATACTTAAGTATAAAGTTTTCTTGGATATAATTATGTGTTTTTGATTAGTTAGGATTTAGTACAGTATCCAGTTAATTTTTAAATATAACTAAACTAGAATGTTATATGGGGCATGTTTGCCATTTAGTGAGCTAACTCATAATGATAATTACTATTGACTAGTTCAGTATATTGAAGTGAAGTGAAATCACAACTTCAGTGAGCCTGACAGAGAGGATTCTCCCAAAGATAATAAGCATATTATTTTACTTAAATCTTCAGTTTAGAGGTAGATGCTAACATTTTATGTTGTGGGATACAAGTAAGCAGCACGTATTATGCTGTAAATAATAATTATTGTTGTTTTGATTTGACATTAATGAGCCAACAAGGTTACTACAAAACATTTGAAACAGAAATACAATATGCTGCAGTTCAGAAGCATGTTTATTTGCAAAATTACTGAGACTTTGAAAACTGCTGTTTTTATTAGGATGGAATTACTGTAATAAAAACAATGACAATGAGTATATTTAATGACAAAATTATCACTGATAATGACTATATATTAACCAGTATACATTTTTGGAGAAAAAAAATCTAAAGCAGGGTAAATGCCACCCTGTAAATAAATATTTACAGTAAATATATTTACAAAATAATAATACAGTAAATAAATATTTACCTTCCAAACCCACTTTTGCCTGAAGCATGCCATTAAGACAGCTGTCTCACCCTTAATGGAACTTGCAAGTGAAGTAAAGCAGAAAGACCAAGCATATCCAACAATATATTAACATATGATATTAGGAGTCTTAAACTTTGGATATATGGACAATTATACCATAAAGGTACATGTACTTACCAGGATATTCATGACAGTCATCAAAATACTGGTTAAGAAATGAAATAACTGTTGCTGTTAAGCAAACCTTTAGTTTCCCAGATGATATGAGAATTTCTAAAATGTACACACCAGCAAAAAAGTCACTAGATAAAATATAACCTGAAAAATGTCATTTTATGACCTGAGATTCAAGTTGAAACAATGCCAGGCAAAGTAAGTGCAGTAATATTTCAGTTTAATTTCAGAATTGTCTTCAAACCAATTAATTTACAAAGCTTGCTAATAGTATACAATTGCAAAGATGATATCATGATGACTGGATATTTAGATTGAAAATAATTGTAATTATTGTCATGTATACTGGAATATGTTAAGTCAATAGCTTCACAGGAAAGATACCAGATAATTATCACTGCAGGTAAGGAAACTAAAACTAAAACCGAATTTACATAATGGTGAGGGAAAAGCTGCCTGAACAATGATCTTATGACAAAAGTGAACCTTCAGATTAAACGAAATATGAGATATCTTTACTGATGTTAAGGCCACTTTTCATCCCAGGCTTGTTAGGTTCAATTAAAAGTTAATGTGTATGTATTAAACATGAATTAATATACAGCATGTGATTTATATGTGGTAGTATGAAATTTCAGTTGTCCAGTATTATGTCAAAAATCAGACCAATTTGAAGTATAAAAAAAAACCAAAAAAAACAAAAAAAAAAAAAACAAAAAAACGGTATTTCAAAACAGTTACACAGCTTACTTACTTATACTATTTGCAATTCAGAACATGACTGATATGAATACCCTTGCAACGAGTATCCAGTCTCACATTCATATAATAACAATCCTGAACTAAAAGCTAACCTTTTCCTTTAAATAGTTGTCGAAGTTTCAGCAGCAATTGTTCTTTACCATAGTCGAACATTATGATCTGTTACTAGGCATGATAGCATCGAATAACTCTCATAATAATAATAATAATAATAATAATTGTAATAAATTAAAAATACAAAGATACCCAGACTGATTCGTTATTTCTTCAATAACTCACTTCCTTTCACGTTCCACGAGTCATGAGATTTGTTATTAAAATATTAGGTGCTTTAATTACAGGGACAGCGGGCGCGGTTCTATGATATCTTCCTATGCCCAAGTCCCAAGGTTTTACGTTCACACTGAGAAGAAAAATTGTTTGTTGCCTGTCATGTCTAAAGCGATCAAAAAACTGCTGGAGGAGGCGCGGGATAATGGCTACACAGAAGTTGATCTCGCTGACAGAGAAATAAAAAGTTTAACGAATGTACCCATTTTATGTAAGTTGTTAGATGTTGATTAGAATTAGTCGGTGTTTGTATTGGGATTTGGACGGAGAAATGTTTCATCTCTATTATGACACATTTCCAGTCGCTCGCACCCAATAATCGTTCACTTCTCAGTGACATTGCTATTTTCTATCATTTAGTGCAACTTAGACAGCTCACAAGGCTTACATTGTCACATAACAAGCTAACAGGTAACGTAAAGTACAGTAGTCAAAAGGTTAAAGTAATTAAAAACATTGGCCGTCACAAAACCTCTTGTTCTTTAGCTTATGAATTTGCGAGCAAAATTTAAATTTCTCTCAATTGAAGCTCGAAATTAAAACTGTTCTTCATTCACCAAGAGGCAAGCAACTTGTAGATTTAGGTGGTCTATAGTTAGCCATCAATCATTGTTATGTGTTTTAGGCGCAGTATGTACAGTAGTGCCCATTATATCACAACCAATAAAGCTATGACATATTGGCAACTTTTAAGAATGATTTATCTAAGACTGGAGACTAATGTTTTTTTGCCACATGCTACATCATCTGAGATAATTAGTAGTAGGTTTAAACTGAACATGCAGTACAGGATACAAATAATGGTCATACAGTATCCCAATCTGTGATATATTAAGTAGTGATGTAGACAAAATGAAGATGGAAATGCCTTTTCATTATTGACAAGGCTTTTCCATCTTCAATTTTTTGTCCTCAGACTGAGAGTTTTACAGTGCCAAAGTCCAAGGTTTCATTGTTAATTACAGGTAATTGTACATTTGAATTTTCAGGTAGCTTCGTTGTTTTTGTCAGCCTATCTTCTCATTTACTCATTAAGGGGTAAGGCTCATCTCCTTGATGACCAAAATCATCTGGCATTAGCCATAGTAAAATTATAAAGTGTGCCCTTGCTCCTTAATGGGTTAAACTCCTAGTTACAGTATTTTTCAATATACTTGCCACTTATCCAACTTTTTTTGATACAAATGACCACATAGGCATTTCAGCTTACATGGGAAATAATATTATATTGCCAGTACTTTGTCAAGTATTCTCAGATTTACTTTCAAAATAAGCCAACTTACTTTCTTCTGCAACTGTTGAATTTTAAAACCAATACCAGATGACAATTTCAGAAAATATAAAACAAAACATAATCCAAAGATCAGCATCTTGAGAAATCCAAGATGTAGATTGAAACAAGACGAGAAATGAGTTTGTGATATTTCGATGTTATTACAAAACCATCATCAGACTGACTAGTTACATCAAATATGCAGTGTACCTCATATAAGACATATGCTTCATCAATTTTTAGCACAACATGGTATTTGATGATGTAATTAAGCTGAGTACCATAATGACAGCATGAGGGGTAATCACTGCCAACAGACTTAGTGAAATATGCAGTACTTGTTGGGTTTTTTTATAATTTTTGCCTTCAGTACTTGTCTGTTTTATAACAGGTACTGGCTGTACAAAGTACAAACAGAAATCATCAGGCCACAATAAATATAGTATTATGACTTTACTAACAAAATTTGACAAAATAAAAAAGTCTTATATATCACAAGTGCAGTTATACTGTTAGAAAAAGACAGTTTGACACTGACTTAATTGTTCATCATAATATAAAAGTTTCATTTTGGTCTTCCTGGCAGATAAACAGAACATGCCAGGTCTATTGTTTGATGGGGGATGTTCATCAGTTGATTCAATTTCTACCAACATACTGCAACCATGTACATTTGGGGTCAAACCAAGTTTATGCTTTGCATTTTTCTTTTCAAATTAATCTTAAACACGTTGCAGTCAAATCTCTTTACATAAAGTAAACTACTAAGTAAACTACAAAAAGCACCCTTACCCCACCTTGATTGGTTAATATTATTAAAATTTCAATTCTCTTTGTTTCACAAATGTGGTCAATTTTTTTTTGTGATTCTATGTTTTAAATGTTCTTTCTTTTTTGATCTCCATGTATCAATACATGGCAAAAACTCTCCAATAACCACGGCAAGCAGACAACTTAAGAAAATACAAAATAAAACAAATTCCGAAAATAGACATCTTGTGTTCTTGATATTCAAGTTAAACAAGAGTGTACAGACAGAGTCGGTGATATTTCGTCTTTATTCCAAAGACATTGTCAAACCAATGAGAATACAAGCAAGCGGTGATCTATATGTATAGCTATTTACAGACGCAGCGGAAGTATACAATTACAGGATGGTGTAAGCAAGTGTGATGGTCTAATGGCTCTAGAACAATGACAGTTTTTTACAAGCTTTAAGACCACTGTTGAGTTGTGGCATATTATGTTTTATCAATAGTGATTCTAGGATAAGGAGTTGATTAGGATTGTTATTATTACAACGATATAAGATTTTAGTATTAGTTGGAATTAGATTACAAGGATTGCAAAGTAAGTCAGTGAAGTCCTCCTCAGATTCAATGTCAGGAAATGATGAAAGGCGAGAGATGAAGTTTGCGTCTGGACAGTCTAGGAGATGTTGAGATATGGCACTAGAGTTATTGTAATTGGTAGCGTGCTGTGTTACCAATTACAATACCTAACAATAATAACAATAATAACTCTAGTGCCATATCTCAACATCTCCTAGACTGTCCAGACGCAAACTTCATCTCTCGCCTTTCATCATTTCCTGACATTGAATCTGAGGAGGACTTCACTGACTTACTTTGCAATCCTTGTAATCTAATTCCAACTAATACTAAAATCTTATATCGTTGTAATAATAACAATCCTAATCAACTCCTTATCCTAGAATCACTATTGATAAAACATAATATGCCACAACTCAACAGTGGTCTTAAAGCTTGTAAAAAACTGTCATTGTTCTAGAGCCATTAGACCATCACACTTGCTTACACCATCCTGTAATTGTATACTTCCGCTGCGTCTGTAAATAGCTATACATATAGATCACCGCTTGCTTGTATTCTCATTGGTTTGACAATGTCTTTGGAATAAAGACGAAATATCACCGACTCTGTCTGTACACTCTTGTTTAACTTGAATATCAAGAACACAAGATGTCTATTTTCGGAATTTGTTTTATTTTGTAAAACTCTCCAAGAGAGACATATTCTTATAAACCAAGTTTACTTGCTATCTGCCTTAACACAATGTTGAATTGCTAGCCATACAGTATGTATTCCTTCTACTTCTGCAGATTCCACATTTGAGGTGAATAGGAATACTAACCCCAGTCCCTTAGCTTGTATCATAGTACAACACTGTAGATCATAGGTACCAATAGGCAGGCCTCTCAATGGGACGCGCGCGAGCGCGCAGGCACGCGCCCCGCTAATGTTACGCGCGCGAATGATCACGCGCGCGAATGGTCACGCGCGCGAATGATCACGCGCGCAAATGTTAATTTCAGCTCGCCTGTCAAACTGTTTTGTTTTCAAAACGCTCCCGTCCATCTGGCTCAAACTCTCAAGTACAGAGAACGTTCAGTACCGTCACGAGCATCCTCTCGGATAGGCGCTTGTTAATGGCCCACAACGCTTTGAATAAAAGCCTTATCGTCGACGGAAACAACCCGCTTTGGAACAGGGAAGAGAAAGAGGCCATAATAGAGCGTGCTGTTGAAATACATATGACATCAAACAGACGGATAAAGGTCTCTCAACCAAATCAAATTACGTCAGTGAGAAATGCGGTTAACGTTGTTCACGAGGTCCACGCTACACTTGACCAAGACGAAAGCAGTAGTGAGGACAGTGAATTTGAACTTTTCCAAGAGGAATTCGAAAGTGACTCGTGCTGAAGTAATATCTCAATGTTTCTGTTCCTTCTTTTGTTGTAAAAAACATTGATATGACATTGTATTCATATTGGAATTAAATTGATGTAATTACAAGAAAATTGAAAAATTTTCTATTTTTTTGAGAACTCACCCCTCCCCCCCCCAACAATTTGTTGTTATTTAATCGCGCACGCAACTTAATCTGCCCGCGCGATAGACCGCGCGCGCTAAATTTCGAACGTGAGAGGCCTGAATAGGCAGTGCTATGATGTACCCCTCAGCTTGTAGAGGGCAACTTTTAGTTGTCAAAAAGCTGTCAGCATACTTAGCTGCCTATTAGTTGTTTAACAGGACAGATTTGAGGCATAACAGCACTTACATGTAAGTTTTCTCAAGGGCAGGCATGTTGGGTCTGCTACTTAGGAGTAGCATGAGAGAAGTGCCGGTCTCTAACTTAAGTTCTGTCTGAATTGTTTGAACAGTGGTTTTTATCAATGAAAGTAATTTGCTAGGCTGTTGTATAATATTTATAGTCAGACTTTGATTTATACATGAAGCTTCAATTACAAAGTTTTACTACCTACTTAATGTTATTATACCCTATTACCTTTTTTACTGTTATTTTTCTTTTACATTTATTAGCCATCCCACCTTCAATTGTTGACTTGTACAATTTGGAACATTTAAATCTATTTAATAACTTTATTGAGGTATGTTTTTACGTAGTATTATATGTATATGTAATAATATGTTATTTTTATGGATGATTATACACATGCACTGTATTGTTCATATGATATGCAATATTTAAAATTTGAACAGGAGTACTTTATCACAGGGTTCATACCAGTCATAAAAGTCATACAGGTGCTTAAAGTGGATGTTTGGTTTTATGGCCATAAAAATCATAAAAAAACAGTAAACATTTTTCAGAGTCATACAATACTGGTAGTCAAAATTTTGCTATAACCTTTCAGATATTAATTTAACCCTTTGAACACAAGCAGCTGGTTTTGTGGCCACTCACATTGAATAAAAACAAACAAACCAAAACTCCCACAATGCATTCCAGTGTTGTCAAATGTACTGTATTTTCCACACTATAAGTCACAGTGTATTATAAGCCACATCGGCAATTTTTGGCTATTTTTTTTGAAAAATTCGTAGATAAGTCCACCATATTATAAGCTGCATGGCAAAATTTTGGTCAAAAAGTAGGGGCTTATAATGTGGAAAATACGGTACCCGGCAGCCAGCAAAAATTGCCACCAGCTTTTGTGTCTCAGCTGGCTACTTTCTCGATTGTTTCTTCAGGAAAGGTTTGTTTTCAATGAATGAGGTCTACTAATCTCTTAGCATGTATCTTGCCAAAATAAACTGATATGGAATATCATAAAACAAACTGGTATGGAACTTTCCATCAAACTTCAATGTGCCACAATATAGTAAACTTATCATTCATGTACATAACTGAATATAACTTTCAAGTTTAGTCAAACCTTGGAAACACATTTGCAAGCATGTGTGACATGTATAATTTTCATCTTGATCAAGATGCACAACAAAAAGGGGAAAATGGCAGGGCAAAGCACATGAATTTCAAATGTTTCCTCCAGCCAAATTCCCTTGATCCCTCAAGGCCTAAAGAATCATGCATTTGCAGCACAGAAAACCTGTCACCTACTACAACATCTACAAAACTATTTATAAACGTTTTGACAACCCTTCTCCACCAGGCAAGAAGTCCTTCACTATTCATCTGTTTGTTGAGAACTTGTGCAAGAAACTTGTAGGAACAGTTCAGTAGGGGTGTTTTCAAAATTGTGCATGATGAAAGGTGACTCAGAAAGGATGCTCCTCATGATGCTGAAAGGCCACAGCATCCCACTGGTAACCAGCACTGGCATGTTTGTTGGCAGAAATATCTGATGGCTAAGAGAAGTAATCCAAATGTGAGGGACAAGGATTTTAGCATAATTATGGTACAAAACTGGCTATTGATGTAGGTTTTCTGAAGAACTTTTGAGTGTTGTGATGTCAGACAGTAACATATTGAATATTGAACAGGCTAGTCATGTTTTAGTGGCCCATAGTACATGTATTATAATATAAAACAAACTCCAAAAAGAAGCATCTTGGCACCCAAAACATGAGTAAAAACACAAGACGAAATTGAGAAGGTAATATTTCAACTTATGACATGACTTATGATATGACTCTGTAATATAGTTGAAATATTATCTTCTCAATTTTGTGTTGTGCTTTTACTCATATTTTTGGTTACCAAAGTTGCTGATTTGAGCAACTTTTAAGCATTTATGCAGTGTTTTTTTTATTTTTAAAGTTGTTTTACTTTTTACTTGTAAACAATAAAGTACTTTCTACAGTTACAGCATTTTTTATTGATTAACCAGCAAAATCCAAAACATTTGAATATCTGACCACACTTGTGTGTTTTTGCACTCCAAATGTTCAGCTATTTATTATTTTAGCCATACAATGTGCCTGAGTTCAGTATGTCATGATTTATTTCTCCACCTAACTAGTTAAAGTGGAGTCTAATGAGTTGAATAGTGTTAATATAGTAAGGTGACCACACAATATTTTTCTAGGAATTGCCAACCTCGATCAGTACACTATCAAAGTTGAAAACTTTAAATGTTGGGTAAGTGTATTTGTATCTTTGCATCCTGTCAAGGTTTCATACATGCATAAATAAAATCCAGCCTAAAACAACATATACTTTAGGATCAGATGAAGTTAGTGATAGAGAAACAATGTTAATTCATGGCATGTGCTCAATCTTTAAATTTTGGTTAATAAAGGTTATTGTGTGATTTCTAATTCTTTCAACTTTTTTAATAAGGGTCAATCGTTTGAGTTCATTGCCTCGTGGCCTTGGTTCTCTTCCAAGTCTTGAAATTCTGGATCTGACTTACAACAATCTCAACAAAAATTCTCTCCCTGCCAATTTTTTCCTTCTGAAAGGTAAAACTTTCCATTTTTGAAATCTCTTCATCACTTCAATATCAATTAATTTTACTGTTATGGCAGAGTATTGAATGTATTTTTATGATTAGAAGTCACCATAATTTTGAGTTGAACATCTTGCTATCCCTCTTTTTAATACTGCAACTACCAAGAAACATTAATAATTAGATTATGTTCAATTTTTGATGCTATTACCAAACTGTGAACATCTGGATGAGATCTGAAGTAAGTTAGTCAAAATATACCGTACGTTGTGAGTAGATTTTTTATTTCATCTTTAGAAGCTTGGAAACGGGTGGCCATATTCTTGTACATGGTTTGATACAAATTTCTTATTTTTCTAAAATTAACAACTTCAAACTATGTTTTGTGGGTTAATTTATCTGGAGCATTAGTTTCGAGTAAAATCAATTGACGTGGAAAATCAATTTATACACCGTTGAAATCGATATTTTAAGCTAGTTTACACACCCTCATTTATGCTCATTTGTCCCACTAATTCTCATTCATCTGCGAAGAAGGTTGCCATACATGAAAATTAACACCAAGGTCTGACCGTATAAAATTCATCCTCACCGTTTTATCTCTGTTTATTAAATTATAGTTAAATTGAACTGAAAAGAAGCACTGCTTAGTCAGTTTTGAACCAAACAGAAAAGGTTGAATAGTAACACTCTGCCAAAAAGAGAAACAAGAGAACGAGGCAATTACTGTACTTTTTGAGCGCAAACCTTTCATCGGATTTCAATCGTTGTTTTTATTAAATTTAATTGTATGATAAACCCAATTTTACCAGATGTATAGTATAAAGGTTTTAGACAGGAAAAAACAAAAGGTTGAGAGATGACTAGATCAGATATCAGATCAGACCTTGCAATATTTTGCATTATTATATGGCCGAGCACGTTATCCGGTCTGTACGCAAAATAACAAGCGCTGATTGGCTGCGTAGCTGTGCAATAAGTTTTTCGTACCCACCGGCTAGTTTTGGCGGGAAAATTTCGGAGTTGACTTGAAGACAGACAAAAACCACATTTAGGTACGTTTTACAAAACGTTAACAACAACAAACTGCTAGAGACGTAGTTATGTCCTCTCAAAAATGATTTTAAGCACAAAACTAAACGAACAGATTCAAAACACATGAATAGCAAAAAAACAAGCAGGTAACCCTAAAGGCGCTGTTACACTTTGCAACTTGACCTGCAACTTGTCTCGCTATTTTGTTCCGAGACAAGTCGCATGAGTATTGCATAGTTCAACATAGTCTGCAGTCGACGAGTCTCGCAATATTTTTGTCGCTGCAAGTGTTGCACAAGGATGAACCAAGTCTACTTTTCGCAACGACTGCAGCAATGCTGTATCATCCTTCATGCAAGTTTTCTCGCAACAGTAATCGTGGTTAGCCAATAAAAGTGAACGACAGGTTCATTTTTGGTTCTTTTCTGTCACTATTCCGTGACAAAGTTACACTGAACGCTGCCTAGTGTGAATTAAGTGACACCGCTTCGTCGTGCAACTACAACGTGACCGATTCAGACGTTGCGACACAAGTTTGAAGACAAGTTGCATGGTGTAACAGCGCCTTAAGCAGCTAGCTTGCAAAACAAAAAATGTGTTAAAAGCGATTAAGAAAGAAAGCAAAATCCATACGATAAATTCCTTATCAACCTCGTTTTTTTCGATCTGTAATGGAAAGTATTTGCCTTCAGTTTTTTCCGCGCAGACCTCGCTCTGTACGAAAACCTCGTACAAATACTTTCTCGAACAGACCTCACTATTAGTTAATAATATATAAACAGAAAACACCGGTAAGTTTAGGCAAGTTGATTTGAAGACAAACAAACTAGGTTCGTGTAAGTTTTACAAAAGGTAAACAACAAATTGCTTACGATGTAGTTAGATCTTTTTCAATGATAGTTCTAAGCGGACAACCAGACTAATAAATACAAAACAGGGCCGTCGGGAGCACGTAAAAGTTGGTACGGCAAAGTGGGAGACTAGGAGCACCGCGGGTGGGAGCTACGAACACCAAATGCGCGATCATCTAGGGGGGTCCGGGGGCATGCTTCCCCGGAAAATTTTGAAAATGTAACGCCTCTAAAACGCGATTTACAGCATCTTCTGACCGAACGTATTATATTTCTGTTACGTTGCAAGGCAAAAAGTCGATTGATTGTATAAAAGCATACTCCTTCATTTTCAAGCAATGGAACTAACATGTAACTTATAAATAAGTCACATTCTCTCTAAACCGTCGAGTTCTATTTTGCGTAACTCAGTTCGTTGTCTGACACAACAAACTTTTTTATTTTTTGAAAGAATTATTCTTTTCAAAAAATCCATTTTTCTCGAAAGTTGGTCCGGCCATGGCTGGACCAATCGGACCGGTTCCGCCTGTCCTGCAAATGAATACGACGTTATAGATAAAAACAAGTTATTGTAGTAGGGCGTTAAAACGATGAAGGAAGAAACCAGAACAATAATTTCCTTATTTATTATAAACAATTTGTTTCTTCCAACTTGATAAGAGTAAAAAACAAAGTAAAACCTTGCTTTCGGACTAATCGTCCATCAGGTAAAACGCTTAGGGCCTACAAGCCTCACACAGTTGTGAATATGTAAATAATTGCTATATAATGTATTACTAATTATAAAATTCGGACATATTTAAATTGAGTTAAAATCCTGCATTTTCTGTGGTTCCACCTATTTTCTTTCGCAGAAGCCTTTATGTCTTTCGAGTTAATCGTATGTCAGGTGTCTCAACAATATCCAATTTTGAAGTTTTGTTGTTTTGTGAACCAAAATTCAAACTTTAGTAGTGTTTTCAGCAGAAGACTGAAGATGTTGATCACAATATCCAACATTCTATATGCAAAAATATTTTAACATTTCTGTTTCTTGATAATTACTTATTTATTGAAGGGCCAAATTCTTTGGAGGGCCACAAGTTTAGCAGTTTTCAACTGTAATGTGTCACCCTCGGTAAATAAAGTTATTCATTCATTCATTCATTCATTCATTCCTTTCACTGATATTTTCTTTATTTTGAGCTGTGGGATTGAAAGTGACTGGATCGTATTGGCTGACATAATTATAAAAAGAAATGTATGTTTGGTCAGCCAGAAAAACCAGCATCAGTGGGCCCCTTGAAAACGTACAGATTTATTAAAACCCCTACCGTGGGACTCCTTATTCACTTTTGTTGTCAGAATGATAACAAAGTATGGAGTGTCAAGTTGTTCATGCGGGGGCGCCGAGAGGGGGGGGGAGGCAGGGGGCAACTTGCCCCGGGCCCCCTACTTGATAGGGGCCCCCTAAAATGTTTGAACTTTACGTTTTTGACGTCACGAAGAATAAAAACAGTAACATTTACCCATAAACATGATCTTATTACATATATGACGTCATCAAGAGCCCCAAATCCATATTTTGCCCCGGGCCCCGCAAAACCTCTCGACGGCCCTGTGTTCATGCAACATGATTTAATCATGCTGTTTAAAGTACTTGTCGTTGTCGGCAAGGGCAGATCAGGGGGGTCAACCAACTGAGCAAGGGTAGCTACCAGTGGTGTTAATGAGGGCACTTACCTCTTTTTCAAGAAAATTGTGTCTTTTTCTCAATCTTTTGGCTAGAAAGTGCATTTTTATAGCATTTTAGGGAATCTTAAAATATTTTTCCGGGGGATCGCTTGACAAATTCCAAATCAGTAACGCGAAAGTTATTTTTTTACTTAACAGTCGTGATAGTGGAAATCTATCATTCTTGTTTTTACATGAACACAATCGTCCTCTAATCGCTGCATGGGTGTGCAGTTACTACGAGAAAAAGTTCAGCGTTCCAATAGAAACAACCGTTGGCAGAGTATTTATTCTTGTTTTTTGGAACAGTATTCATTTTTCTCTATTGTATCTACCTGTTAGAGAACAAGTACGCATATTATTCTGACGTTATTTTCTCACATTTTTCAGCTTACACTACGTTTTCATAGTAGTATACTGATCATGCCAAAATTAGAACTCCAGAAAACTGGATAATGACCTGGTACTGTTCAGTATTCACTAGCATTCTGTACTGAGGCTATTCTCCTTCTTAAAGTGCTGTCTGTATGACCCTACCGAATGTGTCAAGAACTTTACAGCATTTTAGCTAATATTGTAACACAGTTTTTTATGCAAATTTAGTGAGGCTGTGGTAGTTTATGCGATTTCTTCCTCAGATTGGACCAGTCTGCAGTATTGAAGCAGTCGTGTCCAATTTGAGGAAGAAAAAACATTACATTAAAGGTCGCCCTACCTGAACGTGTAGAGAAGGACTGTGTCAACATTGAGCCAACCTTCGTACAGTATTTTCAACTGGTTTCTTATGCAGAAATATGCAGGAAAAATTTTGAGGACAATATAATTCGAAAACTAGAGAAAACCATAATGTCTTAAAAATCGAGAAAAGATGTCAACAATGTTACATCAGTCATTTTTACTGAGTAATTTGGCTCTTGAAAAATATTTTAAAAATATCAAACTTTGTTATTTTGGTTTTAAGATTAGCAAACTGAAAAGATGGTTTCTAAGGATTTTCTTGTATTCTACTCTGTTTGTATGATGTGTATATGCTATTCGTCTGCTACGTGTCAAAATTATTTTTATGGTGCACCTTCTTTAGATAGTATTAGAGCTCTTTATCTTGGCGACAACGACTTCGAAAAGTTGCCGGCTGATTTTGGAAAACTTAAAAATTTACAAGTGGTTAGTACGTTTATCTTTATTGATGAACTGTTAAACAAATGAAAACTGTGACAGTTAAAAGAAGTTATTTGAAATTTTACGTCTTGTATGCTTTATGAAATGTAAATTTTCCCTGTATGGATTTTCTTACAAATATTTTTATAGTATATTTATAGGAGTTGCACCCACTTATGGATTAAGAAGATACTCCTTTTGCTGTTTATTACCATAAAATATATTATCGTTAACTCCAACGTCGAATTCTTGCGAAATACATTAACTTTATTGAATCGGCACTCATTTACGCCTTTATCACGTTCATTTAAAAAGTTTTGCATAGAAAGTAACATTCATTATCATAGATACGCAACCATGGAAGGTCATCCAGTAGCACCAACAGACGACCATTAACACCATTTTGCTACACATAAGGGACACTAAAATGTCAATTACTCAAGACATTTTTCCATCCTGTTGCAGGGTCGGTTAAGATTATTTCGAATCCGAACATGAATATTTCAAACTGTTAACGAAAAATAAATAGTTAAACAAAAAATAAACTATCCTGACTACCCGCAAAGTTTCTTTTGCTGGTATGCCCCAATAAACCCCACAAAACCTTTGGGAAAAACCCTTTTGAAAAAAATGCTGCATAACTACCCTGTATATTAATATACTTTTTCTTTTTCTAATCATTTTGCAGTTAGTTCTTAGAGATAATGATCTAATTGAATTACCAGAAGAGCTGGGTCAACTGACAAAATTGAGAGAACTTCACCTTCAAAACAACCGACTAACTGCTCTACCACCAGCATTAGGTATGTGTTCTTCGACTTGAGATTTGGAGTTCCCATTTACGTACGAATGGTATTGTGTGCTAAAATCGTATTGCTGACGAACAGAAGTCACTTGGTTTTATTCAGTACAGTTGCATTGCAACTATACGAGCCTTGTGGTTGAACGTTTTCTTAGTAAAATTTACAAAAAATGTGTCAATGAAAAAGGAATATTAAATCGTAGGGCCTCTGGTCCCAAGTAATTGGGCTTCAGGGGATAGTTGTGTAAAACGTGGTCGTGACTGAAGCTTAATTGTAGCCAATCGGGGCCAGAATAGGCAGATTTAAAGATATTTTAATCACCCTTTGGGCGGTTAAAGTATGGTAATGAATTTTATATCAGCCGGATCAGCCAGGACCACGTTGGAACCACACTCTTACCAATTGGTGTGAAAAACTAAGTAGATGAACAAATAGATTAATGAATAAATAAATTAACAAACAAACGAAGAAATGAATAGAGAGATTGCATACTTCATTTCATATTTACTTGATGCCCATTCAGCATCTCGTATTGATTATCTAAATAATGATATATCTTACTTGGTCGCATTGCTTAGATAAGCGACAGAAATTATGAATTAATAATTTAAAACACTGTATTTGAGGTATGGAAAAATTTTGTTGGCGCTCCCCCTTTGACTTCTATCTGCATAGGCAATCCGTATAATTTATGTGGAAATGTAAATGCTTTATAGAAGTAAAGTCAGCAAATGGAAAGTAAATTAAAAAAAAGATACCTGAATTGAACAGATAATGTCTCACGATCATTGCCGAATTGTGCGCCGCACGTTCTTTCGGTAGATTCCACTCATATCAATGGACTGTATGTGTCTTACATTTTTCCAGCTAAGGCGTCCCACTCGCTCTCTACTCTTTCGCTGACAGAAGACATGCCTTACATGTGTTTTACAACTTTCTCCGACTATGTCTGCAAGCCAAATGCCAGAGTAAATCTATCACCCTAGGGTCAGGGTCTGGGTTAGCTTTCAGTGGTGTTTTGTTTCCAATTAAAATAACTCGTTAATAATTTTGCTATTTTATTGGTTATACATTTATTGTAAACTATTTTACACCAGATAATAACTGAGTGGAACTTCACAGGTGCAGTATTTTGCTACAATCGTTTTACAGCTGTTTCAATGGTTTTAGTAAGTTTATTTGTCTTTATTCCATCTAAAGGGAATTTGCAACTTGGTGAGCCAAGGCACGTTTTTAAAGCAGAGGGAAACGCATGGATTCAAGCAATTCAGGATCAACTGATTCTTGGAACTTCTCATGTTTTTGAAAGCCTCAAGACAGATACATATAAAACGTAAGGCCATTGTTATATTATTCGGCTGTTGTAGATTGTGAATGAAAGTGCGATAACTTTGGGTGAAGCAACTACCTGAAATATACGGAAAGAAACTTCGACGTTTCGAGCGAAGGCCCTTCCTACTAACTTCCCGACTAAGGGCCTTCGCTCGAAACGTCGAAGTTTCTCTCCGTATATTTCAGGTAGTTGCTTCACCTAAAGTTATCGCATCTTGTTATCCTCGACTACCTACACTGGCACCCATTGCTCAAAATTTTATCGCCTGTGAATGAAAGTGAACATGTTAACGAGATGCTTCTCAAGGCGACTTTTCGGATGGTATGTCCACCCTAAGAAACCTTCTTCAATGTGAACACACCGTCCGCGAAACGTTGTCTGAAATACGTCTTGGTTGCTGCATGTATAATCCATAGGCTATAACTGATAGAACAATTGTTTGGTTTATGTTGTTTCATAATTTCTTTTCCTACTAGCATGTCATGAACTTGGACTGATGAACTGCAATACTGTATTACTGCTATTTCAGCAATACAGTTATTTAATGTTTATGGTTTTGACCCTTTCCTGTCTAAGACGTCTCAGGTTGACAAGTAAAATTGTCTGGCAGTAGCCAGAGTAGAACACCAAAGTCGGATATGGACCCGAAAGGGTTAATCTATGTATCAAGTTGAGTACAGAAAACTGAAATATTGAGACGTTTGCTTGATTTGGTAGTTTCAAACTTTAGCAGGGTGTGTTGGGAGGGGCGTTACTGTTGGGCCAAAAAAATAGGGCCAACTGGTTTGAAACCCTCCCGTCGAAACCATTCGCTTTCATTACATGCCCAATCTTCAATGCAGTCTACCTCAAATGTTCCGAGCTTTTCAATTTGCTTCTTCGTGTTCATAATGTTTTTGGGATTTTTTTTTTGAAGTCAAAGGCTATGATGTAGTTAAAAGACAGTAAATGGTTGTAAATTATTACGTAACTAGTTAACCAGACAAGATCAACGCAGTCAACTGAAAACATCGTGATTCTTTCCCGATATTTTGCTGTAACAATAATTGAAGTACTATAAACTCATTTTCAGCGGAACAAACGTTTGAGCAGTTTTTGTATTTCAAACTATAACTACCATTTTGTAATAGGGATGAATTTGTTAGCATGGTATTCACAGTCATATGGACGTGCGAGATTCTTAATCTTGATTTCTCAGAAAATATTCCTGTCCTGACTACTAACAAGAACTGAACCCGCAACCTTGTGGCTAATAAAGTACTCTGACCATTTAACCACACGTACATAATCCTGCAGCGAAGGTTACTATTTTTGCTGGTTCATAATTGATATAACATACGTACTGCCAAGTCTACTAATTTCCATCATTTGTTAATATATTTAAGTGATTCTATTTAGTCATTGTGACTTGGAAAATGATTGGTTTGATCATTTTTCTCTTGGAAGTTTTCTTCGTGTTTTGGTTACCTGAACTATGGGTATTGTCAACCACTGATTATAGCCTGAGTAAATAAATGAATGAACGAGTGAGTGAATGATTAACAACGATTGATTAATTAATTGGTGAATAACTATAGTTGATTTCTTTCTTCAGAATGTACGAAAAACACGTTGCGTCTGGTATTGATCCACCACCTAAGAATGAAAAGGAGAAGACATTAAAAAGGAGTAGAAAGAAAGTTCCTTAGGAGGTTTCTTTAAACGTGAAAGAAAGTGGAATGTTTCTTTGACGTGTAATATTATAAGGATACTGTAGTAGTTTTAATGAAATGTTTTTGCTAACAAAACTGTAATATCTTTGAAAAATACGTAGAAATACGTAGAAAATAAGTAGAAAAGTAAATTTATATAAGAAGAAATATTCTTTGATTTTACTGTTAAATAGGATTCCATTATCAAATAATACGTAACTTTTAATCATCACTTTTCGCTGGTACTAAAAATAGATCAATTGGCTTTTTAATGGGTGCATCTTTGGCAGAACTTCAAAGATGGAAACTGGATGACCTAACTCAAACTGACCCAAGCTAACATGTAACAAAAATGAGTTTAATGAAACAAACTTTAATCCTCTTTTAATTCTAACACATAGCCGAACCTCAACCCTCACTCCGTCGCTAAAAAATAATTTTCTTGAAAGAAATATGGAATTTTATATAAGCAGTATTGGTAATATCTTTCGTGTGCGCAAAACGTACGTGTGAGAGATGTGATCTACCCAAGAAGTTAAATTTCAAATCTCCACGCAGCCATGCGATGTTCCATGGCTGTAGGCAGCGGAGGAGCGCGGGGCACTGACCCCCCTAAGTATTTGATATCAACGCCACTCAATCCCATATCAATCCCAGTTCTAGAATGAGTATTTTGTATGGCGTTTTGCAAAACCTTGAGAATTCAGTAAATTTTCACCCCAAAATGCCAAATATAGTATTTTATATGCTCCCAATTTTAAAATTCTCCGGGAGACTATACCCCCCGGGCTCCGCTAGAAATTTTTCAGTCTCCCTAACATGAAACGTCTTCCTACGAGGGGCTGTATTCTATTTATTTCATTGAAATTGACGGAATAGACAACGAAATTGATAACGCATCTTCCCATTGTGATTGATGCACCTTATAAATTACAGCAGGCGAGCACTTCCAGTCAGTTGAGGAAAGTGCGATATAAACATCTCTGAGATGCCATACGCGCGCGTCGACACAACGGAAGAGGCAGAAAAGAACGACTTAAACTGCATGAACTGATTGATAGAACAAACCCATGTTTTAAAACATTTTACCATGTGTAGGGGAAATTGAGGGACGTATTACATTGAAAAAAGCGTACGAGATTTTTTTTGGATTGAAAAATCAAGATTATTTTTTTGTGCAGATTTTAGGATTTTTTTCAAGTTTCAGGAATTTTTCGGATTTCCCAATTTTTTATGCAATACTACAATAGGAAATGAACCGTATTGTGATTGGTGTTTGCTGGAGGTAGGATGTGGTCAAGCCATGTTGGCAATTGGTAGTATTAGTTGGAAATTGAGCCACTTGGCCCTATTTTTTGTCCATAGGACAAACATTTTTTTGTGTTCCATAGGACAAAGGCTATCATTGCATCGTTAAATTTGATGGTCAACCTTCAATTCGTTGTACATCTTTTGCTGTTCATTACCAGAAAATATACTATCATTAACACCAACCTCAAACTCATAAACGCGAAAATGCCTTCATTTTAATGAATTGACACTCATCAATGCTTTTGTCACGCTCAATTAAAATCTTTACATAGGTGACATTGATTAGCGTAGATACGCAGTCATGAGCATCAAAGGGCACTCTACAGTGCCAAAAGACGACCATTAACACCATTCTAGTATACATTATGGAAAATAAAATTTCAGTTACGCAAGATATTTCTCCGGTTTGTTGGAGGGTCGAGTTAAGGTTTTACCGAATTCGTACTTGGATCGCAGGAGATTGGCCACATTTCAGTTCAACGAGAACTCCCGAAAATCGTATAATATGCGTTGTAATAACGCTAATTCCTTTTATTTTTTGATCTAAAATTAAATATAAATGTAAACTTAACACAACATGCTATTCTGGTGTAGATAGTCAGTCAGTCGTTCAATATAACAATTTCTTACGTACTTCTGTGCGGGTGTCCTCGTTCACTCAAAATAACTCCACGTGTTTCGCAATTTGTCCTATACGCACTCTCCGCTTGTTCTTCGTAACTAAAACTGAATGAAACCTGATATCTGATATACCTTATAGCCTAAACTAATAATCATTATTAATATTTAACTTATCTTATGTTCGTTACACCAATGGTCGTCCATGATAAATTTGTCAACAAAACAGTACATGTATAAAAGATAAAGGAATAAAACTGTCATAATTCGTGCATAAACTGAATTCGGTTAGACCGTTCGAACCTCTTTTATTTCGCCAATATGTCGATGGCTGTTTTGCCATTTTTCACTTAGCCGACCGCGTTCTATGTGTTCGGCCAGTGGCGTAGCCAGAGAATCTGTGATGCCCGGGCCTGGGAAGCATTCTAATTAGGGGGATCCGGGGACATGCTTCCCCGGAAAATGTTTGAATTCTTGAATCTCTGAAAGGCTATTTCTTGCATTATGAGGGCGCTTTTCCCGTTTTTTAGGCTGCGGCACCGAGCTGGATTCGAAGGCTTCAATCGTACAGATTCACCAAATTACTTTTAAAACCACGAGATATCTCATTGATGAGAACAAATTGCGCGAATTTTTAGCGTGGGAGAAAAAGTTGCGCAAAGAAATTCCATTCGTGGACCGAACTTAAAGGGTTGATATCAAATTATTCAAAATTTGTCGTGTATTTTCCAGTTGAATATGCCAAATACGTTTTGGGAAACGCCCATGTTCGTAGCTGACACCGGGGCCTGGGCTCGGGTAGGCCCGGGTCTGGCTACGCCACTGTGTTCGGCTGAGCCCTTTCAAGAATTTCTTAACGCACAACATTGAAATATGTTTTGTGGTGGGATAGAGAACAGTTTTATCCTATCTTTCTTGAACGTCTTAATTGATCACACACACGGCTTTCAACCTCTGTTTATCGGAAGCCTACGTTCACCGGTTTGTTTATAAATTTTGATAGTGTCATTCCCTTATCTTTTAAACGTGGTTTCATCTGCACCTTTACTTAACTGATATTACAAAATCTTCTCACCATACCACATTTTTCTTGACAAGTATAATTTCAAGCTGTTAACCAACTTCAGTTCACATCACTTTGCTAACACACATCAACTTTTACATCTTAGACGAAACATATCTTGCAATCAAAGCTTACAATACACGGCAGCAATGGACTGCATGAAAGCATGAATCGCGAAGCTTTATTTAGCCGCAAAACAATTTTCTTTTTCTGGGACGCGAAAGTTGATGTATGTTAAGGAAGTGCTGTGAACTAAAATACATTTTAAGATTCCATTTTATCCCTGCAATAGACTGGACAACTGTCCTCAGTTGCATAATTCAATGTTGTGAGTTCTGAAAGAGCTTAGCTGAGCAGAACGTGGTGAGCAAAGCATTTTACTTAACCAAGCAGTCATCGATATATTGGCGAAATAAAAGAGGTTCGAATTGTCTAACCGAATTCAGTTTATGTACGAATTATGATAGTTTTATTCCATTATCTTTTATACATTTCGGGATTCCACATAACCTTAAATCGACCTTGCAACAGACCGGGGAAATATCTTGCGTAACTGAAATTTTATTATCCCTAATGTATTGTAGAATGGTGTTAATGGTCGTCTGTTGTCGCTATAGAATGCCCTTTTGTGCAAATGGTTGCGTATGTATGCCAATGAATGTCACTTACTATGCAAAAATGTTAATTGAAAGTGACAGAAGCGTTAATGAATGTCGATCGAATAAAATGAACGTATTTTTGAGTTAACGAGTTTGAGGTTGGCGTTAATGATAGTATATTTTCTGGTGATGAACAGCAAAAGGTGTAATTTATATGATTTTCATCTATGATTACGTTTAATTTCCTATCATTGCTACAACATTTCAAAATACACTTTACTCCACGTTATCAGCTGTTGCGAAGGTACCAGGGAGAAAAAAAAATGTTCTCTGCCCATGTACTACAGAAACTCGTTACTACAGTATTTCTTAAAATGTCTCGCGGTTCAGCAAGTCTCTAGCAAAAATGTTTGGATATAATCAAAATTCGATCAAGATGTTTTTATTTTCACAAACAATTTTGGCAAATTTGGATTTCAGATTCGGACTGTTTTTATTTCTAATTGGACTTTTTAAAATATTTTTTGAAGTTCTCTGAATGACCGGATTTTGGGATTTTTTCGAGGATTTTTAACTAAGTCTACGCGGATATTTTTAGTAATCCGCCCTTCGGTGGGAAATAGTGATTAAGTGGAAAAGTTGCCATTATGAATGTGCACCAACGGACTAGCTCCGTTGAATGTGCAACATGCAGCATCTCCCATACAAATTTGCTTGCCCCCGATAATCGTCTAGTGGTCGATCTGCCACAGCGTGCCATCGATGAAGCTCAATTTCAGGAAAAAGTCTTTTAAAATATTTGTTGTTTATTTTGACTACAGACTACAGTCCAGAAGAGATGTTATTGATCATCTGCCTACATCTGCATTCAATACCTCATGCGGGCACAGGCAGGTTGCATGCGGGTCTAGGCTCGGTAGGTCCGTACGTTATGACGATTAAATTATTTGAAACATCTGCCCTTGCTGTGACCACATGAAAATTACGTTCTGGCTACGCCATTGATGTGCACAAATCTATCTTGGCCCGTTTCTGAAGAGAAAACCTTGGTGACGATTTTAGTTCAAAAACCAGCGTAAGAAGAACGCATTTCGGTCATCTAACTATAATTCTGATTTATATGATATTGAACAACGTAATCATGTCCTCTTGACTTAGTTGTTTGTTTATTCTAATCCAGTGTCAGTGTTGAGTCAAAACATATTAATGATTGTAGTCAAAATTTGAAATTTGTTTCTTAAAACCTTTATCCAAAGGTACTAATCTAACAGATGGGTTAAAAATTACCTAATTTCCATAGAACCTTTCACGATCACGAATCTTGAGGTCCGGCACATGCGCCTTCAGTTTCGGTTTCCCTGGCAAAAACTAAACTCTAAGCCTACGTTTTGCAGGCCGTGTTTACGTATATTTATAGGGTTTTGAAAACTATGTCGCGGGCCGCAGAAAACTGGATTGAAGGCGCACTTCCTCCACGTGTTCTGGAGAGTCGACCATGCGAGCGTCATCAAATAAACACTTCAAACGAGCTAAACAGAAATAATCCCCAAACTTTTGTGGTCATTGTCGACGTCGAGGAAAAGGCAGTTGAGTGGTCACTATTTTTTTACTCGCGTCCAAGTTTTAAAGATCAGACCTGCCAACTCTCACGGTTTCACCGTGAGTCACACCATTTTTTACCTTTTCTCACGGTTTTATGGCTACATCTCTGTATCTCACGATTTTTACTTCTTTTTAAAGATATTGAAAAATCCACTGATCTTTCATCAAAAATCCTGTCGCTTGTTACCCAGGTTTCGTCATATTTAACTATTAACAACATCTCGATGCCTTGCTTTGTTTTCCTGTAATCTTTGCAAGTTCGTGCATGGGTAGCTGATGCTAACACGGTAAATTTTTATGTTTCTGTATGGAAAAATAATGAAATCTCACTATTTTTCTTAGAATCACCAGGTATTTTAAGTAGATCTAGAAACTTCAGATTTGCCTTTCTCAGGGGTTGGCGGGTCTGAAGATGCTAACCATGTTTACGAAGGAACGTCGCATAAAAGTGTTTTGTCTCTGTTCCTTGTCACTTTACCGATGGTTTTTATTCATATTTTGTGCTGGGCATTGATACTTTCCTGTTGTCTAGCAACAGCTTTTTGTCAAAGAGAAACGTGAAAACGTCATTCAGGCTTTAAATTGTTAAATTGATTAAAAAGGGAAGTGCATTCGACCGAGTTTGTGGTTCAGCCACAAACCGACGAATGCATTCTTTGCATTATTTAGAATTTCGAGTTCTTTGTCCTATGCTTCCCCCTCTGATCAAAGTTACTTGTAGAATCCCGTGAATTATCTTCCATTTCAATGACAGTTTTTGTGCCTGGGTCCTGCCCATAGCTAGGAATCCAAGTTCGTATAAAAATCCAGTACGAAGGGGCCAGCTTTCCTTGCGAAGTGACACTCAGAATGGACCAATTATTGCAGAGAATCCCCCAAATTGACCAATCAACGAACGGCTACAGTGAGCATGTGTTGAGGGAGGGTGAGTGAAGATCGCTTGCGACTTGTTCACGAACTAAAGCTTACCGGGGTGGGGTGACTAGGAAAATGGAAGACCAAAGCAAGCAGCAGAGTGAGGCGATTTGTCCATTGTACGCGTTACTCCAGTCGGGGAACCTTGTCGATTACTACGAGCGGTTTCTTCAACAAGGTGGTGATGACATTAATCAGCTTTGCGATGCAACCGAAGAGGAATTCAAGGAGATCACAAATTTGGTTGGAATGCAAACCAAGCCACTTCATATTCGAAGACTACAGAAAGCTTTGGTGGAATGGAAAAACAAGAGCAAAGCTGGCAGTAAATCAACGTCGCAGTCCGCAGTTGGAACCTCTTGGATGGATAAATGGAATACCACTCAGAGTTCTCAAACTACGGGTATTACTATTACAAAGCCCGCAACAACGACTCTCACAATAACGTCTGCAAACTCCGTAGGCGAACCTTCGGTTTCCAAAAGAGGTCGGCCTCCAAACTCTTCCAAAACACAAAAAAAGTTTAGGAGTGATGTTTTTGAATTGAAATTACCGCCAATGGAAGCTATCATCGATTGGGAAAATCTAGATGAAGAACGAAAACAGCTGATTCGCCAGCATTCCCGTATTTATGGACGAGATACAAAGAAGAGGAAAACAAATGCTCTTAATGGTCATGAACAAATGATTAACGAAGCTGCAGCTCAACTCTGTCTTCGCGACCCCACGCTTTTAGTTCGCAGAGACGAGCTGTTCACACAAGCAAGGCGTATTGTTCGAGACAGTGGGTTTTCTTTTGTGCATGGCCATTCGAGATCAAAGTATGCCGGAGAGTCAACTGCTGAAGAAGAAGGTAATTTTAGTGTTAAAGGAATGTGCGGACTGATTACAAAAGTTACAGTATGCCAACTAAGTTTTCTCACATGGTAATCACCACTCGCGTACATGCACATCTATCCCCCAGTCCATACAACCCAGACAGTATGTTTTAAAATGTTTTATAATTTGTGAATTAACAATTGGTTAATTGCACTGAGAAGCACTTTTCGCAGTATTAGTTAAGGTTTATTGCAAGTCATTGACCGTCGGTCTAAATAGTGGTTTTCCTTGAGACCATGTTGTGTCAGAAGCTCTTTTCTGTGCATCTGGTTTTCATGTGGTCAGTTGACTTCACCTAGTCAAGAACTTCAACCATGGTAGATGTACTGGTATGGCAATATAATCTCATTATGTGCAGATGTTGGAGTTTAGAGAAAGATTAATTTTTTTGCAATCCAACATTTTCTCTTGTTCTTTAGTTCTGGCAGTGCTTACACAGTTTGCATCTCAACCATATAAATGCAAGTAACATAGGTAAATTATATATCATTTGACAACTTATCATCTGGAGATTACAGTGATGCTGTGATACATGTTCCAACCATTCATCACAAACTTGATACACCATAGCCAGAACATCATCCCTTTTACTTAGCACAATGTTTCTTTGTTCATAAAATCTCCAAAAATATATATAAACCTAAGAGTTAGGATACTATAGGGTTAGGGTTATGTATAGGGTTAATACATGTTTTCAGGGCTTTTCAAGAACAAAATAACAGTGGGGAGGGAGTATACTTAAATTGTAATAAATCTGTGAACTTAACAGTCTTGAGCCCTCATTTCATTCTTGACTCTCACAAAATTTGGTGTGTCTGTCTTTTTGGCTTTAATGCCTTATGTGTAGAGTTAATAGCTGATATTTTGGTATAACTCTAATCTCCAGGTAAGAAGCTGTCAACTGATATATAGTTTACCAACATTACTTGCATTTATGTGGTTGAGATGGAAAACTGCATTGGCACTGTTCTGCCTACATTTTCAAAAAACAAATTACTACAGATGAGCTGATCACTGGATAAAATGCAATCTCAGTTTTGTCTCTCTGATCTGCAATTGGTTAACTGAATTGTATTTTCCTTTTATTGAATTAGTGTTAACTTCATGTCATAAAATCATGTTTGGAAAATAATTGATCAAATCATGAAGATACAGTATTCATCACAAGATCTTCTTACAGTTTTATATTCCCTCAGTAAAAATGTTATTTTGCTGAATATTGGGCAACTTTTGAATAATTTGTTAAAATATATGATAGCATACTGCCTGATAAAATCACAACAGTGTCAATAATATTGAGGAAGTGCTTAGCAGGTCTACTATTGGCAGCAACCAGGTCAGCTGGGTCAATTTAGTTTGGGAAACAAGGTACAGATACTCAGCTAGACTGGGATATGCTAGTTTGTGCTGGTTAAAAAATTGTCTTGTCCCAGAAGCATTTTAAGTTACCAGTTTCTTGTACTAATAAATTTTGTTTTTGGTGTTATGATTTTATGTACTTTGTGCTTTAATATTGTGTAGATTCATAAGGTAAGATTTTTTGTCTTAGCAATGGCATTAGTAACACATTGTTGTCCTAAAATACCCTTGTTGGATCAAGCTAAAGAAGGAGAAACTAAAGAAGGATAAACATATGCATCTGGTGCATTTTAACTACAGTGAAACCTGAGTTTTATGATCACCCATTTTGCCCGCAAAAGTGGTCATAAATGACAGGTGGTCGTTAATCGCAGGTTGGAATATGACGTCATGGCAACGACTTTAAATAATATAACTTCTGAAAAAAGGCACTGTCCACAACTGATAACACAAATAACTATACATGTATTTATTGATGAAATACTTTATTTACAACAGTGAACTATAATTTCAGACTACATATATCTATTAAGCTTATTTACTAAGTGGAAAAAAAGTGTTTAGCAAGGATTGTTTTGATTCCTTAACGCGTTCGAATTTTAGTTCCTGTATTGCTCCCTCAATTTGAAGCATGGCTTCGATTATTTCTGGCTTGTTGTTTTCAAGGCCAAAACGTCGCAATCCTTCCACCATAGCAGCGGCCTGGTCAATGGTCACAGCTGGCAGTTCAGTTTCCAACTCCAAACCTTTCTCCGTCTGTGATATCAGACGTCTGAACTTAACTCATATTCTAATTTTAGAATTTAAAAGAAATGCCACCTATTGTGTCGCCGTCGGCATAAGGCATTAGGACATTGTTTCGAAGGTGAGATTTCTCTACAGTGAGACTTTTGTGGTGAGATTTCTCTATGGTGAGACTTTTGTGGTGAGATTTCTCTATGGTGAGACTTTTGTGGTGAGATTTCTCTATGGTGAGACTTTTGTGGTGAGATTTCTCTACGGTTAAAGCCCATTCTAAATATTAATGGTCGCAAATCACAGGTATTTTATTCCATTTTGACTGCTAAAAAGTGGTCGCTGGTCGCATTAGACAGGTGGTCGCTCACGGCAGGTATATTTGAAGGATAAAGCGTCCGTGCCTGAAAAAGTGGTCGTTAACGACAGGTGGTCGTAAAAGGGGAGGTCGTAAAACTCCGGTTTCACTGTACTAACATTTTTCCAGGCTTGCTAAAGTTATTATACTTGTATAATTGCTGATTTGTATGTTATATAAGTTCTATGACATCTTTAAAGTCAATTTTCTCAAAGTAGCATTTTTGACCTTCCGGAGGTCTTTTAAAAAAGATAATTCAAAAGGTATTTAATGAAATGACCTGGAATTTTGAATTTTTGATAACAAGTATCTTCACTTCTTCCAGAGCCTAAAACTTTGTCTATCCTATAAACAGGTGATGAATTAATCTAATTTGAAGCACCCTATCATGGTGATAAAGAGATGTTGTCATTTGTTTTTAGCGAAAAAGACAAATTAATAAAATATTTTTAGGTTCAGCATCTAGATTTCCCTTTACTGAATGCATAAAAAAGATTTACTTGATTTTCTAGCCATTTTTTGGCAAGATATCCTTTTTAAGGAGACAACTTAAGTCACCATTGGGGGGTCTGTATCTTGGTTGCCATGGCAACACATGACTCAATAGCTATGTTGTTGCACACACTTTATCAATGCCTCTGTGACCAAAGTATAAATAATTTGTTTCAGGCTGTTCTAAGCTTTTTAAAAATTCATGTGAAAGACCACCTTAAGCAGGCAGCTATAATTTTTGGCAATGTGCAGAAAGTCATTTTTATTTGGATTCTAGAATTTCAGGAGTTTGTTTTTCAAAATTTTCTGGGAAGCCTTGACCCCTGACCAATTTCTCAGATTTTGACCCCTTTTCAACAGGGGTGGAACTGCCTGGGCTCCTTCCTCCACATCATGGGTGGAGCAGCTACTGGTCCGTCCTACACATCAGGTGTTGACCTGCCATTACAGTTATGTTTTGATAACAATCATTGGCAAATTATTTGCAAAAAGAATAGTATGATTTTATGAAAGAAATTTTCCATTTTCCTTAAGTAGCAATTGGTGGATTGGCCATACCAGCTAGTAAGACAAAACGTCAGGAAAGGCTTCATGAAGTTGAAGAAATGTTGGCAAGAATGAAGCAGCAACAAGATGCATTAACACAGAAAAAGAAGGAATTTGAAAATGCAAATCTTCAAGTAAGTTTTATATTTAGTATTACGAACTTGTTCTCATTTTAGCAGTTTTTAAGGATTTTGTAAGGTCAAAATTCTTTCAACATTGAGATAACTTAGTCTAATAACTATAAAACACAATCACATAAATCAAGTTGTTTTGGTAGGCCAGTTATCGAGTATGGAAATTAAAAAATGTTAAAGTTGTTCATGTGGAAGAATATGGTGATAGATAACTCCAAAACAGTTTGCGGTCTTTTGGGGACATTAAACCATTAAGAGGGCATGGGTGTACTTAGGATTGTATTCTGGCTAACCTGGATATTTTGATCTGCAGAGGGGGTACCTCCCCCTTAATGGGTCTATTTTGTAAAGACATTTTAAAAGTCTCATGGTTATAAAAAAATGGATATTAAAGTAGAATGGCCTGAGGTGTCCAAGCTTCTGGGCCACCAATTGTCCTGCATACTTCCTAAAGTTTTGCTAGTATGGGAACCTTGGCAACGTCTAGATACTACAGTTCGTGAAAAACCAAGAGGGACATCAGTGCCTTTTATACAAGGGAAGTAAGACATGCCTTAAATACAGGTAAGTTGTGGACTGGCCCAATTATGAGTACTAAACTGCTTGTTGAGCTGCTCTAGGTGAAGCCGCCTGACGTCTTAAGCTGCGTCATATTAGTCTTGGATGAACAGTCCCATTTTGGCGTGTTGCTGTCTCGTGAAAGATTGGACATTGTAACTACTTTTTTTTATTAGTCTTAAAACATCCTTTTACATCTTTTTATTGTTGCACAAACTGTAAACCCCTCAAGCGACGTTTTGTAATTTTACCCTGGTCGGTGGCAAATGATTTCACTTCCCAAGGAGAGACGTTTTGACGGCTGTTGAAGGGCTGCCCTTGAACAGCTGAAGACAGTTCTTCGGTGTGGATTTTCTTCATGCTACACCACATAATACTGTAATAAGTAACTATCTTTTGCTGCTTCAATGTGGCTAAACCGTAAAAAATATCATTTCTCTCTTAGACCAATGATGTACAACAAGAACTTAGTAACGTTCAAAGTCAAGTCATTGCCCTACAAGTAGAGCAGAAAGAATTGCGAAAAAAGCAACGTCGATCCGAGAGATATTACCACACAAAAGGAGCTAGGAGAAAATCGTCAGTTACCATGACAAGTGAGAAACTCCAGGATATATTTGTAAAAAATGCCAAGCTTGTGAGAAAGTATGTTTTTAGAAGAGTGCTGCTGGTTACGACAGCACTCAAAACTCAGACAATCAGACTTGTGTAACATTTGATGCAGCATGGCGTGACGTGAGACAGTTATACCCAAGAAGAATTTTAAATAGGCGAAATTTTTATTGAAAATATCCCAAGTGAGGCTGACTGTTTGCGAAACCTTAACCCCGAGCGAATCCTGGCCATACTATTATTTTTCATAACGGCTACATTAACTCTAGTCGTGATGTCGCCTTGCAATATTGATTACAATATTTGCGGTGTGCCTCTCGGCCAGGAGTCTTGCACCCAGTGGATGTCAACTAAGGGAACGAGTAACTAATGCAGAAGAATGAAAAAGAGCTAATAATTAACCAATGTCTGTAAATCAGTGACTTGAAAAAAGATTTAAGTAAACTTTCGTTTGATTTACGTGGCTAACACAGTTTGTATCTTTAATGTGCTATATGTGATTATCTCCTTAGTGCGCACTCTCCGCTTGCCACTCGTTCCACATAACGTAATAAGACTTTTGATTTATTCGTATACATCAGGACCAACAATCTTCTGCGACAATCGAACCTTTGTAGGTCGGGCTTACGAAAGAACATGAGCATAAAAGTTTCGATAAATTCTTTTTCAGCCGCATAAAAATATTTTCATCTCGTCTTTGTCTGATGTATGAACTCTTGGCTTCAGCACAGGTTTTTATGTCAGAGAAAGACCTTGCTCAAGACTCAAACTCGCTGGCCTGCGAGATATAGTGGTCATTGATGTTTTTATCACATTGAAACGTCCTCTGTGTATCTGTAAATGAACTGACAAGAGCGAAATGGAATGTATTTGTTTTAAGCAATAAAGGATACAAAATCGATCATTCAAACGCTTTAACTGAGAGTTCCCCGTGAGTTTTTGGTCATGAAGTAGAAGAAAAGCAGTCATCTGACGCGCTTCGCGATGTATAGCATAGCACGTCATTAACTCGTGACATCGCTCGATGAAGTGTGATTGGTTTACTATTTTACTACTGCGTTCCGCGGATAACATTTAATAGATCGTGGGTAGACTAAGGGTTTATTTACCCGATACGATTTTTCGTTCTGATATATCTGATTGACTGTCTTACGTCAACCGGACGTGTATTGCTACAGTGGTGAGCGAATCAAAAGAAAGAGTTGTGCGGCATGAGACAACATTACATACCCAAAGACAATCTTATGTTGTAAATAGACCCGTAATGGAAATTTGGCGATAGCTGAAGTTGGAATTCGAATTCAAGCATGGATTTTATATGCCATCAAATTATTTACTCTCAGTTTCTGGGTAATTGTTGTTGACCCTTGCTTTGACTTCGCCAATTGTTCTCTCAGAGAAATTTCAAGCTGGTAATCTTATCATTAAATATTGCCTATATATTGAACATTCTGATTAACCTTGTCCAAAGCTAATTAAAACTGGCGGTAGCCAGAATCAGTATGATGTGCCAGTCGTGCCACTTGAGTTAAAAGGTTAGTTGGAATGGCTTGAGAACCCTCTAGTTCTTAGAACTCTCACGTATGATGAGAAAAATCGTCTGGAGGTAGCCATGATAAAATTATGAGGCGCCGTCGGATTCAAGGCGTTGTGCGCGGTTTTCACTCTTTCACGACTTCTTGTTTCTTTGTAAATTTAAAGATGAAAGCGGGCAAGCTGAGGAGTCGGATGTTCATTTGGAAGGAATGACACCAGAAAGTGTTCCTGAACAAGAATCACCTGCAGTGGTTACAGAAATTTTGCAACAAGCGACAGGTATACGTTCTGTTTTCTGCATGTAAAACCGTCTTTTATGTTTACTGATCTGTTTTTGCCACATACTCTTTTTCTTGTGTAGATGTTTCTAGACCTCGAGTAGATCAGACGACAGAGGAGGATTCTTGTGTGCGGACTTTATTTACATTAGTACCTCAGCAGCTTCCTGAGGGGATACAACCTGATTCTGTTAGTTCCCAGGCCATACGTGCCTCGCTACTTACTGGTGCGCCTGTTGATCCTACCATTAATGCCCTCCTAAGTCTTTCTAGTGAAGAAAAGTCCAATGTTTCTAACATACAGGGTGAGTTATCTAGTTCCATGGCATATCTTGTTCAAATGACAATGCTGAATAATTTTAATGAATACTTGTATTTATGAAACAACAGCCGTTTCAATGAAGCCAGATACATGCAGCATTATTCGCTTCTATTTACATCATTGGTCGGTTATTGAATGTCACACGTTCTTAAGTACTTCAAATTTTTTATCTTTGCAGTCTCGCATTTTCTAATTTTCGTAGCACACCACCATTATAAACTTTTTATACACCAATATAAGTTTACAAATAGAAGTTGGTGAATCCAAAATATCTTGTAGTGTAAAGTTTATAAAGGAATCATAGAAGTAAGATGAAATTAGACGGCACTTATTGTTTTATGAAAAAGGGTGGGACACGGTAGATCTTACTACGTTGTCATTTTGGGAACTTTCAATCTCATTTTGATAATTTATTATCCACTGAATTTAGCTCTACAGAATGTCCTGGGTCATATTTCACTGCCTAATCTTGTCAGTAGTGTGGCATCTTCTTCGGCTACACAACTTGTTTCCCAAGTCATCACTACAACGTCCCAAGATCAGTCTTCATCTTCTCCGATGATACAAGAACCTCAGCAAATGCAACAGTTTGTCCCACAGTCGGACATTTCCTTGGTTCAACATCTCGTCAGCAGTGGATCATCTTCCACCACAACACATCTTACGCAAGTGGTGACCTCCACGTCGCAAAGTCACCCGTCCGCCACTTCACAGATGGTTCAAGAGTCGCCTCATATTCAACATCACTACGTACAACAACCTGGAGTTCCCATGATACAAAACTTAATCGAATGTGAAACTCAAGATAGACTATAAAACGCATATGGAAATATGGTAAAATAGCGGCTAAATTGGGTTAGAGAGCACGACTTAAAATTAAAAGAGATGGTGAACCCTTTTGAAGATTTTGGATTAAATTTTGAATTACGTCCCTAGTTACGGGAAATGCTTTTGAATACCCTGCATGCCACCTTATCACGTCTGTGATGTTTTAAAACAAGTATAACTTCAAGTATTTCTTTTTCCCTCCTGAAGCGTAAATTTGCTTTTCTCCTCTCGCTTGTTATAAAGAACTGTAAATAAACACATTGAACCCTTTGTGCTACGTTCCGTTAATCGTGTCTGATTTATCACGTTATTTCATTTCTGGGGGTAACGGTAGCCACCAGATATATCCTCACTGAATTTAATGAACGTTTTTCAGTCATTTAATCCATTGCAAGTTATGGTATTTGTCTTCCATTGGCGGATAAAAAAGTTGGCTTGCACGCCGCACTAGTTGTATTGGGTATTTTAGTTCCCAGAGCATCCTTGGGTCATTTCCCGATTCATCCTATCTGGTTGCTCATCTACGTTTAAATCGGCAAAAGAGTAGCTATCACTTACATCGCCGTTAGTTTTTAATTTTCGCAATTGATAGGATACGTTTGTCACATAACTTTCAAAGGAATAGTTCATCTATATGTTTGAAACTTTGCATACCCTTCTTATTAGCATTGAGACTTGGGAGCTACACCATTTATAATTTTAAATTTAACTCTTTAACTCCTGAATTTTGTTCTTTGTTCTCTCTTTGTTTTTCCTTTGTTCACTCACTGGTTCTTTTGTTTGTTGCCGGATCATTTTGACCCCTATTTGTACTTAAAGAGTTGATGTGAACTTCTGGCCTGTGAAAGCTCAGATTAAAATTACAAGTGATGTAACCCACACGTATCGCCACTGATAAAAAGAAAACGCTTCACTTCAGACTAAGAACCTTACCCTAAGCAACAAGGCCCTCTTTGGAAATCATAAGGTTCGGGTGACATATCATGAAATCTACAGTACACCGAGGTCAAAGGGCATGTCAAGAAATGGACCTATTCTCTAGTGACGTCTAGTCGATACGCTGGCATTTTAGACAATGGGGATGGAGCAGGTTTTTGTTGCCAACACTCGTTCCCAGAGCCAGTGTTTAGTATTACCGAAATATTTGCTTGTTTTCTTGACACCACAATAATTTTATTAGTTTTTATTCAGTCATTACTCCCTGTAGTGACATAAGGGGACTTTATACTGGGGCGAGGACAAAATGCTATGCTTGAGGGCTGGAGGGGCCATGGTCCACCCAGGTAGTATGCTAAAAGAAGCCCAGCTTAGCACCCTTTTAGAAGCTTCAAAGCGTAGAAGCTTTATCTCCGTACAAGTTGACGGAAGTAAAACTGTAAACGTTGTGGGACGTGCTGTCACGTAAAAAATCGACTCCCAAATCGAACATTCTGTTTTGTTTACGCATTTATGTAGACAATCATACGATTTCGAATTCGATTTGAAATAAGGTTTACGCATTTTTCAAATAGCCAAAAATTCTGAGCTCGTGGGGCAGACAATTTTGCTCTTTGAAACGCACACGAATACCTAATTAATTCCAATTTGAACAAGAAACCGTCTGATTATGATTATCTATAATGCATATAAAAAGTTAATCCGGAAGTGACTATCTGAGCGATGAAAATCTACAAAAAACTCCAGCCGTTGTTTTCGGTAGAAACTTAGCCAAATCTTCTGCTTTAGAGGTTGTGTTTGGTTGGCTTTTCATAAGTTACAGAATTTTTCACACAATTGGGATGTTTTGGGCCGCCAGAAATTTTGCAAGGAACTACCTTTTTTCGAGACTCAATGACCCTACAATGTTACAACTAGAAACTGAAATTGCGCTGCTCTCAGCCAACCAGAATTGAGGAACTTTTTTATTATGATACCATTACTTTAATCCACGACCAGCCGACAGTTTCAAAAAGTAAAAGACAAACCATATTCCGAAAAACAGTGTCATCTTGTAAACTCAAGATTCGAGTTATATAAGAGACGAAAGTGAAATGGTAATATTTCGATTTTATTACAAAATCATCTTGGTCTAAAGATGATTTTGTAATAAAATCGAAATATTACCATTTCACTTTCGTCTCTTATATAACTCGAATCTTGAGTTTACAAGATGACACTGTTTTTCGGAATATGGTTTGTCTTATACCATTACTTTGATAGTCATCTTGTTCTCTTTGTGAATTTAATATTTGCATGAAAGAGAAAATGCCACAAAGTATTCTGGTATGTGGGAATCGAGTTAAAGAAGTTGTAAAAAGGTGACTATCAGTAACTGATTCATTGATCAGTTCTTCCTGTAACCAACCCCAGAGTAATACGTCTGGGGTTTGTATTTTTTTAAAGATGATTGCATATTTCCCTATCAACTGTGTTTGTGATTTATCAACCTCCCACCCTGGAACAACCTAGTTAAAATAATACAGAAACTTCGTGCAAGATTTATTTCAACCACAACGGCCAGTTCCCCTTATGACGCCAGCTGAATACAACTACCAGAACACTTTGCGGCTTTTCATGCAAACCTTCAATTCCCAAAGTGAATGGAAAGACAATTGCTCCTATTAACATTACAAACAAGATTTTGAAAGGCATTCAGGTAGTTGTTTTCAGCAGATGTATAAGGGGAACCGGCCATTTACTTCGAGATGAAATTTAAATTGAGTTAATAACCTTTTAACATCAAACATTACATGAAAAAGTCAAGTAACTCGCAACTCTTAAGCTGCAGGACCCCTATCTATGTCTGGGTCTGCATTAAAAAAAAACAATTGATATTCCTGGGGGCATATTAGGGATGGACGATGATAGGAGGAGCTGATCCACGTACGATTTTCATGTTACCAAACATTAACTAGTGAAACAAAAATCAAACCAACGCAGAAATTGCAGAATATATTTCCATGTCAAGAAATAACTATTCATGTCTACGTAAGCACACACCAAAAATCGCAACAAGGGGTATGGTGACGTACGATCTAGCCACGGGAAAAGCTTTACTTTTCTACCGAGAGCCCCAATTCCCTAAGTGGACTTGTGGAAAAAGAAGGAAAATCTGGTTCCAGCAAATTACTTCCGGGGTAGGGCACGAGCGTTTCCATTCCCCCATTGATGGCAGTGTGAACGGGACGATTATTCTTAAAATACTGCAAATTCAAAGAAAAAAATAAACAGATGATTATGGAGCGAATTGACAACTTTCGGAGAAACCAGTTCTAGTCTTTTTGAAATTCTACTTTTACACTCCTTTGCCGATATCTTGATCATTTCTCACGGAACTCTAAATTCCAACGAATGATTTTTCAATTTCAGGAAATTCCACAAAGAAGTTCTAGAAAAGAGAAAAGACATTCAATAATTTACCTGGTTTAAAAAGTTTTTTGCACAAGGTTGTACGTCTAGCAGAACTATGAGAGTGAGTCATGCAATGATCAATACGTTGATTCGAAAGAGGTTGAAACAGAGAAACGTTGGAGAAACAAGAAATCCCTATCCAAATTAATACCAGTGCGGTAAGACGCTTTCTTTTTTTACTGAACTGATCCTTTGCAACACTGGATCATTTAATTCGATGTCCGCCAAGGTATAGGGCGATTTGTAAAAGGAAATGTTACCGCCATTAAATAAAGAATACAAAGTCGGAGTTGACTCTGAAGATGACCGCCGCAGACACCGTCGAAACGTCTGTTACCGACAACAGTATTCCTGAAAACTGCGACTACCTTGAAGATCAACGTCCAACTTCCAAATGCTTTGTTTACATTATACTTTTTTTTCCTTCGTTGCTTCACTAGGTAGCTATGCAGCACGTCATTCAGCGAGCTGGATTTTCACGAGACCTATTATTGAATTAAAATTAAACTACCAAGGCTAAAAACCATACACAGAGCAGAAAATCTGTTGAAATAGTCAATATAAAATTTATCACAGCTTTTCGAGGACTTATGTAAAGGAAGAGTGCAAAATGTTAAAACACAGTGACAGTATAGTTTGGTTTGATATTTTAACATTTCTATATAGGAATTACCTTGTACAGGTTAATGCATTGAGAAATACTGCTGGTACAACACATCTCTCGAATAGAGTGCATGCTAAGCTGTGGACCACCAACATCTATAAATATTAACAAGAATAAAAATAAAAGAAAAAGAAAAAGAAACGATTCAAACTTTGTTATTAAATATGAATATGTCGTGGTTTAATAACTGAATTGAACTAAAAAATTTTCACCGTAGTTTTGTTTATTTATAGGTAATTTCCTTAAATTCCATCAGGCAAAAATTCCCCCCTTTCTGCCGTTCATCAAGTTTTCACTCCCTCTCTGTTCAGGGGATGAACTTCAGTCTCTAGTAAAATGTGTCCAATACTTATCCACTGTACCACGCTTCTGTACTTGCGTAGACAACATCAACATTTTTAATCTATATATGTTAGCATGGACATTGACCAAGTGAAAAAAGATCTAAATGCTTCATTATCCACTAATGCCCAGAATTCGACTGTGTCTATCTACCGTCGTTGTATTTCTTCACTTAGTCTATAATAATTGGATGCACAGATGAACACGTTATCAAGCAAGGAAATTTGAAAACCGGTAAGTGAAAAATTCAAAGCCTATCCCTACTCCTACCCCCACTCGTATCCCTACTCCTACTCCTACCCCTATCCCTACCCCTAATTTCATTGACTAGTTGAGCAACATGGTTCGACATATTGGAGAGGAGGAAAGAGTTCAAAATTTTTACGTTCAAAAGAAGAAAATTTTGTGATTTTAATAAAGCCTTGGATGATACTGGAGCTATCGGGGAAATGAAGAAAAGTCCAGTTAATAGATTCAAACTTCGGTCATCAATGAGCTGTTATTTCTGTGAAGGTTGTATACTGTGTCCGAGGTGTTTAAGCGATATATCAACCCGAGGGCGAAACCCAAAGTTTGATATATAGCTTAAACCCCGAGGTCAAGGTGTATAACCGATTTATATCATCGTTGGTAAAGTTTCAAAAGAAATATTTAACTTTCCCGACAAACGTACAGAAATGGCGAAATTTTGGAAGAAAGTTCATGAATATCTTATTGAGGTTGATAAGTTAGTTATGAACCTCCAGAGAACAAAAGGAACTGAGCCAACGATGATGTAATTAGAGAATAACAACTCTCAGACGTTCCAAATTGCAAACCAGTACCTAAAATCTTTTCTCCGCTACCCCGTTTACTTGGAAAATATCCTGGCTTATGATGGCCACGTGTCTCCCAAAATCTGGTAGATTGAAAACAAAATCATGTTTGGATGGGTAGATGGGATGTCTGATTCATAATCAGAGCGTCTTAACGGAGAACTAGTCCAAAGTTATTCTCAACTATTCCCAGAAAATTCTCCGCACCCTGGCCATTGTTTCTTTGGTAAAAGCAATATTGGAAGAATATGAAACTCCAGTAGCCAGTCACAAGAAACAGAACGCACCTTTTAAACACTTTGGAGGCTGTTTCAACATCGTAAGAACTTAAAACTAGTTACGACTCATCTTATCTTACTTGTATCAATTTCATACTCAAAAAATGACGCTAAGTCTATCAGCTGTCAGGAGATCTTTACTAGCAACCCTAACTTACCGACGGTGCTAATACCAAGCTTGGCCGACAAAATCGGTCCAATGGTTGATCCACACGGCATGTCATTCCGAACAGCAAACTCCTAGAACATGCAAGGATGATCAAAATTAACAGTCGAGTTGATTCGACACGTTACAACATTGCAAAGAGGGTTCCCACGGGAATGATAACTACAGTATTCCGCGAGTGTATACCAGAAAGTAACGTGCCCGCGATCTAAGAGCCCAGATAGGGGTGGACCGGTGTGGGTGGGACTCTGCGGGGATTTTGCTATGGTGAACTCACTGTCCCCCTAGGTGAAGTAGGGAGGCTCATTTTGCTCGCTTGTTTGGTATTTTTTTAACAATATTATAACTAATTAGTCAATTTACACTTGCGCTTTGTTACTTGGTTTGTCGATTTGTCATGGATAAACCGGAAAACAAATCTGCCGGCCACCTAAGGATTTAATGGCTTAAATTTCATATACGACAAACAAACAAAAAGTTCAATGGCGGATCCAAGGAAGGGGCCCAAGAAGTCCGCCCCCTCTTTTTGGAGCATAAAAAATGTAATAGTTGATGGCAATGCCAAAGAACTCTGCTAAAAACTTCAGCAGGTCTTTCTCGTTCAGACGTCTGACTAAACTTGCAATTTCAAAAATGGAGTGCAGTGTAGGTTGTTCTAAATCGACGTAGAAAAAGTTTAAAGGTAGTAATCCGCCAAAAATCCTGAAAATTATTAACGTCTTGAGCGAAAACCATTCATCGGAGTTTGATACGAGGTGAAATATATTTGTAATTATACTTGCGTTAGGGACAGGCAATTGTTTTTTATCTCTTCCATTTTCTTAGCTTTTAGTAGGGGTAGAGTGGTAAAAAACAGAGCATGTTTCCATGTGGATCGAATCTGTTATCCAAACAAAGTTCAAAGCTCAAATTTGGAATAGATCCTTCTATGTTACGTCGGTCTGGTTTTTATAACATTTTTTCGGGTTGCTATGTGTTGTTCGATTTTTGCAAAAAAATAAATTATTTAAAATACCACTTTGAAAAATGTAAAAAAATTCTCCAGAAAGGAAAGCTTGCCCTCTCGATGGCAAACATATGATTTTGTCTTCCGCCAACCATTGGTAGACCTAAAAATTCTGAATCGCCATTGCATTAACACAGTTTGAAAAAAAACTTTGAGCCCTGTACATTTCCTACGACAGAAACACAGTTTCCAACGCAACAGGCATGCAGCAGGTTTAACCGGCAACCAAGAAAGAACGGAAGGTAACTGAAGTTGCAAAAACTTGTGTTAAATCACTTAAATTAATGCAAGTTGAACGTTGCAGTAATTTACCTTCTCATGATCAATGCACCGAAAACAAAGAAAATGAACTCCATGAAGGAAACTTTGAAACTGGAGAAAGATTTTCCATGAATTAGGTCAACATTTGTCTTAATTTCTCTCAAAAAAACAAGGTCGTCCATGAAAAGCTGATTCAAACACTTGTAAAGTGCTCACCGTGAGTCTAATTCGTAGATTAGGGTAAACTCTCTATTGTTAACGTCGTCAATGACGACCAAACGTTCTCTCGGGTAATTATGTTTCTGCAGGGGAAAATCTCTAACTATCCAAGAAAAGCCTACCAGTCAGACCATGCATTATGTAAAACAGCAATAAGAGCAGAAATGAATGAAATGAGAAAAAAAAATCACTGTAGGAAAGCGTTTCGTGTAATTTGTTAACAGTACGAATTATCACAGGAATACTGCTCATTCATCAAGTGCTAATATGCAAAATCGCACGCTTGGCGTTTCGTGCGTAAGATGTTATGTTTGATAATTGTCATACTGACAAATATAGATCCCAAATTACGCAAATTCTCCAAATTTCTGATCGCTTTTTCAGTTAGATCCCCACTCGTATCCGTTTCCCTATAAAAGGTAACGTCGCTTTAAGCGTCATTTTCTAAATATTTGACTAGTGAGACATCTTCAATACCTGTAACGGAATGCCAGCTTTGTCGGCCACCATTCTTAACACACTAGCCGTAAATGCTGTCGTGGCATATTTTTGGTTTCCGTTGTACTTCAGTACTGGACCCTAAACAAGAAACACATCTTTAAATATGTATATATTTTCATATATTTTTATATGGATTTACGTATAACCCAGAGGTTTAAACGACAAAGGACATAGTTTCCAACATAGTTAATTTAACGTCCTTAACAAAAGAAGAAACCAAAGCGAAAAGAAGAAAGTCATGAGGAATAGTAATTTTTAAAGACTTTACTTAACGTTTCGGTACTAAAGTCTTCTTCAGAACACCGAAAAAGCCAGAGCTTTTAGTCCTCTTAACCAAAAAATATTAAAAGTATTAAAATTACAATAAATCCCGCTGATCGAGGCCTTCGGGAGTAAAAGTATTTCGTATGTAAATCCAAAATGCCCCACGTTCAGTAGACCTGCTTTCATCAGTTCCATCAATATATTGTAATTGTTAGGGCTGAAAGAGCTATAAAAGTGGGCCCACACTATAAAAGTGGGCATACAAATGCTCTCCCGACACACCAAGTTGGCCCTTACCATATCCGCGATGGGTGTAAAACCTCTTGTTCGGACATCTTTTTCGGTGTTCTGAGGAATAGGTTTAAAATGCATGTTCCTAGGGAAGTTGTATATGCAATTTTTTAACAAACAAGCTGGAGTGCTTCACCGGATTTTAAACACAAGAGGAGTTCAAAAACAAACTAATTCGTGAAAAAAGTTTGAAAATTGATGTCTACGCCAGAAAATATTGAGAACAAAAGTAAGCGGGTTTTTTTATCACATTTGAAGATAGACACGGTCATGCTTTTCCTTTGTATTTCGTTCATGATTAATGGCCTTTTTGAACACACACAGTCAACTCCCCCATATATATATATATATATATATATATATATATATATATATATATATCGTATACATATTTAACAATTCAAGTTTTCTGCTTAGAATTATTGTTGCAACGATTTAACCATATTTTTGGTAGTTTCTTATCGTAAATCTTTTGTAAAACGTGGTTTGTTTGACTTCAAATCAACTCGGAAATTTTCCCGCCAAAACTTGCTAGTTTATACGAAAGCCTTATTCCACGGCTAGGTAGCCAATCAGCGTACAACCAGCAAAAAGAAGCCATTATCAGTCGACAACTTGAGGTAATACAAAATGAAGCAAACTCCGAATATTAGCATCTTGTAAACCCAAGATTTGAGTTAAAAGGGACAAGACGAGTAAGAAACGGTAATATTTCGATTTATTCTAAAATCATTATCAAACCTGAGGTCTGATGATTACTCGCCTTATTCCTTTTAACTCAAATCATGGGTTTACAAGATGCTAATATTCGGAGTTTGCTTCAGTAGAAAGAGCTCAGCCATAAAATAAATATTACAATCTACACTACGTATATTTCATACCTTATGCAGTGCGGGTCGTAGCCTAGCTTCGTGTTTTTCTCTAAAAACATCAAATCAGTCTAGATATCATAAAACAGTCAAGACAAGGAGAAAACGTTTCAAGATGAGCTAATGGACGGGCTATTATTTATGAAGAGGGGAGGTAGGCGCTTCATTCTTTTCGGTTTCTAAAATGACTAAAGCAGACCACCATGAATCACTGATGGAGCCAAAATTTGATGACCCCGTCCATACCAGGGATTCTACTCAGTGACCTACCTCAACTCTTCCCTCTACTTCTATATTTCTGTTACGACTGTGCACAAATATTGTAAGAAGGGTTTTCTTTAAGCGGGCTGGGATGTATTCACCCTAAGTCTCACGGTGATAAAGAAAAGAACAGTTAAATTTCTTAATATATTCTCATGATATCGCAACAGAAGGAACATTCGTACTCAACAGAAAGACAAACTCGTTTGCTAGTGTGATATATGTACTGCCTGCACTCTGCTGCAGTGGTCACGAAGCGTGGTTAATTAGCTCACTAGTCAACAGATGGTTGCAGGTTCGATTGCCGCACGGGACTAAAGAAACATATTAACGAGGTCACGAGTTAGAACAAAGGCGCCCAATCTCTTTCAAATGGTGGACACCTCTTCATTCTAGTACGTATATATAGGCAGTCGGGCTACACTAACCAACTTAGAATTTAATATAAGTAAACTAATAAGAGTGAAGAGACAAACATGAAGAGACTAATAACAGTAAGTTAGTCGAACTAGAAGTTAAACAAGAGATGGATTGTCAATCTCGTCGATATTCTCTTACCAACATCTCAGAGTATAGAGAAGTTCACTCTTCACCGGTAAAAAACTGAGCGTGCATTCCCTCCCGAACATTCTCGCTCGCACTCACCAAACACAACACGCAATCTCTCCCCACAATTTTTCTATCATTTCATTCTTCCGCCCGCTCCAGCTCAACCTTGAACTTGAACTTCTGAACTGAAAGAGCTTACTAATTTTAAAATTCAAACCCTCTCTCTATGAAAAAAACCTCTTCGAGTCCGTTGTCCGTATTTTGTTTGAGTTCTTATTTAGCTTTTTTTTATTATCCATCACACGTGTCACTTCCTAGTTCTCCCAACTTGCTATCATCAGTCTCTCAGTATATTATCCACATGTGTATAATAGAATTTAATGAAGTTGGCGAAGAATAAACGCACGAGTAAAGAAGTGCAGAAAATGTCAGTTATAACTATTTTTCTAACTTTTCTACTCGTTATCAATTTCGCGATGTGTTGTGGTAAATTCTTGTACGTTTATTCACGGCATTTTAGTGGCAACAACGTATTTGGAATGGGACAAAACCAGGATGTGGCTTGAAGCACATTTAAGTGAGAAATTAATGGTTGAGGCTTTTTGGTCATAAAAATGAGATGCTGCGTAGGCAGTACAAAATAGCACAAAAAGTTAAAAGGTTGGTAGACTACCAAATTTATGACAAAGAATTCTAATGTTTCGAGCCATGGCCCTTGTGAGGGGTTGATCGACCCGGGAAAGATGTGTAATATTGTGATTTAAGTGACACCCAGAAGTTCAGATTTTCAAGTTACATTGGCTTTGACAAGGGATCACCCATTAGTTTGAATGCGAAACTGCGGTTGCGTGTTGGTTACTACAAAAACACCGGAAAAACTGGGTCCTGACCAGTATAATATAAATGGACTGTTGGGTCTCTTAGCAAGTGACTTGCGGTAGTTGTGGAGTGTCGGAAAAAGGATAGTGCCAACAGAGAGGCCTTTCTTTTCTCATAGCAGATACCACTTGCCCCAGAGAAAGTGAGGTATTACAGTACGATACTTGCACAAAAGGTTTGTTTTTGGAAGGTTTTTAGACCCACTATCCGTAAAAATAAAATTTCTCTTGGTTTAAGCTTCTGAGTTTCTCTCGTGAATATCAATACAAGAACTTGTTTGGAAACCCATTTGCTAGCTTTTTAGATTAAACTTTTTAAATTATTTCTTTTTTTCCCTTGTTTGACTTCCGTCTGGATGCACAGTTTTCTCGTTTAATAAAATGAATTTATAGAACAGTTTCCCTGTCATAAAGAGGTTACCAAAACAAGGTGCCAAGCAACACTTACAGCTATTCATTTGACGAAATAAAACATTCCGATCAAACTACGATTTAAGTGGTGCCAATATCGAGATTTTAGAGTTGGTCAAGTGAAAAAAAATTCAGGAAAGCACGGTTTAAATGCCTATGTTACTCTCAAACCACAAGAAACAGACACATTTCAATGTCATTCTTGTCAAATTTTGGCGGGTATGATGAACATTTATTCAGGAGAAAATATGTTGTCTTTGATTGCTACGCAGTATGATGTGAATATAGTAGTGAAAAGCAGAATATACTACCACGCTTCTAAGCATTTATTACTTGTTCTGTAACTTGGCTGAACATCATTAAAACCACTGTTTATCAGTTTCTCATGGTTTCAGTCCAAAATTTACTTTTTAGAGGGATTTTTTGTACGGGAGAAAAAAATATCCCTCCTGGTTATGTTACTAACTTCAGTATCATCCATTTCTTAAACCGAACGCAAGCTTGAAAGATCCAAATTCTAGACTTTTTAAAAACATCAGCTCATATGCATTTTCGTCGGTTCTACTTTCATGCCTTTTGTTGTAACCATAGAGATCACATAAAACTAGAGGGGGTACGGGAGCCAAAAATTGGGATCAAATTGAACGGCGCTATTTTGATTAAATTTGGAGGGGCAAAATGTTCTTCTCCGCACCTTTTCTGTGTGTTCGAGAACCTCGAGGTCGAACAATTGATGTTTAGGAAATTGTTTGGTGTTTGTTTTCGCCAGCTGTATAGAAGGAAAGACTGCTTCTCTGGTTATTAGTCGGCCATTACTATTACTGCCTTAATTGTTTCACATTCGTTTTTTTGTTTTTTTTTTTAAAACCCCATTAAAAACAAAAACAATTAAAAACAAAAAAACAAAAGTGAGGTGGCCTTCGACCACGACCTTGCACTTTTCATCCGAGCTTCGTTTAATTTTCCCCCAAAAGTATCACGTATGGCGGCCTTCAATTTGTCACCTGCGACTGTGAGTTGTCTTTAAGTGTGATAAAGAACACCCTTGCAGTCGTTTTACAAATTTCGCAGGACGTGCTTTATCGGGTTTTAAACACTCGGCTGCCGCCAAGTTTAAGTCGTCTTAACCACTGTTGTTCGTTTATTAAACTTACTTAATCTTTACTTTATCTTACAGTCATTAATCAGCATCTTTGCCCATAATGCAGTTGAAACGCCACGTTCATTTAGAGGTCAAGTATTACTCGTGTTAACTGTCACGGCAAGACCAATATGTTCACGCACGGAAACTCTCCATTAGCACGGAATGATGAGTGTGACATGTGCCAAGACGTAACGTAATGCACATAACGTTCGGCACGTAATGTCGGAAAACCCGGAACCCCCTAAAACGACAAACTTTGTGCAAGCGATGAATCAAAAACGATAAGGTTGAGCATGGACAAACCTCCGGTGCTAGCTCGGAATGACGGAACGATAAGTCGGTTCAGTACAAAAAAAAAAGTCGTGCGAAACAGTTTAATTCTATACAGGGTGCATAAGTGACCAATGAATTAATGGTAATTTTATCCCTCCATTGTAATTATCTATGCAAATCACATTCCGAAAGGCTTTAAACAGACTTTGGACATTTGCTCTAAGGTTTTACAAATAAACAAGAATATATACAGTATATCCGACACGCTTATGATTTTCTTTTGTCTTTTCCTCATGAATTAATAATGAATTTTATATATGAATATAAAATATAATTATATATAATATAATTATATTTTATATTCATATATAAAATATATATATATATAAAATGTGTATATATATATATATATATATATATATATATATATATATACACACACACACACACACGTTTAATGGAAATTTAAAATAAAAAAACCTGTAACTCGAGTTTCACGCTGTGAGGCGATCTTCAGACTAAAAGTTAAAACTATTTATGGTAATATATATAAGTAAGTCAGTTGAGAAATTAGCATATAAAGTGTATTACATAAATTGTTATATCTACAGGAACCTATAGAAATCTGTATGAATAAAAATATCTATTTACATAAAAATTTTGCTGCATGCCTACACTTTGTTACCAGCTCTGATCTTTTGTTCAATAAAACGCGTTTGTCTGCGTTTAAAATCATCAGCTTTTCCATTGTACACAAGTTGCATGAATTGCTCCCGCTCGTGTATGGCCTGGCATGCTTAAGAATTGACCATTCAATGCTATATTTTTCATTTTTATTCTTCAAATCCCAAATGTATCTTGACAGTGCAGTACTAGTTGCATGTTCCTTGCGGTTGAAAGAGTATATATGATTGTTAAATCTAGTTTTAAATTCGCCCTCGGTCATACCAATATAGATTTTTTTTGTGTCTTGAGGAGACGTCTTCATCGTGGTCTGATAAACTAAATTCTCTTTCAGACACGATCCTTTTAATGGGCATTTTTCCTTCTTTCTGCAATTGCATAACTTTTCTTTCGCTGTGTTATCCTGATTTAAAATCTTATTATTATGACGTTGGATGATTTGGGTCATGTTCTCTGTACATCCGTAGCTGAGGTTGATGGTGTTCTTATTGAAAAGCTTATGCAGTGTGTTGCCAACCGGGAAATGCTTGTTGACTAATTCTAAGAATGTCCTGCCGACTGTTGAATGGTCAATTCTTAAGCATGCTAGGCCATACACGAGCGGGAGCAATTCATGCAACTTGTGTACAATGGAAAAGCTGATGATTTTAAACGCAGACAAACGCTTTTTATTGAACAAAAGATCAGAGCTAGTAACAAAGTGTAGGCATGCAGCAAAATTTTTATGTAAATAGATATTTTTATGCATAGAGATTTCCATAGGTTCCTATAGATATAACAATTTATGTAATACACTTTATATGCTAATTTCTCAACTGACTTACTTACATATATTACCATAGTTTTAACTTTTAGTCTGAAGATCGCCTCACAGCGTGAAACTCGAGTTACCGGTTTTTTGGGGTTTTTTTTTTTTTTTATTTTAAATTTTCATTAAACGTATAATACGTAGCTCCACGACTTGATTTGTGTTGAGCACTGTTGTGATATCTAGTGGACATCCAAGTCTATTAATGTATATATATATATAGTAGAAACTTAGTCGAGTACTATTGCAAATACTGCATTCTGATTGGCTACGCTACTCGCGATCTATTCGTCGATAGAAAGCGAGTGGCGAAAATGACTTCCGCCTCTCGTTTTTGTGAAGTTTCTGAAGACGAAATAGATTGCCTACTTGAAAGTGCAATCCCAGAGAAGACAAAAAATGTTCTTTGCAAAGTGTTTCTACCAAAACAATTAGATTATGAGCTCGAGATTTCTATGAGGTGATAGTTGACTCGGGCTTCGCTCTCGTTAACTATCACCTCAGAGAAATCTCGAGCTCATAATCTAATTGTTAAATAGAATGCCGTGTGCAAGCTCGGGGACTGATATGTTGTTGACCAAACCTTACTTAGGTCCGTATTGAAACAAATTGATTTGGTCTCGTTCTTTTTTCCTTTGTTTAAACTATAGTTTCAACTGACGATTCCTTGGAGTTATGTGGCAGCTTAAAAAAACAAAGTGAATTTGGATTGACACCTAGTTCCGTTTAAAAGCAATCCTCATCGTGTGTACGAAAGTGTTCTTAAACTGCCGATCACGGAATGCGTAAAGAAATGGATCAACGCATGAATTGACAAACGTAAAAGACAGCACCCAAGCATAAACCCTTTCTGACTTGGATGTGTACCTTAATTTCTTGTCAAGCGAAAACGTCAAATCATAAATCAAAATCGGCAGATAGGTAACGAAATATAGACAAACGACGAGAAAAGTGTTCACGATGCTTTTCCACACAGGTGACCCACTCGACAACAAATGAAGTGGACGTTTCTGGGAAATAGAGCTGCATGACGGTCTGTCAGTTCTTATTTTGTTTCTTTGTCTTCTTGCAGCTTGATAGACCAAGATATAAAAAACCAGCACAATGACTAGGCTTAAGATTATGTACACACGAAGTGCATACTCTGAAGATTCCGGCGTGTGTTTTTGGAGAGTGATATAGAAACCTGCAGAAGAAAGAAGTGGCATTGACCAGGACATAAGGATCGCCAATAAAATTCTCCTTTTGGTAACAATTGATTTGTAACGCAAAGAGTACGCGATGGCAATAAATCTGTCCACGGTGATTACAAAAATAGCGTTACCATTGCAGAAGACATGAAACAGACATTGGGTATGGTAGCAGAAACGTAATAATTTACTCAAACTCTCCTGCTGAAGATTATAAATGTGAAAAGGGAGAAATATCACGTACGACAACAAGTCCACCATGGCCAAGTTGAGGATCAGCAACTTAGATGGCACTTGGTGGTGACATCCATGAAGCAAAACTGTGCCTATGATGCAGCCGTTTGCCACTGTTCCACTAATGGACTGCAATGTTGACACTACCACGAGAAAATAAACTTCTGATGGCTTCAAGTCTTGTTTGATGGGATATGTTACAGTTGAGTTCAGCATTGTCATGTTTAGCTTTAGACTCGTGAAGAAATAATGGCACTTTATACAGTCATGGCTGCAGTTTTAACTGAACGATGAGAAATCGATAAGACAATTTAATATTGCATGATAAATGTGACTGTCAAATTACACTTGCAGGTATACATAGGTTGCCATACTGTGTGTTCGACGTCAAAAACAAATGAATGAATCGTCTTTATTATTGGTAAGTTACAGCTGCAATGCGAGTTATTATCTTCTTTATATTACTTCTGTTGACAAATTACCCTCAATAATCGGGAAAAGCGAAAGACTTTTAAAATCACTTAGAAAGGCATGACAAGATACCAAACTTCGGAAACAATTACAAGTTTCTACGTAAACACACAGTGATATATATAACGAACATAAAAACAACAAAATCTGAAGGTCGATCATCAAAGCCGATATTCATCTCAGACACCCTCTCATGACAACCCCTCACACGTGTTTTATAACTGACATGAGTTTTATTACGAGTCAGACATCATGCGCAGATGAAACTCCGAGACGGCTTATTGCCTACTTTGTTGCGTAATGTTTTCGAAAAAATTTATGTTGGGCTCAGTATCAATTAGTTTTTATTGTTCTTAAATCTATTTTTTGAAAAGAACATCTGTTCTTTTACCATGAGCTTGTCATCATAGATGACAATCCATTCAACGCTCAAGAGAAAGAGATAATCACATGTAATCTGTTTGTTGTGCAGGCGAAGAAAGTTTCTCAATTTACAATCCTGGTTCCGGTCGGAGGTGGCCTGCATGGATAGCTTATCCTCAGGGTAGGACACGGCGAATGAACCCCGCCATGTTTTGAACTGCCAAACTTAAGGTGGCTACCCGACGGTTCTATTTCGACATGTAATTAGTACAATCGTCATTTACGGGCATTTCTATATTTCAAATAATTGTAAGTTGATTACGAAATATATCTAACTTTAGAGGAGGTGTCATAGACTTAAGACACCTTAAAATAGAAAATTTTCACGATTATAACGATCAAGACTCATTATCTACGGTTTCCTTGGGCAACTTTTTCTAAAAATTGATATCAAGATAAATATTTTACGGAACAATAACACAGCAGAATACTAGGGGACGTAATCAATAACGGCAGTCAATTTTTAAATATGTTTAACAGAGGAAATATTCGAAAATTCGATATGTTGTTAAAGTTACTCTGTTTCGTTACCAAGTTTTAATAAAAATTCCCCGGAAATGGATTTGCATTGAATGAGCTAAGGAGACAGAATAACTTAGCAAGATCACGATCCAGGCATGCGTGCCTGCTCATATTCAGTTACTGGTCCTCTATTAAGAATGACCCCATGGAACCACCTGAAATTTTCTCAGAGCAAATAGGGATTTATCCATCGGATAGTGCACTTCGATCGGCGAACAGAATTCAAGTGTGGTTGTGGAAAGCGTGGATAGTATTGGATACGACCGTTCATTCGACAAGATTTATTCGCATGAAACACCGGGTTTCCTACAAATGGCTCCAGCATGACTAACCCAAATGCTTTTACCCTTTTATTGTTATAAAGGTTTTTTAATTAAAGTTTAAAGGTAACAGGTCAACATTAGTTCAACACAACCAATAGCTACACGGGCAAATGCCAAACAAAGAAAAACATAAGGACTCACTGTGCTTCATTAAAACACTCATCAACATACATGTATATTATCGCACAGTTTAATTTAATAACTGCTATTTACTTTAAAGATTAAAAAACATGATTGACAGGTTTTCACTAAAATTTCCTATCAAATCAGTCATCAAACATGCATTTCAAAGAACTTTAAAGTCTTGCATATCAGTTACGGTGAACAAAATCTAAGGTTGTGACATGTCTGGGACAAAGAAAATGAATTGTTTAGTTTGAATTCAATAAACCCAGGACGGGTTTTCAGATGAGAAAAGTTCTCTTGAGTCGGTTAAGTTGTGTGAGAACGTCAGTGATTCTTTACTAAAGGCCCAAGCACAATACCAATCGACAACGATACGATAACGAAGTGATTACGACACAGTAACAAAATAATAACGATACGATAACGAAATGATCACGACACAGTAACGAAATGAAAACGATACGATAACGAAATGATTACGATACGATAACGAAATGATAACGATACGATAACGAAATCATAATGATGCATAAAGATCTTTTACAGATCTATGTTAGAGGTCACACGACAATGATTACGGCAGGCATATTGCACACCATAGCAATTTTTTGGGAGGTGGTTAGTAACTGTGAACTTCTACACAAATCAGGGCTCTTCTTTACAGTTTGTTCCTCGGCACCCTGAGTTTCGAGTCCCCTTAATTTATATAAAGTATGTATATTTATAAGTTTTGTTATGTTTTATAAATTTTTTCATAGGGGTAGCACATTAACTGGAGATTGGCTGTGTTGTGGATTATTGTTTTTCTAGTTATTCAGAAATATTCCTTTTACTATGATTATTCAACAATAGCTGATTATATTAAATAATAAGTAAGTAAATAAATAAATAAGTAAACAAATATATAAATATATAAATAAATAAATAAATTAGTAAATAAGATAGAGAAGAAAAATAAAATCACACACGTTTGCTGTTGAATATTAAATTGAACATGTGATTTCATAGGAACGAAGTAATTCTATTCTTCAGAGGACGGATTCCCCTCTGGAATTAAAATTTCGTGCAAGTTCAGAGATTCTCCCCTAGTGCATGTCTAGCTTACAGAGACCGTTTAACCTCATATAATTTTAAAAAGTATAAAGGAGTGTACCATGTCAGAACCAATAGATTATGTTGTACAAACAGTACAATTTGTATGAGCACCTGTACACTGGTTCATTTTATGCGGATTTTATTACATACAATGCAATACAATGCCAAACAAAGCAATGAAATGCAAACTAATGCAATGCAATTCAATCTAGTATAATGCAAAGCAATGCAATGCAACGCAATACAACTTGAGTCATGATATGTTACTATGATGATAGTTTGTTTGTTCTGTGCTGTTTACAATATCTGTTTATATGTCCAAGCACTCACGTTTCTCAAACATTAAACTGCTTAACGTCAATTTGTTGGTTATGAAGATAATGCCACTTAAGACGATGTAAAACGTTTCTCCCGGAAATAAATAAATACTTACGGATAATTTGGATGGTGCGCGTGAGCCTGATCAGCACTGACAAGGAAGGAGCCAGCCATACTTCTTTCAAAACAAGCTGGTTCTTCGCCTGAGATTTAAACAAACAACACAACTTCTTGACTAATGCAATTTTACTTTGAGTAAGTGGGTTCGAAAAAAACGGCTAGGATAGAATTACGCAAAAATTCTTTAAATGATCTTTTCTGTCACTGCAAGTTCCTGTTACAATTTCTCAACTTCTTGTTGTGTGCTGTGGGTTGCAATTGGTTACTAAAAAGAACTATCAACTGAATGCACAGCGCAAAACAGGAAATAAAGAAATTACAACCGGAAGAATGAAGAAAAGGAAATTCCACCGGCGCTTTGCAAACATTCCGGGATATTTGCGAAAAATTTTCAAATTTGCAAGGTAGCTGACCAAATTGCACTTTTTAAAGAACGAAAATTTGGAACACTTGACGTTGATTCTCGGTAACACGAGGAACATATAAGGACAAAAACAATGCAATAACGTGATATCAATAGTATAAAAATATGCGATAAAACAAAAAAACGCCGAACTATAGCTACAGTTATTATAGGAGTTTCATTCACTAACAAAATGCAATATTGTCAATACTGCAACAGAACCATACCAAAGTTTTAACGCTTTTCGAACTTGTGCATGCGCACTTCTCAAGTGGCAATTGTTAAAAAAGCAACACCAGCTCAACGTTTTTCTGCCCTTCAACTAAACTTCAGTATCTGTGTCCGAAATGCACGCCATCGTCCTAAACTGTCCCCAATTTTGGTAATTGTTTACCTAGTTTTTACTTGTAAATGTTTTTAGTTAACTGGTATTCAAAACGGTTACAATGCTTCTCAAATTATCATTTTGGCAAATATATTTTAAGTTGTATTATAATATTTTTATTGAGGGGGACAAATTCCCAAAAGGGGGAGCGAACTCCCAAGGGATTTCGCCCCAGGGGGGGTCAATATCCCTGGGGGCGAAATCCTTGTGACACCTGATCTATTGCAAATCAGCGCTGACAAAGGATTTTGCTAATTTACTTTAGATTTGGCAAATGTAAAGTTTGACGTTTAAAACGGCCCAAGGTCATGGTTATATGAGCCAGTTGTACTGGCGGAATTTCAACGAAGGTTTACATGAGTGTACGAGAAAACAAGCTTGCTGTTCGGCGGCAAATACGTAACGTTGCGGGCGCTAACTTTAGATCTATTTTCGATATTTCCATTGTGATAACTTTGTCATTTTTTATTCAGTTTATACAAACAAAAAGCCTTTTAGTACTTAGCAATTATCATTTTAACAAAGTACCAAATGGCTCCCTTTGCAACTTCGTTACCTTGCATCATCAATGAAAGTTTTCTAGCCAGGTTACTCCGGTAAGCCGACTCCGTTAGTTTAAAAGCAACAATTTTATCCCAGCTAAATGGACATTAAGCTTTGGTCAAATGAGATCCCGGATGGCCAGGCTGGCCAGGCTGGCCTACCTCGCATGTAAAACTGACTTTTTCGCAAAGTAAATTAAGTTATTAGCACACGTTCGGTCAACCAGGCCAAGATGGTTAGCCGAGCTCCTATATGATATGAAAACATCGAATAAATTTGCCACTGGTCCGACAATTGATTTATGGTTGGAATTCCACTTATGCTTATGCTTACGTTGATTGTTTATGTCGGACGTTGCCTCCAACACGAGTTCCATTCCTTTGTTCCAGCCTTATGTTTAAGTTTTTGCTCAAGTGACAATCAAATTTTATGATTATACTTACAAGTCACTAAAACCATGCTCTAAATTGGACCAGATATCGCACTGGTATTCTTCAAAGACAGTAAGATGTGAAAATTCATATCTGATTACTTGTTCGCTCACTTACTTATTGACTTTGGAGTGGAAAGCCGTCTTAAGATAAGCTCTGTCCAATTGGACCCAGCACCCTGAGCACTAACAGAACCAACCTAAAGATGACAAAGACGAGAATAAGGGAGAAAGTGAGTCATAAGTGAGTAGATTTACCGTAGCACAACTTAAAAATTGCGATGAAAGTCACCTGCTGAGGTATTGTACTGCTAAGGCCAAACTTGTACATTGTATCAGAAATCAGGAATTGTGGAAGCGTGTGATAAGAACTCTTCCCCGAATTAAAAAATAATTGACCAACGACAGGGCGCGGTTTCACTAATCCTGATCGCTAGGGATTATAGTCTGCATTGAACCAACGTTATTCTCAAACCTCGTCCCCAGATCTTTGCAACAAAGTGGTTTTATTCCTATTATCTCTGAACTGTTGGGCACTTGGCAGAGGAACTGAGCTTTTGTACGACAAATCAAAATCATGGACAAAGCATTGTACAATAACAGTGTGAATCTTTTAGTGAATTCTGAAAGGTTGACGTTTTATGACGAGGCGAAACTTTATAAATGTTGCCTCGTTTACAAAAAACTTCTTTGAAAAAAGAAGGAATCAATGACAACATTCTCCGAAGAAAATGGTGACATTCACCATGCAGAGGTACAAGAACCAGTCGCATCAATGTACATAGGCCACGTTACAAATTTGAATCTGACGATCTGAGGAATCGACGTAGTTTCTTTTCAGCTTTGGTAGCCCAACTTTGGAAAGGCCCTTAATCCTCCATCCGTAGTAGGCCGACTTTAAGCGATTCTGAGAAATCGTACGAGCTACTCTTTGATGGGCACGATATTACTAATTAATTTTACCTGCGTATGAAATATTGATTTACTTATTTTGGCTTTTCCTTATTTTACAAACTCAAAGGCCGGTGAAGTTTGTGTACTTTAGTAACTTTAGATGTTGAGTATTTTAGCTGTAATGTACGAACTGGAGCCGCAGTTTTCTTCATTTTATTTTATATCCCAATTGGTTTTAAACATGTCAGGTGTATGCCACAACATCCGCTAGTTATATTGGTCGCTGTAAAAGATAACAAAAATTTCATGAAAAAAATCTAATAATCCTCTTTATTTAATGTTTCTTCGTTATATTTTATTTTCATAATAAATCAACTCTTTCTCGGCGGGAGTTCACCCTCTGACAAGTAAAATAACCCGGCGTTAGCCAGAGTAAAACAACAGAAGTCTTATGCCGCTGGGAAAGAGTGAAATAGATATCACTGCTGAAAATGTTCATCACTCTGTTGATAACGTTGCTTCTAAACATTGCTCAAACGTTGTTCCATTGAAGCATTGCATTACGAGCACGAATATGTAAAATGAAATGAATAACTTCATACAGTAGTTACAACGACTTCAGAACAAAATGATGAAACTCTCCGTATTTCATCGTAAATTTTGAAATTATTTTTAAACAATAAATAGTAAACAAAGAATTCTTAATTAGTCAACGTTTACCTCTTCGTTGTCAAAAAGAGCTGCCATACGAATGTTTGGATCTGTACTCAGTGAACAGTCAACTGAATTTATCAAACCCTAAAAAAACATGAATCAAAAGGATTGAAAGATGATCGTTGTGTTCGCACCAGCAGCGACTCTTAGCGTTTTTCTAGTCATTCCTGAGTCATTTTCCCTATTACCACGGAGGGATAACACATTCCACTAGAACCTATGCATGTTACTACTTATAAAACTGACAGTTTGGAATAATCTCTTGCGGTCTTACCTCGATTGCAGAGAATGCATTTACCAGATTGTCTAATCTTGGTGAGAAAATAAATTCAGACATAGCTCCACCCAAAGTCTATAAAAGCAAGAAGAGAAAGCGAACTATACGGCATTTTCCAGGGCTATAAATACATCCATCGGTCATTGCTCGATCGAGAAAATCTTAAACATACTGCGTTTTGAGTGTCCGCGAGACAGAGTTCGAAGTCCAGGATATCCTCAGGGTCGCATTTGATTTGTTCACATAACAATTTAACAAGAAGTGGTTGGTGATCATCGGCCTATATGTAATCAAACATCAACAAGACAAGTTACATTAACTATATTAATCTACAAAGTTTATATTTAGTTTTCGCGTTATAATTTCTCCTTGTCTGTCTTGCTAATATTGTTGTAATAGTTTTTCTCACTTTTTCTGTTGTTGTTGTTGTTGTCGTTAAGTTAATTAGTCTACACTTAAACACATATTGCAATTAAAAGGTATTTAATAACGGAGGTTTTTAAGATTTCCCATTTTCAAACATTAGTAGAAAAGATGAGTGGGCATTCTAAAATTCTAAACCTACAGAGGGAGGGAAGGGTGGATGGAGGGAGGGAAGAAGGAAGGAACAGAGCGAAGGAGGGAGGGAGCGAAAGAGGGAGGCAGCGAAGGAGGGAGAGAGCGAAGGAGGGAGAGAGCGAAGGAGGGAGAGAGCGAAGGAGGGAGAGAGCGAAGGAGGGAGAGAGCGAAGGAGGGAGAGAGCGAGCTAGCCAGATAGCGAGCCAGCCAGACAGCAAGCCAGCCAGATAGCAAGCCAGCCAGCCAGATAGCGAGCCAGCCAGCCAGCCAGATAGCGAGCCAGATAGTCAGCCAGTAAGCCAGCCAGATAGCCAGCCAGCCAGCCAGCCGACCAGCTCGCCGGCCAGCTCGCCAGTGAGCCAGCGATCTAGCCAGCGAGCCAGCCAGCGAGCTAGCCAACCAGCGAGCTAGCCAACCAGCGAGCCAGCGAGCCAGTGAGCAAGCCAGCGAGCCAGCGAGCAAGCCAACCAGCCAGCGAGCCAGCGAGCCAGCCAGCGAGCCAGCCAGCCAGCCAGCCAGCCAGCCAGCGAGCCAGCCAGCCAGCGAGCCAGCCAGCCAGCGAGCCAGCCAGCCAGCGAGCCAGCCAGCCAGCGAGCCAGTCAGCCAGCGAGCCAGCCAGCCAGCGAGCCAGCCAGCCAGCGAGCCAGTCAGCCAGCGAGCCAGCCAGCCAGCGAGCCAGCGAGCCAGCCAGCCAGCGAGCCAGCCAGCCAGCGAGCCAGCCAGCGAGCCAGCCAGCGAGCCAGCGAGCCAGCCAGCGAGCCAACGAGTCAGCCAGCCAGCCAGCTAGCAAGCAAGCAAGGGAATGAACGAATGATTAATAAAGCGACAATTTTCACAACCTCCAGGGCAGATGCGGCTCAAAGGTTTGAAAGTCGCAAAGACATTCGAAGGTTGATCATACTTATGAACCGACGGTCGGTTGTAAGCCTCATCACAGCCCATGTAGACAAGCAAGTAGGTATGCTACAGTTAACTAACCCTGCACTTGCTGATCTTTCCCGACTCTTCATTTGTTGAGAATTGATCCATGCGCTGCAATTCCTCTGCGACATGTGTGGCCAAAATTGGTGCTCTTTTAAAATATTTATACAAAAAGTAATGAATTAGTATTGCCCAAGAAGTCAAATAACCTTATTTAGCCACTGACTTTGATAATTAGGTAAGTCCTGGTAAAATTATTGACCAAGGATTTACCAGGCGGGAATCGTAGTCGTAGGATGAATATTAATGCCCAGCTCAAGATTCGAATGTGAATAGCCATGACAGGATAAAACACGACAAATAACAAAACATGTTAGTTTATACAAGCTTTACTGACAAATAACAAAACATGTTACGTCAGTAAAGCTTGTATAAACTAACATGTTTTGTTATTTGTCGTGTTTTATCCTGTCATGGCTATTCACATTCGAATCTTGAGCTGGGCATTAATATTCATCCAAATCCTGGTGAATCCTAAAGTTAAAGTTTCAACAGTCATAACCATCAAAATGCTAATCAATGATATCGAAATAGGATACTGTGTATACAGTGCTGAATAACGGAAAAAGTTCAAAGGTTGGCAACTGCCGTGAATTCTTTGCGATCAGCCACAGCAGTCACCAACCTTTGAACTTTTTACATCAAAATTCTATGTGCTTGGAATTTAAAAGCGATTTAATGATTACCTAAAAATAGTTGGGTTTGAATTTAATTAACGTACGTATGATCTTCCAAGTTTGGACTGAATTTGTGATTGATATCTCGTTGTAAATGAATGGCCAAATGAGGAACACGTAGAATTGGTCTTTTTACGTGAACCAACTTATGTTTCACCTTTCCATTCTCCTATAATGAAGGTAAATATGAATAAAGTTCAATAATAATTGTAAAAGACTTGTATTGCGAGATGCTTCCTATTGAAGCTGTATTTATGCTATGGGGTTTGACATGAAATAGAAAGGTTTCCTCATAATTTCAGCCCAAGTTGAGATAGGACTATTTTATAGATAGGACATCTTATTACCAAAATCAGTAGAGTGCTCTTCACGCCTGAGAAAAAACGCCGCGCCAAACGGAAAGGTTCGGCCAACGGAAAGGAATGTAACCACGTGATAATGGTAAACAAAGACGCCTGAAGGTTACATCGTTTTACTTAATTTTTTTTTGCACGTACGTGAAAATGTCTTTGCAACTAAATGTGTTTGTATGCAGTCCCTTACATCTAGTGAAAATGATTGTCCACGATAGTATTTCCTTCCTTTCGTTGTTACTTCGAACATTTAATAACGCAGTCCCCCCAAGATCAAATGGTAACATTCTTCTCCGTTAGGCTTCTTGGTACGTCATTTTTTTTATGCGTGACGAGCATTCTACCGAATTTGGTAGTAAAACAACTTGCTTCCATGTCAAATTCGTACGAGAAGTTGGTGAAAACGTCAAATGTTGAAGAGGATGTAAAATTTCTATTCGGGGAACTGATCACTATGGAGTTAATAAACCGTTTTTTGACAGAGCATCAGGTCGTACAACGTAACTTAGTGTCTCAGAACGTAATGTAGAGTGTTACAACGTAACGAAACGACCTATAGCGGTGTTACACGGAATGATTTGCGACAACTACTTGTAATGCAGATGAAGTTGCAAAAACATTTACACTTGTCTTACACTTCTCGATCTTTTGTGCATCCTAGTTTGCTTCACGAATCATTATTGGAAATAATTTTGTTTAACGTCGTCTTTAAAACATAGCAATGTTCCTGCGTACCAGTTTAGTAACCCAATTCTTTCCCACAAAGAGATTTTACTGTAACTTACTTTAATCAAAACACGACCAGCAACTGTCAGATCTCTGTCGAACCATGTACTCCAAATTCCCCCACCATAACATTCTACTCCAACTTGGGCATATCCACTCCTATTTATTTTCGAGATAGGCTTCACCTAAATTATCAATAGTATTCTCAGAAGAAAATATTTGCTGTATACAGCAAGTTATAAATTGGTGGTTTGCTTCATTGTTTTCTAAATATTTCTTTAAAGTTCATAAATTAATACTTTTGTTATGAAACACACATTTCATTAGCTTTGGTGGTCTGCAATTTGTGTTGTTTGTGAACTAAAATAGAATTTATGTCAATGTGGTCTGTTGTGAAAACAGTTCCTAAGCCACAGTTGGATGATCATGTCATGAAGGTTGTGATGTTTGTTTGAGTTTTGTCTGGTTTTGGACATGTGGAGTTATTGTGTTATTTTTGTGACCACAGCACCATAACCAATCCTCTTAAAAATTTTATGAACAATATTACTGATCTGGTTTAAAAAGGTTTTTGTTTGTATGGTCAGATTTACAGTCAAGGTACAAGTTGATGTTGTTTAATCCTTGCTCTGGTGTGTATTGGTCTTACATATATTAATTAGGTACTTTACTAAATTCTAGGTATGATATAATTGGTATTCTGTCTAGATTTGAGCTTGAAATATGATATGAAACTGTAAAATAATATAACTAGGATAAGGACCGTTACATTCTGACTTTACTATCTTAATTTTGCAAAGAACCATATTCCTTTAGCATAGAAAAATCTTTTTCAAACATCCTTGTTGACTATGTCACATTCCAAACAATGCCTTCACCTGGCAGAGCAAAGGACTTGGTTGGAGTGTATCTGATTGGTCAACTTCTACTGTCAATCAATGTCAACTAAAATTGCCCACCAAAAGTATAAAAAGGAGACACTCCTTTCTCAACAAGCAGAGAAAAGAGGAGCCAACACAGAGGAGCCCACAGAGAGGAGCTAATGAAGAGAGCAGAAAACAGGAGCCCACAGAGAGGAACCCACAAAGAGGAGCAAACAAGAGAGCAGATAAAGAAGAGCTGAAAAGCAAATAGAAGAGAACTCAGACTCAGAAGAACTACTTGCTGTAGTGAACGGTTATTGAACATTTATAAATCATTAGTTATTGTACGTTGTCTTGTGATCCAATAAAGATCCTGTACCTTGCCAAAGCATGTCTACTGAGCTAATAATAACAACATCAAATTTAACACTTTGTTTTAAGATAGTTAAGTGTTTTCTTACTAACCTTAAGACAGGGACTGTCTGTGTGAGCTCCAACAATACTAAAGCCATTACCAGGAGTGAAATTTCCTCCAACTGCAAATGCAATAATGCTTGATTGGTTTTTGGTAACAAAGTACTGTAGAAGAAATAAATATATGCTGTAAGTACCGTACTTGTAGAATGCATAATTGACCAAAGTAAATACAGTATATGGTAACACCTGCCTAGTAGCAAAATGTCTCAAGCCATGAACACTTTCAGGTAATTTGATCCACAAAAAAGGTATACTGAAGGTTTGTATGCTCAACTCAAGGAATAACATTGAATAAATTTGAAGAAGTAAATGATGTTTAATTCTTACATTTTACCATTGGACTACGCATTACTGACGGTCCAAAAGAAAAAGGGAATAGTAAAAAAAAGGAAAAAAGAAAATTAAAAAAATTAAAGAGGAAAAGAAGAACAACAAGATAACATTCCCAATTCACACTAACCTTTTCTCCAGGTTCAATTTTCCAAGTGGATTTTTCTGTCAATTCCTGAAAGTCTTTAGCTCTTAGTAATTTTTTGCATTCATCAACCACTGTAGAACATGAAAAAACTCACTGTTACAGGAACTGGTCATAGTTTAGCAAGACAAGAATGAAATTTAGTAAGCTTACAATTCTATACCATTTCTTCAGGGAACTTCAAGAAGCTCTTACAGTACCTTGCCCATCATTCCCCTCAAGGTGGCCATTAGTCCCCACAGATATGCCACTTGTTCAAAACATATAATACTGAAACATTAACTGAGCAAACAGGTGTGGGTCAGGGCACATTATGAAATTACTGTATTTTCTGAACTACAAATCATGGGAACTTGATTGATCTTTCGATTGTTGAGATATTTCAGGCTCAGTTCATGCAGCAAACTTCTACCAAGTTAAAACTAATACTTCGAATTAAGTTCATGAGAAGTTTGACAGCTGAGTCAGTTAAGTTAGACCAACTATATTAGGATCAGCTCAGCTGTACTTGCTGACTGGATTAGCCAAATTAAAGCTTTAAAGTAATGTTGATTCAAATGCCAATCTTTTTATAAGCCAAATCTTTGCATTATAATCTGTTTTATTATCACTAGGTGTAGAAAATTAATTCCTGATGATAAAAAAGTGAAGCAAACCTTTATAGTTTTACTCTACACAGGTAATGCTTAATGATGATTTAATTAAGCAGAGATTTCTTCAATCCATGATTTTATTTTGAGGTTTGAGAGATTTGACAGCATCTCTCAAGGTCTCACATGTAATTTCACCATTACCACAATTATTTTGAGGATTGAGGAGCTAGATTCAAGATTTGAGTGACCATCAAAGGTGTATTAAGGTCTAGATTCTTGCTTGAAAATTGCTCAAATTCAATCCTGGAAAATGGTTAAGTTTCATTAGAGTGGTAGTGTACTTGACAGAACAGGGTTGCAACCAGGAATTTTAAAGGACAGGGGTCAGATGGTATTATCCAGGCATTATCAGGGGGATTTTGATCAATTAGAGTGAAGTACATCTATATGGCTTTGGGAAATGTGAGCAAAAAGATTCCAACCACAGGGCACACATAAGGCATGCCACAAAAAGAGGAGTTCCCAACACTTACTCCCCTCTAATTGCACCCCTGCAGTAGACTGTCACAGTGCACATTTCATGAGATTCTGACTTGACATTGCACACCTGCACACCAGAATTTTAGACTTGATCATCCAAGACATACAGTATATAGTTGAAAACTGCCATAATCTGCCAACCAGGTTGTTCCTATACCTAACATAAACTGGCACTAATGCAGTTTCACACCTCAACCACATAAATGCAAGTAAACACCATGACCAGCCAACAACTTCAAAAAGTATAAAATAAAACATCTTCCGAAGAATAAAGTTATCTTGAGAACTCAAGATATGAGTCAATGAAAGATAAAACTATTGTTGAAACTGTGATATTTCGACTTTATTCCAAAGTCATCTTCAGACAGAATGATAATTACAATAACATGCCAGAGTCTATATACAGGAGGTGTGATGACATCATCGAGACAGAATTAGGAAACACTACCGGTAATCCCTAATTTACATGCTGAGATGTTGAGATGCTAAGTGCTAATTAGAAGTTCTCACCACTATTAATAAAGCAGTTGAGCGTGAATAGAACTCAACCACTTTATTTATGGTGGTGAGAATTTCTAATTAGCACTTAGCATCTCAACATCTCAGCATGTAAATTAGGGATTACCGGTAGTGTTTCCTAATTCTGTCTCGATGATGTCATCACACCTCCTGTATATAGACTCTGGCATGTTATTGTAATTATCATTCTGTCTGAAGATGACTTTGGAATAAAGTTGAAATATCACAGTTTCAACAATAGTTTTATCTTGCATTGACTCATATCTTGAGTTCTCAAGATGACTTTATTCTTCGGAAGATGTTTTAAATGCAAGTAATGTAAGTAAATTATAAATCATTCAGCAGTTTATTATGTGGAGATTACAGTGATACCATGATACCGACCATTCACTGCAAACTTAATGTATCACAGCATAGACAACATCCCTGTTACTTGGCACCATGTTTGAATGCTCCTTTACAAAAATGTGTACAAACCCAATGGTTAGATTACGGTCAGTGTTAGGGTTTATACATATTTTCAGGGCTTTTAAATAGCAAAGAAACAGTGGGGAGGGAGCATACTTAAATTATAGATAAATCCATAAACTTTACAGTCTTGAGTCCTCACTTAATCCTTGACATTCACAAACTTCAATGTGTCTGTTTTTTTGGCTGTGCTTCATGTTTTGAGTGAGTTGTTGATATTACAGCATCACTGTAATCTCCAGGTAAGAAGCTGTTGACTGATACACCAGGATGGATTCTATGGAAACAGCACACCAAAGATATGCCAAGGTATTCTCAGCAGTATGCCAATGAAAATGAATACACATGCCAATCACACTGAACATTAGAGTATCATGTCATGACCAGGCCTGTAGCCAGGCTGGGGCATGGGGTGGCATGCCTCTTTGTGCAAGGAACTGTGCCCCTCTATAACTATATGTACAATTTATAAATGTACTACTTTGATGACAACAATAACACTTAAGTACTGTTCAATTTAGACCATGTATAATGATAGAAAAGTTTGAGAAGCTATGACCTTTCTATTTCAAATGGCTTGGCACTGTGGGCAACTTAAGAAAAAATTACATTTCACAGCTTCTCACAATGCTGGATATGCAGAACTAGGCTTGGCCACCATGTACTAGTGCACCACCTAGCATGAACCCAGGTTGTGATGTTGCACATTGTCATTACCAGCTGCAATTGATTGTTTTTCCTTTTTTTTAGTCTCAGTTCCCATATTGGAAACCAGGCCAAACAATCAGGGTTTATTTTGAATTAATGAAAGAAAATTAATTAATGAAAGACTAAACTGCCATTTCTGAATTTTGCCAGACTCTACCAATTTTGCTATGCATGTCTGCTGAACTGGTACCCCATCAGCATCTGTATGCCAAACACAACACATTCTTATGCCACCATGCCAAACATTTTCAAAGCTCACACCAAAGATCTTCAGCATAACCTACACGAAATCCACCCTGGCTAGAATTTAATTTACCTATGGTACTAGTGATTACATATGGTAGAGGTGCAAAACTGCATTAGTGCCACATAAATCTAAATTCAGCAGTATCTGCTATAATGGAAGTTGCAATATATTGGAGTGTCTTAATTTGCCTTGCATTCTTCAGCTCAACATTAACGAAAGAAACAACTAATTTCATACTACCTACCATGAAATGGTGATGGTGACTCGTTGACAAACTTGATAAAACGTTCTGCAGTGATTGCAGTTTCCTCACAAATCTAGGGAGTAGCATGAATACCTTTATCTAGCTCTTACCACAACTACACTTCAGCAGCGGATAAATAAGATAGAGTAATCATAACGATTACATACTTAATACGGATATATGTCAGGAATACATACTTTGCTCATCATAATGCAACTCCTTATCAAATTGACTGCTGTTACCGCTGAAACGACTAACTCTGAAATACCCGGTAGTCCGCGTGGAGACTTCAGGAAATGAGACCGAACTGATTCTTTAGTCGTAATGAAACCAAATAGAACGTACGTTAACAACTTTGCAGTTTTCACAGGTGCGCCATGCACACCGGCCGCCGCCAAAATGAAACTAAACTTCTACAACTAGAGTTTACTTTATGTAAGTCTACTATAATGTATGAGGTATACTCGGAATTTCAGATCCCAGAATTTGTTTCCTGTTCCGTGTGACAAGGACAGGGTGGAAAAATATACTGAAAATGGCTTGTCCTATGCCATTCAACCGCCTTACATTCCAAAATCTGGCAACGATTCGTCAACACGAAATTTTCGTAACTCTTTCCGGGCAGGATAAGACTTTTATTATTTTACTCTGGCTAATGCCAGACGATTTTACTTGTCAAGGAGAGACATCCCACCGGGATAGGCTTAAATTTTCCTTAAATTCATTACAAAAGTTCCAGAGAAATTTCCTTCCTTGCGGTGTCCTTCCGGCATCTTTTTGGCAAATTTTGGATTTGATATATTGCAGGCTGTTTGCCAGCATCACCTGCAAGCACCACCACAAAGACAAACTGCCTCAGAAGTGACCAAAGTCTTAGTCCAATCCTTACAAATAACGAAACTGAACTGTCTGACCCAAAACTGAACTGAAAAATTTGCAAACTAAGCTGTCGCTCACAAATTACAAAACTGAACTGTCGAAGTCTAGATTGTATCTCAAGAGAGGGACATTGGGACATGTCCCTCCAGAAATTTGCATAAAAATGGTAAGACAAATTAGGGGAAAAGATTGAACAAATTTAAAACATACACGAGATTGATAAATTAATTATTGAAAATAGACCCCCATTGGCCCTCCTGCCATTGACCTCAGTATGGGCCTGAAAATTTAATTAAAAATCAGGGATGGTGATTTAGAGGGAGCAAGGGGAGCTTGAGCCCCCCCCCTACTTTTAAAGTTGGGTTTGTCGAAAAATGTAATTTTTGTACTTTAATTGTCTGTGAATCTTGACATCAGGAGTAAATTTGTAGTAATATTAAGTGGAAAATTTAAAAGTGTTAAAAAAATACCGTAATAATTTATAAAGAAAACTAAAGTTGTAGTGAAGAAACTGTGACCATGTCACAAAATGTTCATGCTCATAAGATTTGTTGTAAAGATATCCTGCAAAATCCTCTTGTTTGTTAGTTTTCTTCTGTGCTGGGTTACATCCTAGTGCTATTCTGATTGGATCAAGAATAGAAAACTTACGGTGAGAAATCTAAGTCCAAAGTTCCACAATATGACAGCTATACATTTACAATCAAACTTTCAAATTATCAAACTATCAAATTTTCAAAACTAAAAGTTTGGGTTCACCACTGACAGTCAGTGAACCCACAGTTTCAGTTTTGAAAATGTGTAGTCTGGGTATGGTTAAAAGAGGTTTCTTCTATCCTTTTAGGCTTTACATAACTGGAGGTACAACTGAAAAATTGACCATCTTGTGCCAGTGGAGATAACGGCTTTTCATTTATAACTTCAGAATTTGAAATCCATGAGGCTTTGTTAATTTCCATGGACCCCTTATGTGGTGTCAACAACAGTTGGGAATTTAAATCAGGATTACTTGAAGTATCACCTCTTTCATGCTGTTTTGGCGCGAAATGTCGTTGGAAATAAATATGAATCGACGGGACGAACTTCTTGCCCTGGTAAAAGGGAGAAAATGTACCGAATTTGTTGAATTAGTGAAGCTGCATGTAAGTAAATAACATCGACAGGTCTTTTCCTGGTTCAGTGAAATTAGAAAATGCTATTGTCAAAGCCAGCTGCATTGTTTAAATGGACATTTTATATTTTTCAATTATAGAACTGTCGAAATGATAACTTTGACTTGGGTGAGATCATACAATCTCTTTCCCAAAAGCAATATAATGAAATGTGGGATGGTTTTAAGGAAATGTGCACAGAAATACTGATGTCTTTTAATCTTGAATCTGAATTGGATAGAGGGAGTCCGCAAGCAAAGGTAAATCTCGGACGTGAATTGGTGTCAGTGATTTACATTTCTTTTATCTCATCCTGAATGATTTGGAGTCAATGTTGACAGCGATTGCTATATAAACCTAACCTTGACCTGTAATCAACCCGAGAGCTCAAGCACAATTTCAGCTTCAGTGGATCAGTTGTAAAACCGGTCATGCAACCAGTAAAATCGATGATCGATTGAAATCGATGACCAATCAATAGGAGACTTGAAAAAAGAATCCTTCATTAACTTGCCAAATTTGAATCAATGTAAATGACCTTGAAATGATTTATTTCAATTGGTATGTACTGGCAGACTTTTTAAAACCGCACAGCCCTATACGGATGGTAAAAAGCGAAGACTAGTTCTTGTCGACGTGAGAACAGGGCAAGAGGGAGTCGAGGAGATAAACATAGGGGTTGAAACAAAAATCCACTGACATTTGCACATTGTTCTAACTTATCCAGTTAAACTTATCTTCAATATGTTACTCCAAAGTCGATGTCTTTAGAAAAAAACCCCAGTTCTTATAGAAATTTTAATGAGCAATAATTTGCACTCAATTTATCAATAAAATTCTAATAATTTAACATTGAACCCTTAACTTGGTTTAAAACTTATGTGATTAACATTCTGTTTTAATTAGCTGTTGCAACATAACACTGAAGTTCTGTCAGGAGTTGTTACTGCTGCCCTTTGTTCAATAACTGTTCAAGAGCCTATCATCTCAAGTTCTTTATTACAAGTTGCAATTATGTTACATGGTATGTTACAGAAATTAACAACTGTTAATGTTTGGTATGTCATTTAACCATGGATACTCTATTCCAAAATATATAACTACTGCAGCAACAAATGTTGTATTAGTTCATACTGCAAATTAGAAATACCACATTTCTCTGCAAGTCTGTTTGCAAGGACATCAGAGAATAAATTAGCAGCTCTCCCTTCACAATTTGCAAAGCATTAGTCTTTCACAAAGCAAAATTCAAGTGCAGATGGGAAAATGCAAAGCATGAAAGTTAATATCTCTGCCATTTTTTATCTTTTATATATTTTTCCTATTCATTCATAAAAAAGCACTGACAATGCACAGGAGAACTGACTCCATAAGGTTGGCTCAGCAGCTGAGGCAAGTTTTTGTTTGGTGATATTTATCAGCTGTACTGACCTGAACTGACCCAGTGGCCGGAGTGGACAAATTCGAAATAGTTGGACATATATGGGAAACGGCAATTGAGAGACTGGAAAGGGAACTTTGCTAATGCTATACTCATCATGATGTTGCACATCAGCACATGGCATTTTGCAAGTTATTAAGATGTTTCCAATTTGTTTGAACAGTAGTTCTTTTGTCAACTGAAATCTTCACAAGAAAACTACAGCTATTTCAAAATTAATTGAAAGACACAGTTGAGAGCTTCAATTACACTCACAAACTTTCGCTAATCTCAGAAATGAATAGGTTTGTAAGCATAAAAAATCTTTTAGTAACACTACACCGGGCATGAAAAGTGCACTATCCTCATATCCACAGGATACTAGATTTTAAATTTGGATGCTAGGTGTCAACAACTCAGTACCCAGACTGGTTACCATGACAAATTTGATATCAGGATGGTGGAAAACCATCTAGCCCATGTCCTGATGGTTGAACTCTTTCACATCTGAAAGCCAAGACTGTGACACTAGGAACTAATTCAGCTGACAGATCTCTGCAGTCAACAAACTGGCAGGGTGGTTTCAAATGGACTGTTCAATGTACGAATGGTGAACAATGTAGTGCTTTCAATACTGTATATTACTCTGTGCTATGTCATGAAAATTTACAAAATTCAAAATTTTATTATTTTTAAATGTAAATTTATTATTTTTTAATATAAATTTTAAATTCTACTCTTCAAAACTACTAAGACATGAATGATTGGAAGTTATGTCATTAATAAAGAAAATCCGTGCTTATTTAACTCCAGTTATTTTTCATTATTGGGATACTGCAAACTTGAATGTCTAGTTTCCAAAGATGGGATGTTAGATGACGGGAAGGGATACAAGGTTCCAAATACCTGGTATCCAATGAATCTGCATACTGCTGAAAGTTTCAAGTCCTGTGCCCTGCTACAGAAACTGAATACTGCTTGCAGCCAAATAAATGAATCAGTGAAAGAACGTAAAAATTGTCTGAACTGTTGATGTATGATAATTATGCTATTATTGTAGTTGGCCAGGATTGGCTGTGGACGTGTCATGTGATATCACCATGTGCCTGTGGTGCAACTTCTTGTTCTGTTCACCTTTATTGTAGTCACACTGTAAAATACTCTTTATGTTCATATTAAAGAATTCTAACATGAACTGCCAAATATGTTAATTTGCATACCAATTTTTTTGTGCAGCTGTTTGATTCCATAATTGGTACCCTGCACATAGGCTAAAATCCTATGACACTTGATACATGTTGCATTTTTTTAGTGCCAGTAGTAAAATATGATGTGCAACATCCAAATTGCATCTGAGAATTTATGATTTTGAAAATTTTCTGGCATGGTACCCCCTGGGGCATGTTAATAAAATTCCTAGCACCTTCAGTGGACTCTTGAATTATGCAAAATCGTTCATTTTTGAACACTAGAATATATGTAAGGAAGGAAATTATACCAATATCAACCCATTAAGGGACCATTGTACACTTTATGATGTTACTCTGGTTAATGCCAGACAATTTTTCTCATCAAGGGGATGAGCCCATGCTCCTTAATGAGTTAAATGAAAGATTTTGCCAAGAAACTTTTCTTTCATGCTTTATTCAGACAAAAACCACATTCTACAGATGTCATTAATTTGAAACAACATCATTGTAATATCTTTGAATGATGGCTTTAGCCAAAAATTAAATAGCACAAGAACAACACATGTTTAATCACATGAACAAAGCTAACAAGCCCCTGTTTTTGTAATATACTTCAAGCAAGCACAACTCAAGGTCCTACATCCTATGTTTGTATTTGTCATCGCCACATATATAAAAATTTTGTGGGATGTCTTTGGTTTAGTTAATGTATGATATGCTGACATCATAATTGAGCACAAAGTATGACATGCTTTGAAACTGTTTTACTGCTTGGAGATAAATTTTTACATTTTCCCTGGGGGTATAAGGTTTTCTTATTTTACAAGAAAATTTCATGTTTAATTTATGTATTAATCTATTTATTTGTTTATTTATTTCTAATTTATAGCCCGACCTAGAACTATAACCTCAGTCGTGTCTTGACCCCTTTTATGTATGATTGCCAGTGTATAATTATTGGTATTCTATTCAAATGCTGCTGTAATAGCTATATGGCCTAGGTCGGAAGGCATAGTCATGGATTCAGTGATGCGTGTGTTGTAAATGCAAATTAACAACTGTACGTAACTTTATTAGTAGAATTAAGGTTTTAACAGTGACACGAGGCCAAAAACTAAAAAGCTGATGATTTCCAAAACAACCGTTTTTCAACTACATGAGCCCTACATCATCACGGTAAACACTCATCATTTTGAACTGTTCAAAGACTAAAAAGTCTATTACATCACTACACTTGAAAAACTACTGTAAATGTACTTGACTAGAGCCAGCAAGTGGTGTTTGTGGTCACTTTCGTATGTGCAGATTGTGCAGACACTTGACTAAATAAAAATGGAGTGCTGCGTAGGCAGCGTGGAAATCGAAGTGAAATAATCAGAAAGGTTTGAGTACTGTGGAAATGTGAGAGTAGTTATCTAAGGGCCTTCGCTCGAAACGTTAGATAACTACTCTCACATTTCGGCAGTACTCAAACCTTTCTGATTATTTCACTTGACTAAATATTCTGATTAAAATTGTGATGGGAGGGCGCATCACCAATGGTAGAGGAACATGACTTTTACTTTGGCTTTTGGATTTTAGCAAGCACCGCTGAGGATGGAGAATAGATAGATTAGTTGGAACCGTTGGAACCGACCCCCATGAGTTTACGGTGATGCCCTTCAGTCTAATAAATGCTCCGGCCTGATTTGAAAGTATGACTAATTCTACACCGAATGAGTGACTACTTGGTTTATATCGCTTTGACATCATTTTTGCTGGTTCTTGGGAGGAACACCAATGAATTTTGCAGCGAACTCTTCAACACGTTCACGAATCAGGGCTCAAGATACAAATTTCAAAATGCCACTTTGAGAGCGAGACGATTCAATTTGTTGGCCACATTGTTTCTGCCTCCGAAATTCTCCCTCACTGCGAGTACGTCGAAGGAGTTAGAAGTTAGGGCTTTTCTATTTTCCTCATCCGAGATCTGGAATGCTGGGACGGGCCCTGAATTCTCGTGACATGGCAAGGTTACTCAACCTCGCGGTACGAAAAGGTCTCAGCAGGAAATTTCACAAACCTGGGACTGGCCTGTTCCTTGAACTTTGTCAGCAAGGAGTCGTGCATATGTGGTCAGACCACATTTCAAAAGAGAAGGGAGTAATTTGTGGGAGACAACCGATTGAAATTCTAAACCTTTGGTTGTGGGATGGACCAATGCTTCGGAAATCAACATTGGACAACAAGTGGGAGACATTACGACTTATCGATGAACCAACAATAGATCATCAACAAGTTCGGGCACCGAATTCCCGGAAGTCGAGTTACTGCAGGGTCTCCGGCATTTTTTGTCATTGAGCCCAAGGCCGGGAGTTTATTCTCCCTTTTCCTGTTGCTCCGTCAGTGGCTCCGGCTGTTCCGTTAAGTCAATCAGACTTTTATTTCTCCTCGTTAGTTTGCTTGGTTTCCAAAATTTGGTAGATAAATAAAAAATTCTAAAGGCGTTGTAACTACAGAGGACATTTACTTACGTATGTCGGACTAAACGGCGATTTGCGAATTTTTTTGTGTTTTTCGAGTTTTCAAATTTTTAATTCAGGCGAAACCAAATAGAAACTGATACCGATGAAGTAGTTTAGCCTTGCATGTAGCAGATTGCAAATGAGTTCAATGCAGTAAGATTTTTATTATCTATATATTTTATGTAGTGTTTGCAGTGCAGGGTTCTGCCCGGCCAAAAATCAGTGCAGTCTAAAATCGGATAGAAAACAACCCGTTACTCAAAACCTCCATGACTCCCCTACGCAACAGTGGATTAATTGATAAGATGTTTGTCTTCCAACTATTCTTTGGTTTTCATAGCAGAATTAATCATATTAATACTGCGATATGTACGGAATGTTGACGACCAACGCAAATCTGTTCGGAGATAGATTTGCGTTGGTCGTGGAGTTTTAGTCGGACCCAACCAGCACTGACCACCGGGGTGAGCAACCTGCAGTGAAAATAATCCCCATCTATATTCAAAGGTTGAAAGCAGTTACATTTTAAATGTTGGTTTGCCATTTTAACAGGTATTATGTTGGCTGTTCCTGAAACTTGCTGCAAATTACAGTCTCTGATTGCCCAGCTTTGTGAAACATGGTAGGAATGTCTTTTTTTACAAAGTTGGCGGGTTCAGTTAATTTTTTTCAGGTTGTATTAGCCAGGAGTCTAGGACAGTGCCAGGTTTTGACAAACTGGGGATGTTCTGCTACTTATTGCCGTAACCCAATCTTAAAACGTGCAATTTTACCAGACCACCTTGGATATTTTGCCTTTCTAATTGCTTATTCACAGCAACAAATTAAGTTGTCCATGCACAAAGTCTTCAGAAATTCATTGCCAAGGCTTGATATTTTTGTCATTCATTTATGAAGTCAGATTGTCTATCTTGGCTCCTGCTGCCTGAGGGCTGCTAATGTTGGAAATTTAATCGCAACCACTAAATTTGCAAAAACATAATTTTAAGTGAACATACAAACGTAAAAAATAAAACATATTCCGAAGAATAAAGTCATCTTGAGAACTCAAGATATGAGTCAATGCAAGATAAAACTATAGTTGGAACTGTGGAACTTACAGTTCCAACTATAGTTTTATCTTGCATTGACTCATATCTTGAGTTCTCAAGATGACTTTATTCTTCGGAATATGTTTTATTTTATACAAACGTAATGTAGTAGTTATATTTAAATAAAAAAGATCAGGTTTCTTTTTTGGTTTTTTTTTTGTTTTGTTTTTTTCCTTTCTGTTGTTTTACGTCGCATCCAGTTCTGTTGGGAACTTAGCAGTATCTCATTTGTTCATATTTGATTGCACAAAGCATCAAGACTTACTTGATGATGATTTCTCTCTGAAGTTTCTGTTGACGTTCATGCTTATATTTTGGCATACCTAAACAGTACTACTGAGATGGAGTTACTGTTCAATTCTATTCTTGTGCCGACATAGTGGAGGATATGTTTTACTTTTTCCCGGTGAGATAAGACTTTCATTACTTTACTCCAGCTAACGCCCGACGATTTTACTCGTCAAAGGGAAAGCTCCCTCATGGAGAGAATTAACTGACCCTGTAAAACTGTTGATCAGAGGATAGAAAGATAGCGAAATTGCAAAACAAGGGTACTCGCCTGGATTTGAGGTTTGACTGCAGTTCATTATTTTTTTCTCTTAGGTTTCATTCTGGCTTGGATGGAAAAGATGAACTGGTTACTTCTATGATACCCTATTTCATCATCAAGAGTCTTGCTCAGGGACGTGTGAGTACATCATTTCAGATTAATGCAAATATGTCGATTATTTGAGTAGTCTTGTATTATTACAGTTTAGTATAATTACACAGGTGATGATCGAAAATCCCGCGTGGTGATTGGCCAGAAAAATGCTTAGAAGCAAGATGGCGGCTACATTTGTAAATGTTACCGAATGGATTTTGAAAGACATCGTTCACTACTTACTTTCAAATAATCACCTGTGTAATTATACTAAAACAATTATTCGCCTTAAGGTTAGTGAATATTATTGAATAATCCCGTCAACTTCGTCTCGGGGATTGTTCAACAATATTCACCATGCCTAAGGCAAATAATTGTTAAATAACGTCAGGGATAAAACAAACAGCCATGTTTGACTGTATAAGGGGGACAATATTCATCATATATATATATATATATATATATATATATATATATATATATATAAAACTTCAAATAACCAGCAAAACCAAGAACTTAAAACAATATAAATCATCAGTATAAGTTCAAACTTTATTTTACTATCAACGTTTCGGGGCCTGCCCCTTTATCAAGAATAACACGATAACAGATAAAACTAACTTATATACAAAACGTTTTCTAATTAAAAATACAAAATGTAAATTAAAAGTCCCGAAGGTTTAATCCATATGGTAAAAATGTGTTTAATTTATACACCCAAAAGCTCTCTCTCTCCGTGGGATCCCTTGCATTCGTCCTATCAATAATTTTCACAACTAAATCACTTAAACCCTCATGCCCATCTCCAAAAAAATGTGAATACAAGTGCTCCCCCGGGATATTTCGTTGTCCTCTACCATATCTATTAAGGCTACTCTTGGGGTTATTAAAGCGTGTCCCAAATGTATTGATTGTGCTGCCAACATATTGTTTACCACACCTTTTACACGTAATTAGATAAACAACCCCATTGGAATCACAATCAAATTCATAATTAATCACATATTTTCTTTTTCCCAAACTATCCGCAAAATTCTCCCCTTCCACAAAATTACAAATTTGACGTCTTCTCTTACCGCACTTAACCATACCCCCTTTATTAGATAGCCTATTTCCAACCTTACTTCTTACTAACTCATCTTTTAAATTCTTTGGTCTTCGAAAACTTACCCGAGGTGGTTCAGTAAAGATTTGCTTCATGTCATCCGAAGCATGCAAAATATTAACAAATTCCCTCATTTTATACCCAATACGAGAGACCGCTGGATGAAAATCTATCGACAGCGTTACTCTTTCTTCCGAATTACCACGCCCCGAATCCCGTACAAGTAAGCTACTTCTATCAACCTCCCTCGCTCTTTGTAATATATTATCAACCTCCCCAGATTTAAAACCTCTCTTAGTTAAGTAACTCTTAAGTTCGATAACCCTATTCTCAAAAACTTCCTCTGAATCACAAATCCTTCTAAGCCTCAATGCCTCGCCGTAAGGTATACCCTTTTTTACATGTCTGGGGTGACATGAAGCATAATCCAGATATTGATGTGTATCTGTTTTCTTACAATACACATCCGTGCACAATCTGCCTTCAAACAGTTTGATTTTTACATCCAAATAGGACAACTCTATTTTAGACCATTCCCATGTGTACTTCATGGTTGAATGGTAAGAATTTACATAATCAAAAAAATCTTGGAGCTTGTCCTCACCATGCAACCAAATAAACCACACATCATCCAACAATCTCCACCAGACCCATGGTTTCAAAGTCACCTCGCTCAACATTCTTTCCTCCAATCTGGCCATAAATATATTCGCATATGCTGGTGCAAATTTAGTACCTATAGCAGTGCCCATTCTCTGCCTATAAGAATCTCCATTAAATTCAAAATAATTGTTTTCTAAAATTATCCTAGCCAAATCAACCAAATCATTTTTATCAACTCTAGAAGGCAAACTCCCTCCTCCCTGTACAAATTTACTTATCATTTCTGCCATACTATCTAAACCCTCCTGATGAGGTATATGGTGGTATAAACCAACCACATCCATACTACAGAGAATGGCACCTTCTGGTATATTACCTAAATTCTGCAATCTATTCAAGAAATCAGTTGTGTCCTTAATAACACGAGGCAAACTGGAAACCACGGGTTGTAAATGGAAATCCACAAATTCAGAAATTTGTTCCGTAACTGAACCACAGTTAGAAATCACTGGCCTTCCGGGCACATTTTGTAGCCTCTTATGAATTTTTGGCAAGAGGTAAAATCTCCCGAGTTTACACTGTTTTCCTCGTAAATACATTCTATTGTCTTTCGAAATTTTGCCCTCCTCTTCAAGAGATTTAAGTCTTCGATCAATGAGAGAAGAAACTTCTTTCAAAGGATTACCAACCACTAACTCATAAATATTCTCATCCTTCAACTGATTGTATGCTTCATTCAAATATTCATCCATCCCCCAGACCACAACAGCCGAACCTTTATCCGCTTCCTTAATTACAATATCCTGACAACTTTTTAATTCCTTCAAAGCCCGTTTCTCTCCTAAACTTAAAGCCCGCCGCACACTAGAGCTATCAGCTGAGCTGAGCGTCACTCGTGACAGTTGGCGCAAGCAAGTTCCTCCAGTGTGCGGTGGCGTTTTTAGCGATTTCCGCCACGTGTGCCATCGGCGCCGAATATTCAACATGTTGAAAAATTTTGTGCACGAATGAACAGTTCTTCTAAGTGTGCGCGCGTGAAAAGCTATCACCTTAGCAAACGATACCAATACGCATGCGCATTCAGTCCATATCGACTGTTGAAAATGGCTGCCGTTTGTGAACAGTATGATTCATCGTCCGATGAAGAAGGAACTTTGCTTCTACTTCTTTTATTGAGGCGAAGGCGTTTAAGAGCGGCTCACAGAACTGTGTGGACAAAGCGGTGGATTTCTCGACGACCCACTCAAGGGGCATGCGAGAATATTGTTCGTGAATTGAGTGCTGAAGATCCTGAACAGTTCAGACAGTACCACAGGTTGGATAGAGGGGCGTACGAACAAGTTTTGGCACTTGTTTCGCCATTGATTGAGAGGCAAGACACTCATCTCCGATCCTGTTTAAAGCCGATGGAAAGACTATCAGTTACATTGCGTTTTTTGGCAACAGGTTTGAAAATTTGTTTGTGCTTGTAGTAAGTTGAATGGAGTCGTCACCAGCTATGCATGGGTTAATAAGCAATTTGTTAACGCTTCCATATAATTGTTTAACCTAGGAGAGAGTTTCAGAAGTCTGTCGTTCCAATATCGAATCGGTGAAAGGACAATTTCTGGAATAGTGGAAGACACTTGTCAGGCATTGTATGCAGTGATGAAGGAGAAATATTTGAAGGTTTTTATTGAAAAATACATTACACATTATACCCTAACTCATTATAAAACTATTAACTTTACGCCCAAAATTCTTCATTTCAACAATATTAGCAGGATTGGTCTATTATAATAGTTATGCTACGTTCAAAAGTTCTCTATTTTACCATCCCCCAGTTGGGTTTATTCTAGTTTGTTCATCTCGAAAAGATGAATTGTGATCAGCATACACTGCAGACTGCGGGCTTGATGGTCTTATACCAGTTGGCATGACATGTTGTGACTGCGGAATAGGCAGGAAAGTATGTTGTGCTGGTTGCCGCACCATGGATGGTTGCACTTCTTGAAGCAAAAGACCAGCTTGTGCTTGAAAAATCATGTTGTTAATCTTATTTTGAGCCAAATGACATGTTCTGCTATCCAGCTCTGACAATGCATTGGCAATATAATTGCCAAAGGACTGCAACATAGTATTTCCCGATGTAAGTACTTTTTGCCGCTTGTGTTTTTCGGCAATTGATTGAGACAGGCCTCTAATGAGCGAAAACTCTTCATCTGCCTGTCTCTTTCTTGATGTACTAGTTTTTTTTCTGATTGGCTGGCTGGTCGATCTGGTTACTCCCCTTCCTTCCAGCCTGTCATTTTCACTGATAGCAGGACTTACAGGATTTGTTGCATTTGCATTAAATTCGTCTGCATCTTCATCATCTTCATCAATATCAAATGCAACCTCACTCAAACTTATTTCTGAAGGAGTACTGGTAGAATCCTATAAAGTAAAAATATTATCATTTTTTAGACTCCAACTAAGAAGGAAGAATGGGTAAATATTGCTGCTGAATTTGAAAGCAAGTGGAACTACCCATGTTGCCTTGGAGCAATTGACGGGAAACATATTGCTATTCAACAACCTGGGGATAGTGGCTGTGAATTCTTTAATTATAAACATTTCTTCAGTGTTATTTTACTTGCATTGGTTGATGCTAATTACAAATTTATCTTTGTTGATGTTGGTGCGGCGGGAAGAGCAGGGGATGCAGGTGTGTTTGGGGATTCAACATTAAAGAGAGCGTTAGAATTGAATTCATTGGACCTCCCCTCACCAAGAACATTATCAGGCATAGCAACAAAATTTGATCACCGCATTGTTGGAGATGATGCATTTCCTTTAACACGACAAATCATGAAGCCCTACCCTCATCGTAATTTGGAAAAGAAGCAGCGAATTTACAACTACAGGTTGTCACGTGCTCGTCGTGTTGTGGAGAATGCATTTGGGATTTTGGCACATCGATGGAGAGTTTTTCTGACTACAATAAAACTTTCCCCGGACAAGGTGACCAATATTATTTTAGCAGCTTGTTGTCTGCACAACTTCATGGTGGAGAAAAATAAGGCAAGCTATGTAGAAGCAGCAGACCTGGAGAACAGTGACCATTCAGTTTCAAGAGGCACATGGAGAAATGATCCAATTTTGAATGGATTACAACCATCATCTAGCCATAATGCATCAAGAAATGCCAAATTGCAGCGAGATCTCTTAGCAGAGTACTTTAATCACCATGGATCTGTTCCATGGCAGGACAATATGATCAATTGAATGTAAATTCTTTAAAGCTAATTGGAATCTTCACTATAAATATTAGTCATGTGTATATTTTAAGCATACTTACTGAACTTAAAGTTGAAACCGAAGTCCTAGTAGCAACGTGTGGGGCCAAGAACTGTAATTTCTCCAACAACCATATTGTTCTCTTGGAGGGGTTTTTCCTTGCGTTACCACTTGCAGCTGGCTTCTTTGCTTTCACAAAACTGTTTCGCAAGGCTTTTAACGTTGCTTTCACCCATTCAGCTAGGAGTAAATTTCAAGAATTTGTAGGCATAAATATCATTACTACATTAACATATCGAACATGTGTAGGTAACATTTGGAAATAGGAATAATTGCCTTTGCCTAATGAAGACACAACATGCACATAAAATATTTTCGAAGGGAACATCACATTGACCTCTTGTTATTACGACGTGGCAGCTGGCAATTCAATAACCAAGAAAGTACCGTAGTAAATACAAGCTGCATCTTTACGCGATTACTACATATGAATATATGATAACTACCCCGCTTACCTGTTTTCCCAACTTTCTCAGCGATCTCTTGAATACCACTCTCGCGCAAGTCTCTGTTTTTAAAGTCCGGACTTCTAACGTCGTAAAGGCAAGGATAATCTGGCCACATATCAGCGATTTGGTCTTCCAACATAATATCAGCAACCACGTTTTGTGCCGCCATTTTGATTCGTAAAAATTGCTTCACGCATGCGTATTGGTATTTTTTTGCTAAGGTGATAGCTTTTCACGCGCGCACACTTGGAGGAACTGTTCATTCGTGCACAAAATTTTTCAACATGTTGAATATTCGGCGCCGATGGCACGCGTGGCGGAAATCGCTAAAACCGCCACCGCACACTGGAGGAACTTGCTTACGCCAACTGTCACGAGTGACGCTCTGCTCAGCTGATAGCTCTAGTGTGCGGCGGGCTTAAGTTACTATAATTACATCCCCTCTCATTGATCGATAAAACAAAATCCTCTACTTTCTTCAAAAATAATTCAAGAGCTGGGTCCACTTTTGTAGGGACCCATTTAGATTTTTCCTTAAAACGAACCAAGCTATCCCGAGAATCATTACTATTACACTTCTCAAAATAAGCCCTACATTTCATACGCCTCGAAAATTCCGTTAAATCTCGATTGAGCTTAGATTCATCAATCTCCTTCGGAGTTGGGCAAAACTTCAACCCCCTAGATAACACATCAATCTGGTCCTTTGTCAAAATACGCTTAGACAAATTCACCACATTATCCGAAATAAAGTACCTTGCATGATCATCATCACTCTGGTCCGCCGACGCTACTTCTTCAACCAACCGTTCTTGTCTCTTCTGTTTTCTCTCCCAGTTCTGTTGTTGCCTTTCTAAACCCATCATTCTAGTTTCATATTCACCTACCCCTCTTTCTTGTCTAATTCCAGTTGTTGTTAATCGATTAAAGCGTTCAATTTCTTCCATCCGATTACATAACCCTTGTAATGTCCTCCCAGATAATCTCCGTCGCTGCTGTCTTAATCCATCTTTTAAACTATCCATTTTCTTCCCACGTCGGTCTGTTAACATCTCCTTTGTCCTTGTTTCTTCTCTTTTAAGACGTTCTTTCAGGCTCGTCACTACGTGCTTGTCAAACTCCGCATTCAATAAAACCCACTTCGCATCCCATTGCTTTAATTTCTCATCTCTCTTGCCCTTTACCTCAGCTCTCAAAAGCCTAATTAGTTCAAATTCCGCCTTTCCCAACGTATCCTTCCAATGTCTTAAAAACTCCGCAGAAACATCACCAATACAGGCTGACTTCTTTAACCGAAGACCTTTCGGGACCACATTTTTATCCAAACTCACCTCATAAACTTTAAAATGATGTTCCAATCGTAAAATCGTATCTTGCTCATTCAAAAGTAAAAAATATAAACGTAAAGAAGATCTGCTATCTCCCTCCATTTGCCCCTGGTAAACAATATATAAAACTTCAAATAACCAGCAAAACCAAGAACTTAAAACAATATAAATCATCAGTATAAGTTCAAACTTTATTTTACTATCAACGTTTCGGGGCCTGCCCCTTTATCAAGAATAACACGATAACAGATAAAACTAACTTATATACAAAAAGTTTTCTAATTAAAAATACAAAATGTAAATTAAAAGTCCCGAAGGTTTAATCCATATGGTAAAAATGTGTTTAATTTATACACCCAAAAGCTCTCTCTCTCCGTGGGATCCCTTGCATTCGTCCTATCAATAATTTTCACAACTAAATCACTTAAACCCTCATGCCCATCTCCAAAAAAACGTGAATACAAGTGCTCCCCCGGGATATTTCGTTGTCCTCTACCATATCTATTAAGGCTACTCTTGGGGTTATTAAAGCGTGTCCTAAAGATTTGCTTATGAAGCAAATCTTTACTGAACCACCTCGGGTAAGTTTTCGAAGACCAAAGAATTTAAAGGATGGGTTAGTAAGAAGTAAGGTTGGAAATAGGCTATCTAATAAAGGGGGTATGGTTAAGTGCGGTAAGAGAAGATGTCAAATTTGTAATTTTGTGGAAGGGGAGAATTTTGCGGATAGTTTGGGAAAAAGAAAATATGTGATTAATTATGAATTTGATTGTGATACCAATGGGGTTGTTTATCTAATTACGTGTAAAAGGTGTGGTAAACAATATGTTGGCAGCACATTCAATACATTTAGGACACGCTTTAATAACCCCAAGAGTAGCCTTAATAGATATGGTAGAGGACAACGAAATATCCCGGGGGAGCACTTGTATTCACGTTTTTTTGGAGATGGGCATGAGGGTTTAAGTGATTTAGTTGTGAAAATTATTGATAGGACGAATGCAAGGGATCCCACGGAGAGAGAGAGCTTTTGGGTGTATAAATTAAACACATTTTTACCATATGGATTAAACCTTCGGGACTTTTAATTTACATTTTGTATTTTTAATTAGAAAACTTTTTGTATATAAGTTAGTTTTATCTGTTATCGTGTTATTCTTGATAAAGAGGCAGGCCCCGAAACGTTGATAGTAAAATAAAGTTTGAACTTATACTGATGATTTATATATATATATATATGAAATGAATAAGCTTAAAATTCTTGGTTGTTACTCAGAGTTTCACGTAACTTTGGACGATCATCAGACAACTCCAAAGAGACGTGAAACTCTGAGTAACAACCAAGAATTTTAAGCTTATTCATTTCATTTATCTGCTCTATCTTACAAGATATTGAGCACTCTACATAAAGTCAATATAGAAACTGATTGTATTATATATATATATATATATATATGCCAAAGAGGTTCTCCGGACTTTCGATTGTTCTTACTCTTTAGATCTCAACTCGTTGCTTCGAATCTTCATCCAGAAGTGGGGGTATGGTGGTGCGTTGAAAATTTTAGCGTGGTTAGTCATTTGTCTGTGTGGATTTTTTTCTCTTCCGTAGAATGAACCTCACCATCAACTCCAATCACCAGTTTCTTTAAGTACAACACACCCGACGAACACCCAACATTTTACATAAAAAACCCTCTAGCAGGTTTTCCCTCAGACGACGACCCATCAAAGCCATTCAAAGTATGTAACAGTCAGTCAAAACGTGACAAAACATTAACCAATCGGACGCTCACAGAGATTGCAGTCAGGGACACGTGACTGACCAAGCTAAAACATCCGACGCACAGGGCAGGAGAACTTTATTTATCCAACTTTCACTATGCTTTAGATAAGTCCAAAACAAATTTCTTTTAAAAAAGTATTAGTTATTCGGGTGCTAAAACGTGGAATGACCTACCAAGATCTGTTAAGGCTAGTGACATCTCCCAAGGGCATTTTAGGGCTCTGCTCAGAGACGGATGGACTCATGGACCAGTGTAAAGTTTATAAGTGTTTGTAAAGTAATACTGATAATGTGCGTATAGTTAATGTAATCTTCATTATCTTCGTTTTATTATAGTTTTATTTTAATAAGTTAATATTTATGTAAACATTCATACGGCTCCTTGGAAAACAGACTTTTATTCAACTTGAAGAACTGCCGTATTTGTAAAGACGATTAAATAAATAAATAAATAAATTGTCGTGTGGGAGTACGATGTTGAAAAGAACCTATCAACCCCCTTTTTGAACATACTAAGATATTCATAAAGATGTTCCACTGTAGTAAAAACTGCTTTATCTCTCAAGTTATAATTATTTATTACGAAAACTAAATAATTCTTGTAGATATTGCGGCGTAAGATTATCTACAGCCTTAAACATGAATACTGTTTTCAACTCGTTACATCTCACTTCTGATGAAGACTCCAAGCAACAAGTTGAGAGTTCAAGAGAAAGAACGATCGAAAATCCGGAGAACCTCTTCATTGTAAATACGTTATCTCTGGATTACAAATCTTCAAGTCATACTTGAAGATGATATACAATAGATAGATAGATAGATAGATAGATAGATAGATAGATAGATAGATAGATAGATAGATGGATAGATAGATAGATAGATAGATAGATAGATCGATGGGTGGGTGGATGGGTGGATGGATGAATATTTAAAGTTTTATTTAATGTTTCTCTTAATTTTCTGTTTCATTATACATATGTTTCTAGGTCAGTGATGTTAAACGCCTGTGGAGTTTGCGTCAAAGCTTGCTTTTAATAGATTTTGAGGACGAAAGTTCCTCCTCTCTTAAATCTTTACTTCAACAATGTCTTATTCATCCAATTTACCTTCGAGTGGAAGAGGTGAGATCTTTATATTACCTGTATGCTTCTTGATTTTATATTCGATGGTATATTGCAGTAATATTTAGACATCCATAGGCGGAATATCCCCAAAGAACATCTGATTTTTCTGGAATTACGGTTTTATTTACTAACCTGCGACGTACACATTTGAAAGTTTCATGGAAATCGTTTTCAGATCAATCCAGTCCTACAGTTGTGTATAGAAAAGTTGCAATTTCTCTTGTCTGTCTGCTGGAAGCATGGCAAGTTTGAGAGCTTGGAAAGGAAAGCCTCCGTTACGTCTGTGGTTGAGCGTAAGGTCGAATTCTTGTTTGCCAGTCTCGAAGACTGCAAATCTGAGATGGATTATGAAAACGTCGACTTCATTTCAGACGTAGTTGGGCTACTTTCTCGGATACGCAAACGTATAGCGATTATATTTGTGGCTGAAGACTTTGGTCCTGTGGAACTGCCAAACAAATGACAAGAATTACCGAAGCCGAAAGAACGACTTGGTCACGGCGTATTTCAGAAGGACTAGTGTCAACCCGTGTTGGGCAAAGCTGATCCGGGTTGGAAAAACATGTCTCAAATAACGACCAGGCCGGCTTCGTGTAAGAAAAAAGAAAAACCTAGGGTGGTAAGCTGACTCGGGCTCGTGTAAACGGCTTCTGAATCACACCAATAGAGGATCGTAATTGCACAACCAATCCGCCGTACCATCGAAAAACATTTCTGGGGACATAGCTTATCATTAGCACCTACGCTGCATTGAATCGTGGTGATGGCGGTTTATTACAAGAAGTCTATATTTTCACGTTACTGGTAGGGAACGTCGTCGATGAGCGTCTTCAGTGAGCTTATAAATTTGCTAATATTTTGGGTATCAAGTCAATCGTGATATAACACGTACCTCGAAGTGCTATGTACGAAATATTTCAAGCCAGAGTAAACTTACCTGCCTCAGTTATTTCACCTGGCTGCTTTAGGAATGTTTTTGTATATTAGGAATAATGTAGTAATAGTTTAGTTACGTCCCGCTTTCTACATTCAGCATATTACACAACTCTTTTGACTATATTTGCCATTTTAGGGCCGAAGATTCTTGAGTTATCTTTTTGGAATGCATCCAAAGTTTATAGAGGATCTTCACAAAACAATTAAAAACCAAATCCCTTCATGTCCAACGTAAGTTTCCTCGCTGATTTTTTTGTTATGGCTACGTTTTTTCATATGATATTATTTATACGAAACTTTCATAATTAAGCAGCATTTATCTCTTCCCTTGCCTTAAACTCACATTTTTTTGTAATTAATAAACAATTATTGGATCAGGCTGAGCATGATATCAAGAACTATCCAGGCTGAGCTCAGTGTTATCTGCCGAAGCCGAAGGCTGAGACGGGTAACATTAACCGAAGTCTGGATAATTCTTGATATTATGCGTAAGCTGAATCCAATAATTGTTTTATTATACATTCAAAACGGCGATAGATGGATGAAGAGATTTGCAGACTCGTGCGATTAACTTTCCAAACTGCTGCAGGCAATTTTTGCTGTTTTGTAATTTTCGCGGCCTTGAGGTGGTTACGTCATCAACGTCCAATAATTTATTTTTTTTGGACAGCTCCGTCGAATAATTCACGATATTCGGCGGAAATGATGTCACGGTTTTAAGACATTGAGAATTAACTGGTGAATGTCGACCAATAAGAAACAAGAATGAAGTTTGAATGTATAATAATACTATTTATACGAAACTTTCATAATTAACTAGCATGCCTTAAGCGTACATTTTGTTTTGTAATTAATAAGAAATCACTAGTTCAGTCCATTATCTTTGTTTCAACTATATTAGAATTGACGAACAGTTACAATGAATTGCAACATTTGATACAATATTTAGAAATACTAAATTCACGTCTGTCTTATCAAATATTTCATAGTGTCACCTTATCTTTCTATGGTGAAGTTTATTTCAAAGCTTGGCGAGGGGCCAAAGATGTGTATCTGCAGGTAAAAATGATGATTTGGAGTTGTCTCATTATTCTGTTCTTTAGTTCTAAGGAAAGGAAACCTTCAAAATTCACGGTAAAGTCGCGGAAAAGTATTTAGAATCTAAGAGTTTTGTAGCTTGGCATGACGATAAGTTTAAGAGACACATGTTTTTGTCGTAGAGTCATGAAGTTTAATGAAAAATTGTTGAGATTTCGTCCTGGAAACTCAGGATTTCCTAATATTTTTAATGTTCACAAGGTGTTTGCGTAGGTCAAAAAATTTATTACAACGGATTCACTGTAAGTGCGTGCTTCATGGCGTCAAGACGCTGAGAGAAATCTATATCATTTCGATCCTGATGAATAAACACATCGATAGGTAATCTAAAAATTCAAGGTGAAATTTAAATGTAAAAATGTACAAAAAGGTTATTTATAAAATGTATTTAGCAAAAAAGTGCTGTCCAAGTATAATTTAAAGGCTGTCCATGCTGCGGAATTGTGGCATGCTCGAATATTGCTATAGATTTCCTTATCCTTCTAGAAAAGTAAGCTTTAACGTTACTGAGAAAAGAGGTGTCTTTCCGTTCTATTTTGTTGCTCGTTTCCCAAGTATGTTTTGCTAACGAAGATTTCTCGGTTTAACTTTAACACAGCATGTGTTAAAGTCCTGGGTTTCCAGGATTTCCAGGACGAAAGCTCAGCAATTTTCATTAAACATCATGACGTTACCGTAAAAACTCGTGTCTATTTATTTAGAAACTGTCATCGTTAAAATGGCTTTTGAACTAGCCTCGGCAAATGGCTAGTTCTCAATTAGCTCAATATATTACTCTGGTCCAAAATTGCAACGAAACAATACATGAAATTAAAAAAGATTTTTGCTCATTATGAGTGGACAGCCGTTCCTACGGCGGAGGTTAGGTAGTAAGTCGACGATGCGCAAAGGAAGTTTCATCCTCGAACAACAGGATGTTAGTTCACAAGATCCGATTTTCGAAACATAATTCAATAAAAGCCTTTATATCATTCGCATATGAATCATATTCCCATGTCACACTAATCTAGCAAAAGGTGTACCTGAAATGAGATACTTAATGATTTTGCAGAAGATTGAAATAAGTTGTATTCAAGATTTGATGTTTCACGCTATCCATGCTCAGCGCACTGGAAGACATTCTATGGCCTCTCGACTCAAAAAGGTTTGTTACTGGCGTCTATAAACTTTCATAATTTAATCTTTGTTTAAATTGGGAACTATAGCAAACAGTAAGTTATTTCTTACTTTTGCCAAACTCTTATCAAACAACAAACCAACAGGTCCGCCGGGGTACTCATTGGGTCCAGGGTAGGTGATGTTCCCTCTGATCTGGAGTAGGGATATCATTCTAAGTCCATATCTCTTTGTTGCCGGGTTCCCAATTTTTCGTGGTCCCTGAGGGTGTTTATTCAAGTAATACCACTATGACCTCCGTTTGTATTGTTCTCAAGGGGAGGTTTAATCCCTAAATTCCCTCATCAGCATGCATACTTATACTAATTTCCCTCAAAAGAAGATAAATTAGAAATTTTCCCTCATTAACATGCATGATCGAACATCGAAAGGGTGCTGTTTTGTGCGACAGCGCCATTCTCTTCCCGAACGTCGAACGATAATGCTTCTAAATTTAAGCACTGAACGACTCATTTTATTCAGAGGCTGGTACTCACCATGAACAATACTAAAATCCCAAAATAAGTTTCAAACAATGCCAATTAAATTTCGTCGGTAATCATGGCATTACAAACTAAAACCATGACATGTAGAAAAATGATTGATTAAATTCCCTTAAGTTTCGGGAAGTTTGTGAAAATCCCTCGGACTAACGTCTTTGGGACTTTCCCAGACCTCCCTCGACTTTCGGGGACATTTAATCACTAATTTCCCTCATTGACCTTTAGCTTTTTGCCCTGTGAATCTGGAAATATTTCGGTTAACCGTTTCGTTTAACAGTTTAAGTAATCACATGTAGTTTTAAGTACCGTTGCCGCATGAGCTAAAGTGTATCCCTCTGGGCCCAGTCGCTAGCGAAGCAATCAGCTTTATCCTGGATGAGCGGAGTAATTCTGTGAAAACTGCTAAACAAAGTTGGAATTTTTTAGCAGACTGTATGGAAAGATTTTATGGTGTGAAATTTGGACTTGGCTGGTCGTCCAGAATATTAGGCACTAAAATAAGGGATTAACTGGTAATCTTGGGTTAGCCCGAAAGGAAGAATATTTTTTAAAAAAAATCTTTTATTAATTTTAGTCAAGTTATCAGTAAAAAATTATCCTTGGAGTCCATTTTCCCTTCAGTACTTACCACTCCTGCATGCTCATTTTACCAGTAGTCTAGGCAGAACCCGCAATAAAATTGGAAATAAAAAGACAAGTAGTCACAATGGAAGCCAAAAGTAATCGGGGTTTTTTTTGCTGACTTTCTTTCAGGTTCTGGGGTATTTTCACCAACACAAAAAACTCCCCGAAGTTGATAAAGTTTTACATAAACTTTATGAACCTATCATATGGAGAGCATGCAAGGTGAGCAATTTTCTACTTATTTCTTGCTTAACGTTGGTATAAACGTGCATGATGTGGTACTATCATGAAAAGAAATTCTCATTATAGAAATTCTCTCAATAGAAAACTTGACGTGAGCGGGATTCGAACGCGCATCTTCGGGTTTCCGGACTGCTACCCCGCCAGGTGAACCAATCGAGTCAACTAGGACAGTATACTTGTTTTAACCATTTTAAATGCACGAGAGACTCTCGTGAATACTTAAACAATTTCCGCAAGGATATGCGGTGCTTCGATTCTATTTTAGAATCGTCCTCAGGGTTGCATCATGTTACCCAATACTGAACGATTTACCATGTGTACCAAAGTAAAATAACTGAAAAGTATACTGTAGATTCACTGACTTGGCTGTTTGCCGCAAATTCCAACATCATAAGTGATAGATATGTTTAAGTCTTTTTTTTCCAAATCTTGTCACCATAAATTAATATTGTTACGTTTACGTTGCTAGAAATATAGATTTTGCTGAAGAATGCGTGTGGTGACATTCACTATGGTATCATCATGTTATCAGATTTTTTTCAGTGCTCCCCAAAATTTATTTTAAAATTTTCATTTATGAAGTTTGGAGTTTCAAACGTAAATGAGATGTGGAAAAAAAGTCTAATTCAGAAAGCATAAGTAAAGTACAAGTACAACACATGTTCACATTGCATTACCAGGATTCGTAAACCCGATTTTTAGACATAGAGCTTAATTGATCGTTTAGATTATTGTTAGGGAGAAGTAATAGGCAAACTTTATCCTAGATCGGGGTCTAAACAATAAAAGTCTTTGATATCATAGGAGATATCTTCAGTACTGCTACCTAAACCTCATTTTATGAGTGATCTGAGTTTTTATCTCGACTTAAATGTCAAGCGCATTGAAATTAGTCTATACTAACCAAGCCTGGATATTAGCGTCCGGTCACGGACATTGTCCGGTACAAATTTGTCATTTATAGAGTTTTGACAGTCACAAATTTGACTATGTCTGTCACTTTGTCCGGAACGGTTTTTGGCAACATTGATTTCCAGTTCCATTACAAAACCAATTATTAATATTTGTCTTTAATCAATCGCTCTCTTCGTTTGTATATTAAATTGGTGAATGCGCGCGAGTTGCTGCGAGTAGTTTTGCGAGTTACCTGCGAGATCGTGTGTGGGTGAATACAAAATGGTAAAGTGCGACTGTCTTGGATATTGATTGTTTGTAATCACTCTAGCGTTAAATTATATACAACATATCGAAGAAAATAACTTCATTTTTCATGTCTGCTGACATAAATAGTGTTAGCAATGATAGCCATATTGATCAAGACTTCACCACTGACAATGACTTTACATGAGAAACATTTGTCTGATTCGGATGACAGTGATTCTAGTTTTGCAGGTTTCCTTCCTGGGGATTTACTGTGACTTTGAGGATTTAAATTCATCAAATGATTATGATCTTTTTGTAGTCGTATACTACATGTATAAATCTACATGTATAAATCTACACGTATAATACTTTTAAATAAAATTGTGTGCAGTGCACGTATCATTCATACTTTTAAGTTTTAATATCCCATACCAATGCTTGTATACAATAACAATTATTAATATACGGCGAATGTACGAATATCAATCAAATTATAGTCTTGTTAAGTGACAGGTACATTTTGTTTTGGGACAGGTACAATCTGATTGATGCTGGTCATTTTGACAGCCAGAGCAAAAAAAAAAATATATCAAGGGCAATACTTAAATAATAAGCACATTACGTGACGGACAGATAATGCTTCATTCAACGTTATTCACTCAATCTAATCTTTCCTTAAATTCACTTGTTTGGTTGTTCTTATTGTAGTAATAAATAAATAAGCCAATAAATAAATACATTACAATGGGTGAATAGAAGTCTCATTTACAAACTTACTTACATGGCTAAGAACGCGTACAGCTTTTTCTTGAAACTTATAGTTTATGTTATAAATGTTTTCTTCCACGTTCTGATGTCGTACAGACTGAAACATTGACAGCATCGATTACTGGGATTCTACTTGTTTGAGAGGAAATATTATAGGATCATTTATACAAGATAAAGAAGATTTAGACTAGCATGGTTATACATGTAAGAAGCCTCATCTTACGTTAGGCGCAACATTTCGTACCTTATCTGAGGTGCATCGTGGGGTAGCCGTGCCCAATTTCTCTCGTATGCACGTTTTTCATAAAAAAATTCACCATATTTCACCCTGATCATTGACCACGCAAAAGGGAAGGTATTGCGATGGGGTGTGTAAGACTGGATTGACAAAATCTTACGATTAGAAAATTAAGTTTGAAGGGGGAATTCATTACTCTGTACTTTGCAAATGGGAGAGTGAAGGGAAATGGTTTGAAAGGTGCTGTCACTGTCTTATTGTTATGACAAAATTGAAAGTATCGTGCGGGAGATCTTCCCCCATTCTCCAAACTTTGAATATTTATAGCACGTTTTTAGAATACGTTATCTGTATGTATTACATCATTAAAATACAAGCTTCGTGCTGAAACCGAGGTCAGATTCAACTTATCGCGCGAGACAGCTGGAGGATATTTAAACTTTTGAAGAGATCTCATGATCTCTACAGGGAGTAGGAAGTGGATTTTTGACATTTTTCCCCTGTAAGTCTTGAACGGACTACTACCGGAAATGAAAACATGCTGCTTTATTTCAAGTTTTAATACTTTACAGGTCGCCAATCCAAGTGTGCGGGCCAATGCAGCAGCTATTTTGTTTGATGCGTTTCCATTACAAGATTCTGATGCAAATGCTGCGCAGACTGATCAACTCATGCAAAGACAATTTGATGTAATTGGAGTAAGTACAGTGGAAACAGGGCATTGAAAATTAGTTGTCGTGGGACCAATAAATTGTTGGTGTCAAACATAGCTTTGGTGGCGGGTTGACTTTGAAAATTCTTTTTTGCAGAATTCTTGTAGAATGTAATGTTTAACCTTTTCCTGTCCGAGACGTCTCCTGTTGTTCTAAGCTACAGACATCTTGGAAAACAAAAAGTATAGTGGGAAAGCACGAATGAAGTGTCATGTTTACTAACCCGGAAACAGACGCTCTTTTAAACCTGAAGGGAGCTGCTAATCGACTGAAACAATTTTTTATCAGCTTTACTAATGATTTTCAGAAAGGGGTGAATGAACATCTTTTGGAAGAGAGGATTCTTTACTCTACATAATGGTGGATAATGTGGTCAAGAATCTAAGCTGCCTAAAAACAAATAAAGCTCCTGTTATTAGTGTGATTATTAGTGACCAGAGCTCAACCACAATCGCGATTCTTCATAGCGTTCTTTGAAACAATAATGTTTTGATTTCTTTTAAAAAATGATTTAGGACTTTTTAGAAGACCCCTCACCTACTGTCCGCGCAACGGCAGTTCATGGAGTGTTTCGTATTACAGCGCTATTTTGGGAGCTGATTCCGGCGCATATTGTCAAGGAACTTATTACCAAAATAGTAAGCGCATAAATTTTAAGGTGTATTATTGTCTTGTTGCTCTATATTTTTTGACGTGTTTGGGGTTGACACTTCCTGTCCGTCACAGAAATTGTGTATTTCAAAGTATGTGCTTTATAGAGGCGATTCCGTTTCGTCCTATGCTCTATATGGAACGAACTATTGACATCCTACCTAGTCATTCAAATACTTTCGCCGAAGAAACGACGCTTTTTTTCTAACGATAAACAAAGGTTTCTAAGTTTTGGGTAAACACAGAATGTAATCAAGCAGAAATAATGCTGCAAAAACGTATTTCCATTTTTATTTTCTTTTTCTCTTATCCTAAAACTGCAGACTAAAATGCACCGACATAAATCCGATATCCAGCCCCGACGACCTTGGCAACGTCACATTCTCAATACAGACCTGACTGAATGAAGAGGGTATTGTCCGTAACATTATTACTTACCTATTGCATGATTTTAACTCTGTTTAGATTCAAACAAGAGCATTTGACGTATCATCAACGGCCGTACGGGTAGCTGTCTTTCAGGTAGTGTTTTAATTTAAATAAAATACCGCTCCGGTTATTTGGTGCTAATTATCACTATTGAAGAGTCATGTCGAATAATGGGAAAACAGTTGACATAAATGATATTGGTGCTGTTTCCATCTGGTATACTCTTTCACCAAGACTTGCGTCCATATGGAAAAGTTTTCTAACATAACTCACATATTAGTCCAATGATTAAACAAAAAGAATTCACAAAAGAAGGAAGTCGAAAAGGCTTTGATGTTTCGACGGAAAGGTGTCAGAGGAGAGCGAGTGCTGTACGAGACATTATTTGCTTAAGGTTTCCGTGTATCCCTTGTGACGAAGGAGCAAGTTTAGCGCGAAAAAACCGACAGATAATATACTATCTCGTAAACTGACCGAGCAAGTGAAGTTAAAAGGAAGAATTTTATTGTATGGCTTGTTTCAGAGAAAAACAACACTGTTTCCTCGCATTAAATAGTTCGGTAATTTACCCTAAAGATGCCTTGAGTTTTTGTATTTTCTCAAAGTCCACTGAAAATCAAGGCTCGTTTTCAATTAAATAGATGGATTACTTGTTTGCCTGTCTGATCTTTAATTATTATAATCAGCAAGTTTCAGCTTGGAGTTTTTGAGCCTCTTTGAAAATAAATCTTCATAAATTTTCCAAAAGATTTTGTCGGTCATTCTTTTCCTTTATTTACAAGTATGTTTACAAGGTTTACAAGGTTTGTAAACGGCCACTTAGCATAGGTGCAACTAGAGGGGGAGTAGGAGGGTCGTGACTCCTGCCCTTTCTTATGGGAATTCTTAGAACTGCTCTGTTAGCGACAGGTTTTTACCTACATTTCCGATAGCCACGTGGATGTATTGCGCTCGAAATGACCAAAATCATCCCGACAGTTCCTTGACATTGCCCTGGTTGCGCCCCTGCCTAGTAAGAGTGATGAGCGTACCACATTGGGGAACAGGTTCGCTGTAAATTGTCAGATTTTATGAGAAAATGAAGAAAAATTACTATGTTATTTGCTACTGAGTTTTAGTTTTTACTATTTTTTTTTATCAGGGAATAAACTATGTTTTAGACAACCGTCTTTGTCATCCATTGTTGAAATCCTTGCTACCGAACGTAAAAAACCTAATTCATGACAATTCCGAGAAAGTCAGGATTGCATTTCTAGACATGTTGCTAAAAATCAAAGGAATGAGAACTATTAAGGTACGAAAAACGTAATTTGTCTTGTATTTTGAAATGTGTTGTGGGACACCAAGAATATTTCATAATATTCGCTCCCAAAAAAAATCATATGTATATTATACCGACTAAAACTCCAAACGTTTGAAAAGACTAGGACAAAATTACAAAACATTTCCGACTACGAGTCATTAGTTTTTAAACGTTAACATTTTTATATGCTTAAGCCAAAAACAGTGTTAAAATTTTGATAATGAGAAAAGATTTCAGTACTCGGTTTTTTTAACTCGGTTTTTTCATCACCGACAGATTAGAGTAACATTAAGGCCATTTATACTGGAAGAAATAAGCCGCGGCTTATTTCAGTCGCGAACAGCATCATTGCAGGATCAATTATTCAAAAAGTCGCGACTTATTTTAATGCGACGTGCGTTAGCCGTAGTTCAGTTTTTTGGTACAAACGACCTTTTGAGTGCAAGGACATATTAGGCTTAACTCTTTCCCGGCGGAAGCTCTCCCTTTGACTAGTAAGATCGTCTGGCGTTAGCCAGAGTAAAACGATGAAAGTCTTATCCGCCGGGAAAGAATTAACCCGACACTTAAGGAATTGTACGAAAGAATTTGATGAAGAAGTATTCTCGGCTGCTGATACAACCCCAGGTCTTTTGCTGTCATATCACCTCGTGGTCAAGAAATTATTTTTTTTTCTGTGAACTATGTTATCTCACAATTGTTTTATCAGCAGAGTATCTTGATTATGTTTCCTGGAAAGATGCCATATGAGAAATTATATTTCGGAATTATTAGATATCTATGAACTTTTAGAAAAGGCTGATAGGAAACTTTTTGAAAATATAAGAAGTAACCCCTCCCATCCACTTTATACTGTATTACCTAGGGCAAAAAAGTCAATAAGACTGAGAAGCAAGAGCTGTTTTGTCCCTAAAATTAATACCGAGCGTTTTAAAAAGAGTTTTATAAATAGGTTAACCTTTAGATATAATTTAGTAATTTAGTAGATTCACGATTTTTTCCCCTATATATACTGGGTAACATGTAAGATACATATGACCTGTAAGATATTTGGTCATAACATTGCAACACTCGATGTATATTTTTATTGGATGAATAAAGACTTTTGAATTGAATTGAATTGAATTAGAATTATGTAACTTATAATTCTCATAAAAATCTCTCCATTTTTGAGAATTTCATTCCATTTTGACGATATGTTTTGAAAGATCTGCTTCCTTTATCAGCTCAGATGTTGCCAATGTTGTTTGATGGTACGTAAGGCAATGCTAATGTGAAAATACTAAATCGCACCATCACACAACAATTGTGACATCTAACCCGGTAAAGGACGTAGATCTTTCGAAACATGTTAAAATTAAAGTCTGAAAAAAAGTTGTGATCTTTGTGTTCTATAAACGTAAGAATATAGAATGTTTTTGATGTTTGATCCTTGTTGCTTTAGTTTTGGACAATTACGCCGATGGAACATCTCCTAGGTCGACTTGAAGTTGAACAATCATCCCCAGTAACACGACGACTGGTTAAACTTTTAATGAACTCTTTCCATCCAACTAACAAGGATAATGATGAATTGGTACGTAAAGACCACTACAGACATTCCTCACTGCGTGATGTTACACGATTGTTGATTTGAACTTTTCTGATTCACGATGCTGACCTCGGCATCACAATTGAACTAGCTGTGATACAACACTACTTGATCAAAAGGGATAACGTGATTGGAAATCTATCATAGAAAATAAGTTGCAAGCCATGTCCACACTTCCATCTATAAGAAGAAAATGCGTTGCATAGTTACAAGCAAGCAACAGCCTAGACAAGAATAATTTACTGTAGATAAGATTTCGAGTGAATGGATGAAATGCTTGTTCCAGCTATCCATAATTTTTATTGTTGAAGTGTCCTTTTCAGTTCATTCTCAAATAATAGGTCAGTGTGCATCGACATCAGAGTAAATGTCGTTTGCATGATTGGGTATGGAGATTATCTATTAAAATTTAGACATTTACGACTTACTGCTTGGTAGTTCTCATCTATTTAATCTCATCTATTTAAACTTAAATTGTATACACATTTTAATTTTTTAGTTTTAATTTGTAGTCCCCATTGAATCTGTTCTAACTTTTATACCTAAGAAAGATACTACAAATAGGAATGAGCAACCACCACCCGCCCCGATTCAATCATATCGCTTGAGAGTACGAACAAGGTTGACGGGTTTTCAAGATTATAGATTTAGTTAAAACTCAACTTCAAATCAAACGTAAAACCGAAACGTTAAAAAAGTTAACTGTTAGCCGAAAGCAGTTTATGATAAAATCATAAACTGCCTTCATCATTATTAATATATTGTGGCTTCCGCTTAGGTCGCACATATATATCGAACTTGCACCTTAGCTAACCATCTGAGTCTCGGTAGCTCAATGGTTAGAGCGTCTCACCGGTCATCAGAAGGTTGCGGGTTCGATCCCCGTCTGGGGCTCAGAAATCATTTTCTGAGTACAGAGCTTGAAGATCATTCATCTATGTTAGCCGAAAGTTGTCTTAAAGCAATGACAATTATAATCACAACTGAGAAATTGCCGAGAATCGAAGACCTCAACTCCAATTCATAGTCTTGTACCTCTACACACTGCTTAAGGGGCCTGGAACAGAGAATTTGAATCAACAGCTTTCGAATTAAAAAAAAAATCAAATGAAATTCAACTAGGTAAGTCTTAACTTTGCCTAGCTGAAATTCCAACTTCCAGTTGGGAAAGATTTAATGGTAAAAGTAAAGAGAAAGAAAAAAAAATCAGGACGAGGTGACACAACAAAAACGAAAGCAAAAGCCAGGGGAGAAGCATGAGGCACAGTCGGGTTATTGAACCCGGAACTTCGGAGTTTGTAACAAAAGACATCCCTAGGGTTTAACTTCTCGGCCACTGATACATGGCAGAGAAGGTTCGTAATTTTTTTGGTATTTTAACCGCTGATCACCGCTCTACGTTTACCTCTGTCTTTTCGGATTCAGTTTTTAAACGAAAACTTAAGCAATGATTACCTTTAACGGCTTAACGAATACCAACAAATCCATTTTCACAATTGATTGAATGCTGCTATCAAGACGTTAACTGGTTGTGGACTTGTGCTCTGTCGTGTGATTTTTCAATTGCACTTCTCACATAGAGGGCTTCACATAAGATTTTGATTAAACAGATCGTTCAGATGAAACTTGACAGGATTATTTCCTCACATTTCTGTGTTTTTTTGGGTTTATTAAACTAATCCTTAGATATTCATCTTCGTGCAGTCTCTTATCCTCCGACGTTGTCGCGAACGTCCATCACAAAAAACGTCGGAGAAACACAAATGTCAGGGACTTCAAGTACGGCAGGTCATTCAGTGCAGGTATTTTCGACAAAAAACAAAAAAACGTTTTGTGATTCATCCATCCTCAGGTCTCTTGACGTTCTCGGAAAGAGTCACGAGTAAAAAGTTCCGAGTAACAAATGCCAAGGACTTCAAAAGCTCATCCAGTCAATTGTCAAAAACCCAAATGTTCAGTAAATTTACCTTTAGACGGAGGTCTTAATCCTTAGTTTATGGTGGCCTTTTCAAGGAGCTTCCCTAAAACAGAAATCGTCAAGCCCTGGATACTCTTTCTGACTGCACTCCTAAATGAGCTGAAAACGAAAACAATTTTAAAACATTTTAAGGTTAGGTATGATTTCGTTGTATCAACTGGCTTAAGTCTAAAAAATTTCAAACGAAAAAGGAGCCAATGTTTTTCCTAGCTGTTAACAGGAATCCAAGTTCTGACGCATTCAGATTGGTCTGACTACGATTTACATATGTACGCAAACAGAAATCGAGATTTTATCAACCTAGTCATTTTCCAGTTTTCCGATTTTATCTTCGTGGTCATTAAGCGTATCCCAAGCCCATTGAAATTGCTAACCTCGCCCGCTCGGGCTTTTGTTTTTCCAGCGAGTGTGCGAGGTGATTAATAAACTATATTATATATATATAACTATATTATGCTATATATAACTATATCGTAGTATATATCTAATATATAGTTGTTTCTTCTTGTTTTAGCTTACTCGTTGTGTTGGATTGTGGAGTGCCAACGTACTGGCTGCTCGCAAATTTTATCAGTATGCTCATTTGCAGATGTCACTGACCGCAGCAGGTAATTCTCCCAGGAACAAATCAATCTTTTTGGTTAGGTTAGAATTACTGTTTTAACTCTATATAACTATTGTATATAACTATTCGGCCGACCCAACGTTGAGGCGTTCTGGAGGAGACGCTACACAATAATGTCATCTGGACCTAGAGACGAATTAAAAGTTTATAATTAAGTAACCTTTGTCCTGATTCTTCTACGGATAAAGATGATCCTTCCGCTATGAACTTGTCATTCAACAAGTTGGCTAAAACATTGTCAGACTAGAAATGACCATTATAGCTAACTAGCATGTACTGGACTTGCTTGAAAGAAAATCCTCGTGTGAAACGGTTCCTTGACATTGCATGTTTACTGGAAAGTAGTGAATAAACTGAGGTTTATAGTAGCGTTTAGACTGTATGTTTTGGTGGTTTGATCGATGAATCGATGATCATAATAATCAATTACCGGAAGATAATAGGCTGTTCTCCCTCGAGGTCCGGTATGGACAACCCCTCGTTTGTCTTATGTTGCAGGTGGAAACCGGAATACCCATAAAAAACCGACAATATTCAACAGAGTGAAACGGCACATCACTCTTCTCACATATGACTATTTTTTCTGTGATCAGAATACTGCACGAAGCCTGAATCGAACCTTAGTTACAGAGATGACGGACATGGAAACCAAAATTTGCGTATCTTGGTGACGTTGACATGCGGTCAACCATTGCCGATGAAATGCGATATCTTCATCCTTTATTTTCTCGACTAAAAGCTTATAGAAAACATTTGCCTCCTTTTCTGTTTCCTAAAGCGTAATATAACCTTTGAAAAACTTTTTTGAAAACAAATTCTTTTAAAGTATGAAATAAAATATCTTCTTCACAAGTAATTATTCTTGTAACCAGATTCATTTCCCAGCAGTAACATTTAAAACATGAGACAAAGCATTATTTTATGATTATTTTTCGTGTTTGTCTTTGTATTACTTTTTTTACGAACAGGTAAATTTCTACTGCTGTTGTGCAATTATGTTCTGCATTATTTAAAAAGACAAAGAAACACCGAAGAAATTGGGGTGTTCAATAACAGCAGAGGTGAGAGTAAAAACTGTTCATAAGTTAGTGTGGTTGTGTGGTACGAGGATTATTTTGTATGTCGTGACTTCGTCGCCTGGTCGTCTTTTTAACTTTCGGGATTGTTCTCAATCTTAACTATCAACTGTCTTTGATCCCGTTAGTGGTTAATTTTGTTTTCGTTCTTAAGTAAATATCATGATTCCATTCTGTGACTCTTGCACCTTCTTAATATTTATTTATTGGTATTATACTCATTGTCATTACTATGAAATCACACTTGTAACGAGATTAAATTTACCTAAAAATACATCTAAGCTAAGATGTATTCCATATGACATGATTTGTGGGTTTTGTCCTTTGTAATATATGTGATGTGGTATATGGAATCATATAACGTGATACGACGTGATATCATGTGATATATGATTTGATGTGGTACATGATGCGATACGATACGATATGATATTTAGGTTGTACTCTAAGTATATTTTTCAAGAAAACCCGCAAGAGCTACACTTGTTTTGCTACTTATTTCTCATCAAATTTGTTTGAATGGTTGTATATTAGATGTCAACAAAGAAAACGAAGAAAGTGTCAACATCGAACAAGAACATGTGGGAGAAGACATGACTGAAGTTGACATTGCCACTCTAGCTGGCCTCTTGGAGACTTGTGCCATTATATGGGAAGGAATCAAAGATCACCTGGAGAAGGTACTGTATGTCCTACAAATGAATGTAGCCAGATTTTCTCAAACGAAATATGAATTGTTTTGTTCCACGATAGTAAAAGGATTCTTTTAACGAAAATAATACTTTGGTATCCAATGGTCAAAAAATGAAGTTAGTTATGAGAAATTGCAGAATATATCGAATTTAAATGCCAAGTTCACCCTATTACTACTATCTCATATCCTTGAATTCATGGACTGGCGTTTGGGGATCGATTCTCGACGAAAGGTTCTACCAAGGGCGTTTGCTTTGCTATTTTGCACTTGAAATTTCTCTTTCCCTGCTGGTCATTTAAAGGTATTAAGTGAAAGGGCCAAATATTATTTGTGATTGAATGAGGCTAAGACAACCATAATAAGATCAATGTTTGACTGAGATTTTACAAATACCGTGAGTCTCTAGGATCACAATTGAGAGAACTTTAGTACAGTTCGAAGGACATTTTAAATTGTGATTTCATTATGTTCTCTCATTTCACAGCCACCAAAAGATGGCTTATGTTTGGTAAACGATAGTTTATTTTCCTGGTGAAGGAACTTTTAAGAAATTACGGCCTAAAAACGCTGTGGTTAACCCAATTGTTTTGAGACGTTTCCGTTAGCTGCATGTTAATATTACTGTGATTATTTAAATAACATGCTCAGCTCTTGTTCGCAGGGTAAGAGCTATCTCGCGGCGGTGTTGAAGCAGGAGTGAGATCATCTTTACCTGGTCATGCGTTGGTACTTTAGTTGTGATTAAGTACTTTCACCAATTCAGACCTGGAGTTTTTCCGTCTTTAGTTTTGGGATTGAGGATGGGAAGAGTCAGGAGAGTACCGGAAGCCGATATCTTGCAAACTATTTGACACATAACAAAGAAGTATCATAGAATTATAAATTAATTTGCTTATCTGTAACGCTCCCATGAGACTTAGCGAGGCCCTGCGGAGAAGACAAGACTCGCCTCATGTTTGTCCCCCGTTTATTCCAACATGACAGCGCCCAGTTAGTTTCGTGCGGCCGACTGAAATTAGGGACCAATGCCTCCTCCAGTTTTATTTATGATCTCAGTGAAACCCTAAGTTTTCCAAAGGAAATGTTTTTGACGGTATATGTCTTGCATGTAAGGGTTGGAGATATTCATGGATGACGATTGGATATTCGTCAGTCTTAAACCTCAGGACAACGATTTCTGAGTATCAGACGGGGATCAAACCTGCAACCGTCTGATCACCGGTAGGATGCTCCAACCTTGAGCTACTAATACTCAGATGGCGTCTTACCAGTCATCGCCCAAACCTCTTCTGAGGGTTGGGCTTGACGAACGTTCAGCGGTCTTCCATAGAAATGGTTTTGGTGTAAAGAAAGTTAATGCAGAAAATTGGAACTTTGCGGAGGTGACTGTTGACAAACATCCGATAACTTTTGTTGCGCTCGTTTTTCCCTACTTTTCCTAGAAATAAAACCATATTATATTTTTAACTTTTTAGAGAAAAAAAATCAGAAGTATTCTTGCAATTCTTTTCCAGTTATGAACGGTCTAAGTCACCTTTTTCAATTTCTCCCTGGTATGAATAGGGTTAACTCGCGTATGAACTTCTTTTCGATATTTTCTTTTTTTGGTTGACCAGTTTGTAAACAATCACGCATCCTTGGAATCTTTAAATGATTACGGTACTTTTTTGCAAGATATAAGATAGCCATTATTAAGAGTTACATTTCCTTTTCATTAGCCTTCTCAAGAAAGCCTCAAATTGAAACTTACGCAACACTTCGCCAAAGCTGTCCCAAAGCTGTTCAAGTCTCTTGAGGTATTTGCACGTTCGTTTGGTTCCATTTGATCCAGTTTCATATATTGCCAGGTTTTATGTAGAACTTGTAAATTAAACTCTAATGTCTCTTTGTTGCAGGATAGCCGATGTCAATCTGCACTCATATTACTTGCGGCTCACCTTTCACCAGCTGTGGTACCTAATTTAAGGTTTGTTGAGAGAGAGAGAAAGAGAGAGAGAAAGAGAAAGAAAGAGCTTTATCCACGGCAGTTTCATCAGTTACAAATTCCTTTTCATGAAAGCCGTAGTAGGACATATTTACAAGTAAAATCTAATAAAAACTATAACTATTTATAGAATTCTTAAAGGTTTTACTATTTACACGTCTAATCTTTGATGGCAAACTGTTTCACAAGAGGGCATCACTATAGCGGAGACTGCGCTTACCGTATTCTGATAGAGGCTGAGGAATTTTAACATTTCAGTCTGAGTGGCGTAAATTATAAGAGTGTAAAAAACCAGGATCAGCCGACAATTTAAAAAAGTATAAAATAAAACAAATTCCGAAAATTAAAGACATCTTGGAAAAACTCAAGATATGAGTCAAAACAAGACGAGTGTATGAGACTGTAATATTTCGACTTTATTACAAAGTCATCATCAGACAGAATGAAAGTCGAAATATTAGTCTCATATACTCGTCTTGTTTTGACTCATATCTTGAGTTTTTCCAAGATGTCTTCAATTTTCGGAATTTGTTTTATTTTATACTTTTATAAGAGTGTGTTTCACGCACTGTCAAAAATAGTTGCTGTAGATAGCTTGGAGTTAAACCATTAATTATTTTGTAAATCAGTATACCTTTTTGACGCTTTCTTCTTGTCTCAAGGTTACTCCAACCAAAAGATGATAAATCTTCAGTCGATGCAACCTCTTATGGAGACTTAGCAATAATTCGTGCAGCCCTCCTTTGTAGTTTTTGCAGCTTTTTTTTCAGTGAAATTCCGCAGTTTCCCCAAACCGCACTATAGTAGTCAAAATAAAGTAAATGGTTTGAACCCGGGAGAATCGGTACATGTTAGTGATAGTAGATCGTCCAGGTTACTATAGTCTTGAGAAAGACTGTTGGTGACTGACGTTTTGACGGCCTCAGCGGCGGTCATCTTCAGAGTCCAAAAACAAGGTAGTCAAAATGTGGCTGTACCGTAGTGTCATATATTTAGGTAATGTTTGATGTGTCTATTATTGGTCGCAATTCAGGAGAGGGAGAGAGAGAGTGCATGGGTAGTGACAATGCGTAAAAATGTTAAAATTTTCATATCTTAAGGTCATCTGATAAAAAAGCGCAGTCGGAGAATAAAGAAAACAGCACAGCTAAGGATTTTTAAGTGGAAGCCCATTGCAAGACACTTCTACAGAACCTTTTAAAGCAAAACTGACGTTCCAGTAAATTTACTTTAAAACTTCAGAAAAAATGGCCGCACCTTTATATAGTTTCAGCAAATTAGTTCTTCCTGACCAGAAACTTTGGAGAAACGACCACTTAATACCCAGAATTGGAAAGTTTTAAACAGATAGCTGTGCGTGAATAGTGTTTGTGTTGTCATAGTGATAGTTGACATATAAGGCTTTGTTTCCGAAATTGTTGGGAAAGGAAATACAAAATGTATTTTAACTGAAAACAAATACAATTTTCTTGGCTATATTTGAACTGCTAAGGAAAGACAGTTGTTGTGGACATGGACGTAAAGCCATACAATATGTTGCGGGGATTCATTTCACGGCTATACTTACAAAGGAAAACATGCTTGGTAAAAGCGAAAAGCTTAATATCTTCAGACCTAGCCGTTTTATAACTTCAGAAGGCCAATAGATTGGGTGGATGATCTCAACTATGGTAAAAACTAAGGAATATATCCTCATTCCCCCAGGAATAACGCCTCTGTATTAAAAACAAAGTAACAGCCATGTGGAAAGGCACAAAATAGTCAGTCATAAAAAATCGAGTTATGACCGTATTATTGTCTACCATGTCAAACCTGGCAACCTGTTTGCATGTTCGTTTAGTCGAAGTTGTTCATCAGCTTTGTCCTCGATGACCGATGAAACGTCAAGTGATGTTTATGGACCTTTACTGGAATGTCTGTGTTCTTGGGGCAAAGCCAGCGACATTATAGAGTTAATCAATGAAAGGATACTAACTACTTTGGAAGATAATCAGGCTCAGGTTAGTAAAGTAAAAATATCTATTATTCACTTTGCCTGTTGAAAACTACTTCTTGTTTCAAGAAAAATATCAATGTCCAGCACAAAACATGAAACAAAGCAATTAAATAAAATAACAGATTTATTAAATGAACTAACGTTTCGTCAGATCTCGCCACACCATCAGAGTCTTCAGGTATTATTACATAATAGCGAATATATACTTGTGTATCATACTTTGTCGCTCTAACTTTGACGGTATTGAGCACTCTCTGATTTTCGCCAAAGTAATCTTTGGTACATTTATATCTGGTTTTATCCTTCCTTCTCGTGGTTGAAAAACATTTTCCCAAATCATATATTTTATACAAACTGTTCGTTAGAAATAACGTTAAAGTTTGCTATAATTGTATGCCCAACATGTTATCCCTTATCAAACACCATAATGCCAAAATTTGAACCAGCAAAAAAATTTCAAACGACAACTGCACTTGCAAAAAGAAGATTGAATGCCCTGTCAATGGCAATTGTTTAACAACCGGTATTGTGCATAAGGCGACCTTCACAACAACTACGGAGACCAAGATTTACATAGGGAAGACGGAGTAACCATTCAAGGCACGATTTAACAACCGTAAGCTTTCCTTTAAACATCGTATCGTTCTCACGCTCCAAAAGTACACTTGGGACTTAAACGACAATAACACTGAATTCTCGATTAAATGGTCATATCAAAAAAGCAAGCGTATATAAAAGAGGCTCATCCCGTTGGAGCTGGAATGTCTCGCAGAAAAACTCTGCGTACTAACTTTATGCCGATAGATCTATGCTCCTCGATGAACAGTCAGAACTAATTACGAAATGCCGGCATCAAAACAAATGGTTCGCGGCCAATCACGAGTTACCTTCTCCGTACCAAGTTTTATAAATTGTTAACTTTCTAGAACTTCAACTTCAATCTGATTATCGCTTTTAGCGTTAAATTTCAGTAACTTTTAGTAATTTTATCCATCTTAACATAAAGGGACGGATTTAAGAGGGTTTGATTTTGGAAATTAAAAACCTTTCTCTTACGAGAAGAATTTTAAATTCATCAAGAGGTACAGAATGGCCAGTTTCGGGAAGATGTAGAAGATGGGGAAGAATTTCCCAATAAGGGCCGAATCTCTCAATCTGAGATTCGTGAATGTTAATGGCGAACTGTTCGGCCCACATACCATGAGCCACACAGTTGACACTTGAAAGAACAAACAACGTGAGGTCTCAAGCCCTTCGGAACTTTCCCCTTACAAGTAGAAAAGTGAGAAAGTCGTTTGGCAAGACGGGAAAAGAGACGAATGTTGATTTGAGGAGAGGCTGCATGGGGAGAAAATGGTGAGAATTCGTTTACGGATTTGAAGTGAGTAGACATCGGTAAAGGGGAAACAAAACTAAAGAATTATTTATGAGCCATTCCGTTTACCACCAAGCAACTTTCACTGGATTATTCACTTATTTCTACAGTTTTCTTCCTTTTCGTTATAGTAGAGGTTTAATTTTATGATTCCTCCACCGGTTTTTCAACATTTACTCGAATTACAAAAATTTTCAACAGGAGCTTGAAACATTCAAGAAGATTTTCAGGTTAAACGGTTACCCTACTTACCTTTTTTGATAAACGTGTTTCCATATTTCTAGGTAAAGTTTTGTACGTACCTTTAGTACGCACTCCTGATAAAAAAAAAAATTGTCTTTAAAGTGTCACTGTTGTTTGTGGGCTAAACAGCTTGCCATTTACATACATGAATCTCGGATCATTTGGAAATCTCTGCCCTTTCAGGTGAAACACGTGCCACTTCTTCCCCATTTGTGTCTTAGCACATCTTACCGGAACTAGCCATGCTGCATCTCTTGATGACCTTAAAATTCTTTCCTCCTGTTCTTCTCCTTCTGAACATCTTGTGAGAGAAAGCCTCTTTATTTTGCAAAGTCCAACCTTCTTTGAGTGGTAATCTTAGCTCCATTCCTTTATTTTTGTTTTAAATTTTCTCTTAATTTTTGTTTTAAATTTTCTTGTAATGTGTAGTCTGATTCATACCGTATTCACTAGATTAAGCGCCTCGGCGCTCTTTAAAAAATCATGACATTTGCAAACTATGACAAGTAAATTGTAAGAAGAAAATCAACATATTTTTAGTGCGGCTCCTTGAACAATTCAAGATAGTCTGATAATGCCTCGATTAAGCGCTGCATTGTTGCGAATGAATGCGGCGCTTATTCGAGGGCGGTGCTCTTTGATATTTTTGCCCTCATATGCGGCGCTTAACCTGGGTAGGCGCTTAGGCGAGTAAATACGGTATAATCGCTGTTATGTAATTATTCCACTATTTTGCTTGAGAACAGCTTGTGTTTGTCGGTGGAGTGAATTGGCATGTAATCTTATTTTACATAAAGTTCACTTTGTACTAGAACATTTTTAGGTTATAAAAAGTCAGTTTAGAATCACGCTTTTTAACCTTTAATCAATGACGTCGCAACATGCAGACTTACATGGGGAAATGTAGCCTGCAGGCAATCTCGTAGATCGTCCATGCATTCATGTTTGTTTTTTTTTAGCACGTTTGTTAGAATTTTCAATCTTTTTCAAAGTGGTCGCAGTGGTGGAGGTTGTTGTTGTTGATGCTGTTGCTATTTCTCCTCGCTCTCCTTTATCTTTGCCATATGCTCGAAGTGAACTTTCAGACTTGTCTGAAGTTTTTTTTATATAGTTTGATTTTTTAGCCTCATTAGGGCCTTCATGTAGTTTATTCGGATTTTTTAATCCAGCTTTTTCCATTTCTTTTTTAACTGTATTTTTAAACTATTTGCCTGGGTATTTTTATAGCAAAACCGAACGTGCCGAAAGAGAAAAACAGTTTACTTTTGCCTTCCTCTCACGAAATCTTGCATGGCATTGGACTTTCTTGATTGGTTAATGGTATTTATTGGGTTAATATTATTACGGAAACAATGATATTAATTTCTCAATAAAACTAGATACTGGGCACACGATTCGGGAGAATGAGAGAAAGTCATTGGGAAGTTAAAAAATACTTATGTAAATTTATTAGGCTCTGAAAATATTTAACCTAAGAGAAGATTCCAGTGCATGGCGAAAACACCCTTTCTCTACCCCACTACAACACTAACCTTTTCTCCATTCCGTTAACCAACATGAAGCTTTGATATTTCTTTCAATGAATTAGCTAAACGTAAAGTTACGAATATTAAGTTACTTGAAAAGAGATAACTATTTTTCATTCACCTACGGACCTCCCGTTTCGTTAAAGTTTGCTTGGGCCTAAAATCCTATTTATTCAAATGCTTATAGTTTTGTTCTGCAGCCCGTTTTTTTCTTCCCTTTTTTTAATGTATTTACCTCAATATTTAACAATTGGAAGATTTAGCTGAACTTCTCGAATATTTTATTCAATAACAGTTTCTTAATGATATACTGTTAAATGTTGTTGGAGTAATTATAACGTATATATAAGAATGTGCGATAGCGACCCGTTCATTTACTGGAGTCTAAACCAGCGTCACCGTCATCTATCTTAAAAGTTTTCTTAAACATTTGTAAATACTGATCAGTCTTATGTATTACTAGACAAGTCAGAGCTGCCGTACTCAAGTTTTTGAGGCTGGAGATCATTTTAAAATTTTAACTGAAACCCTGTCATCCACAATGGTAAGACATATGTATTGACTTTTGCGATGAACTTATCGTAACTACATATAATTTTGTTTCAGTTACGGACGACAAAAGTTATCTTAGTAAACGAAACCGCCATGCCAAACAATACTAAAGCAATGAAATTTGGCGTTAAAGTATTCAGAGATACGTATTTTTTAATTTTTAGCGATAAATGCATGTGTTCAAAATGTTTCGTTTACAAGTGACTTTGTGATTTTTATACAACTTCACAAGGAACTGTAGTATAGAAAGACCTTATTGAATGTCAGGGCTTAAATTTTTTTTAGAACGCCAAACTTCGGCGTCCTGATGAAGGGTTGAGCCCCGAAATGTTAAATGCAGTCGCTTTAAATTTGCGTTCTAAATTTGTTCATTTATGATGTTTCGGTCATCATTAACATATTGTTCACTTACGTTATTTCTACATTTTATTCTTGCACTATACTTTTAATGTAAATGAATGGAAATTCAATTAAGGAAATCCGTGTGAAGAGTCATCTTGGCTGTGAGATAGGTATCAAAAATTAATTTAATGAAAGTGTTAAAAGTATAGCTGAGTCCTTCCGAAACTACAACTCGAATCAAGTCACTACCTCGAGTCGTTACAATACTGGTTGTCCTTCTTCTAGTTCCATTGTTTTCTTGAGGCAATTGGATAATTTTTGACTTCAAACTCGTCATAGTACAATGACCTAGAAATTAATCTTAATAATATATGCTTGAATTACATCCTTACGTGGAGTTTATACTCTTTTTCACTGTTGGCTTGCTTTCTATAATAATTGGTTTCTCTCATTTTTGTTCGGTTGGCTTAGGATTCCATTGAAGGATATTTAAATGATTTTACTGCAAGTACTTCGGGTAAAGAAAATGGAGACTTCTTGAAGAAAGCTTTTGAAAGTTATTGTCGATTAAGGATTCACTTATGTGCAAAAGTAAGAGTTAAATTAACTAAAAATGTCATACACTTGGTTTCTGGTGTGTTTTTAAGGGGCAAAGGCTAGTGCAGGGTGGTATTTGGAATTGTGGTAATCATGGAACTTGATAGAGAAATGTTATGGTGTCTCGGAAATATCGTATGGTAATTACTGTATTTACTCGATTAAACGCCGCCCTCGAATAAACGACGCATTTATTCTCATCGATGCGGCGTTTAATTGAAGCATTCTTAACTAACTAAATAAAGTATGAATTGAATTACACTCGAGTACTACACTCAAAAAAGTACGGCACAACTTAATCTAAACCAGTCTCGGAAATCTATTCTTCTCGATTACAATGTTTTTCAGTTCGAAGTGGCTATATTTCACTGCTCTGCTACTTATCTCTCTCTCCAAAACTTCAGCTATGCGCAGTTCCGTAGTGAAAGCCGAGAATTTTGCCAGTACAACTAGTCCAACTTCTCTCTTCCTTTTTCCAGTGACCTTCGCGAATACTTTGTTGTCAGCGTTTGGGTCTAGGAAGTTCTTTAATAAGTGCGCCAGGTCTATTGGAATAAAAGTGAAATAATCAGAAAGGTTTGAGTACTGCCGAAATGTGAGGGTAGTTATCTAACGTTTCGAGCGAAGGCCCTTCGTCAGAGAGAAAAAAAACGAAAAGGCCCTTCTCTGACGAAGGGCCTTCGCTCGAAACGTTAGATAACTACTCTCACATTTCGATAGTACTCAAACCTTTCTGATTATTTCACTTCGATTTCCACACTGCCTACGCAGCACTCCATTTTTACTATTGGAATAAACTTTGCAATAAACGCCGCTCTCAAATAAACGCCGCCCTCGAATAAACGCCGCGGCGTTTGTTCGAGTGAATACGGTAAAAGAAAAAACACTTTGCTAAAGATGTGCAAAGCATTATGAGGTCTTGCTGACCTCGTTTCGTTTACAGGAAGTATTCACCTGACGTGTTCGTACAGAATAAACATCGTAAAAGCTAACCTGGGAAAAACAGTTTGACGTGATCATTGCGAGAAGGCTGGATGTGCTGATTTGCTATTGATAAAAACTGTAGTTCTGAAAGCACTTTGTTGATGTTGATCGTTTGAGTTTCAAGCTGTCAATATTTTTTCGGAATATGTTTTGTTTAATGATTCATTCTTTGACTGCCAAAGTCAACTTTTGTTGATTTTTAATATTTTGTTTTAGCTAACATCAAGCAATTTTATTCAGCAGGAAGAAAAGTCTTGGGGCGGCCGAAAGGGTAATCCAAAGTATGAATGCACGAAGGATTCTGGCGACAACTTACCGCTTATTCATGAAGATGTGCTGTCTTTTGATTTCGATTTACTCCAGCTCGTTATATTATTGTCGCGACTGACCTACATATAACTGGACTGCATTTACCCAAAATTTATGGGTCTTTCTGCTAATGGCAGTGACCGCTAACCCTCATTGTTAACAGAATTATCGGCGATTTATAAGTCCTTTTTGAAAATATTTTTTTGTACATACAGTGTTTTTCTTTATTTACACCGTTGGTTATGGTTAATGATGGAACCAGGGTTTATGAAAGGATTGTCTTAAAAGTATCAGCAGAAAGTAAACGTGTTTTAATTTATAGCCTTGCCCAAAAACGTATTGAATGCTAAACGCTTATTTGGTTTTCTAGTCCGAAGGGGTTATCCTAATATCGCTTCGTTCCGTAAAACGGACCGTTCCAGAAAATATTATACGACATTTAATTGGTCGTTGATAATAACCAAGCCAGCAATTTTCGGCTACTGATCGGTACCAAGAACGTAAGAATCCATAAATTGCGCCATCTTTTTGGCTTCCCCCAGTAATCCAGTTAAAAATAGGTCGGTGATTGTCGCACCTGATGCATTGATCACAGCATTGGGCAGGATTCTCTCCCGACCCACCCTTAACAATAGTAATTACAGGACCATTGTAATGGTCAGGAAGGATGCTAAGTCCGATTCTAGACTAATCTCTGGATTTCGACCTTTTTGAGTATACTGAACAGTCCTGACCGTAAGCTGGGAATGCAATGGCTTTGGCGCACTGTCTGACCTTCCATGTCTGATTATCATGCGACACATTGACTGAGCGAGGATTCTATGGTTTGTTGGCCAATTGCGCGCAGATTTTAAATTATGGCTGCACGCAATTTCAACTTGGACAGAGTACAACTTGGAATAAATTTCATTGCTCTTAAGTGATCATTAGTGAGAAATTTATCCAACTGATTTATTACAATTATCATTACTATTTCTACTGTGGCAGAAATTATTTTATGTAGTAATTGATGATAATTGTACATGTTTAGGAAAACGAAAATGAAAGGACAAGTGATGAGAATCCACGAACTTCTCGTGAAAATTTCACGTTGGCGTTCGAGCAGATAATAACGTGGAGTGAACGTGTGTTATTGCGCCATATTGACGACGTGAACAGGTAATGTTTCGATAATGGTAATGATAATGTGTTATATTTAAAAAAAGTTAACTTTGTGCATGTCATTTGCAATTAAATGCTTAAAGCAATCTACTAAAAATAACAAGATGAATGCAAAACTTTCTACAGTTATAGAATGAGAGACGTAGATCATGACCAGTCTGCCGGAATAATTACATAAAAAGTGAAGTGAAGTTAAACTTTATTTAAACACGCTACCTTCATCATCAAAAGATGGTTTTCATGAGGGGCGTCACACAAATTACAAAGATAACACTCTACATTAAAAAATAATCTAAATCCTAAGATATACAGAAGTTTAAAAGTTAAAAGTCAAAAATGCTTGATGTCTGACTCAGTTATAACACTTATGTAATCAAATTTTTGAGGCTGCTTATAGACTCTGTCAGCTTCGCCTCCATTGGTAAGCTATTCCATAGCACAGTTCCACTATACCCAAAACTTTTTTCAAATATTCAGTATTAGACAAGTAATGTTGAACGACTTGTAAAAAACCAAAATGATCAGAAAATTGCCGCTAATTTTGGTAGAAATGGTGAGGTTTCGAGCGAAGGCTTTTCGTCGGAGTGAAACGTGGAGGGACATAAAAACCAGGTGACGCAAGAATGGCCAATCCGATGAAAAAATCAATTACAAACTAAGTAATGAGATATAAGCGATCGGAAGTTATTTGGTGTTGTCAACGTCAACCAGTGAACCAAAAAGGGAAGTAAACGGCAGAAGTTTGGAAGAAGTGGTAATTTGTAAACGTTACAACAAAGGAAAATTTACGGCGATAAAAAATTTAAACCAGCGCTTTTATCCGACCACACTGAACCATATTATTGACTTGTAAAGGAATGAATGGAACAAGCTAAAATAAAACCAAGCGCACCAGCTGTTTTTTATCCTCATGCTACTCGTGGTAAACAAGAACGGTAACTTCGTAAGAGATTAACTGAATGAAAAACATTAAACTCATGGGTATGAACGTTTCCAAGTTTGAGAATGCCACTTCGGAAATTGATAAAACGGCAAAAATTTGACATCTGAACAGCAATCGTTGGAACTATTGGAATGTCGTGGCCGCCTTTTCTTTAACAGTTTAGATTTTATGATGGAAATTTTCGACTACTAGAATTTTTCCGCAATTGGTCTAGGTTTTGTCTTAACATGTATCAATCTACCACTTGAAAATTTCCTTTCGTGCTTGCAAACTCCGTTTCAAGTGATCTTATGTACATGCCAAATATTCCTTGAATATACCCTTTACTTCACTGGGATTATACCACCGTTGTAAATACAGAACTCGAGGCCAACCTCTCGGTGACAGAACACTGTACTATAGATTCGCAGGGTTCTGGGTTTGATTCCCAGTTGCCGGCTTAAGAGCTGCATTTTTCGTGATGGTTGCCGGTTGGGTCTTGGACTCATTTACACGATTGTTCGATCTGATGTAGCCTACATTACAGTGTGCGAATCGACAGCAGGAATTGTGTAGTGGGACAACATTACGTACCCCAGACTGAAGAGTCGTCACCTTAGTAGGCCCTTCTGTCACCTGGCTTTTGCCACTCCACGTTTCACTTGTACGAAAGCCTTCACTCGAAACGTCAGTATTTTCTATTCTAACTTTTGGCAGTTTCCTAACCTGAATGTTCAATTCTTCCGCAGATGATACATGATGACCATTGCAGACGAAATGAAAACCTGTTATGGATGAGCTTCGAACAGGTTTTGACCCTAGTCCCTGGGAAGAGATATAATGACGGACTGATAGTTGAAATGTTAGAAAAATTTGCCAGTAAAGAAATCGTTGTCTCCCTAACTTTTTGTTGTCCCACAAATTTTTAAATATTTCAAGAATATTTGTTTATTTGGCCATTTCGTGGGCGCATGGCCTAGTGGGCCTCTTCCTAGATCTGCCGATGGCCTATTTTACATTCCTTCAATTCAACAAACATTGAGGACTTGCAAAAACAGAGCAAATGATTAGGAACATGGCTTGTAAAAACGCCTTCACAGGAAACCATGAGCTTGTTTCTAAAGGTTTAGTACACGTTCAAAACTCACGGGTCATAATTATGCTTTAACATGGCGTAATTTGAAACAATTCAGTAGTTCCTTCAGATACCTAAAGTTTGTTGACCACATAAAGTGTTGTTAATCCACTGATTGGTTAAGAGACATTATAATATGCTGCAAACGCAGTTTAAGATTGTGATATCGTTGCCATATTTACTTTAGTAAGATTTTAAAAATGAAACGTTTTTCGAATTTTCCTGATTCTCATAGCTTTAAACGAGCACTGATTACGAGCAAGTGCTCTGCCATCTGAGTCCGTGTGGCTCAAAGGGTATTTCCGTGGTGATCAAAAGGGTACCATTTTGATCCCCGTTACTGAGTGACAAGCTTTATAGACTGTTTGGAATAAGGTATCTGAATTACAAGCTATCACATTTACGTTTGGCATCATATACGCTCGAACGTATGACAAAAGACAAGGCTAAAAGCATTAAAAATTATTGCCTAAAATAACCAAACGTTTTTCACGCACGTCACCATGAGGATTTAAAAATGCCGTGTTCAATCGAACATCATTACATATTGAGTTTTTCCCGAAGGGAACAACTGTGCAACATAAAATTTGACTTGTTTATTTAACGCTGTGTCCTTTAACGTTGTAATCAAGCTTTCAACGATTAGTCTGTTGAAAAGATACTCCATTGATCCTGCGATTTTCCACTGAAATGGGATTTTTAAGACGACGTTCTGGTTCCAAATTATGGCGAGTGTGAATGTTCAGCTATTTGTACTTTTGTATATTAGTAACGGTTTCCCCCACTTAGCTCACTCTACGTGAACATTCATTAACGATATGTGATTTATGATAATTTTTATCCTGGATACTCAATTAACTTTTACTTTGTCTCGTTTGCCTCAGGACAATGAAAGTGATCTTGAAATATGTAAAAGTGTTCAATTTCGCAATAACGTTTCTATTTGAATGTTTATTTCTCCTATGAAAGGCGAGTCTTTCTTGGTTGACGGGAAACTCAAGAACTGACGCGTCGTTTTCCTATGAGTTTACTAGGAAGGTGTCAATAGTGCGTGATAAGAATCTCCTGGGATATCCAGCATTTAAAAAAGTATTTTTTCAGTGAATGGATGTCACAGTTGGGATTTGTCAGGATATATCTTGCTTTATGTTATGATCCTTCAATGCAACTTCGTTTCCATTTGGTTGTTACTTCAGACTTCCACTGTGTAGTAACCTTTTAACGCCCAGATTTTTTTTTTTCTTTTGTTTGTTGTTCTCTCCTTGTTTTTTCTTTGTCCATTAATTTGTTCTTTTGTTCTAGAGATGTCTGTATATAGGACACTGGGCGTTAAAGGGTTAACTTCCCTGGTTTTTTCATCGACCGTACAATTGCTGTTATAACTAAACGCATTGTTCAAAAATGATTGAGATTTCGTTCCAATGTAAATATGAATATTTGAATTTTCTTTTTTGGAGAGACTATTCACGTAACGCAGGCAGGATTATAAGAACTTCACATCTGCCTCTACTTTTGCTATAAAGATGTTAGCCAAAAGGGATTTCTACCCCGCATCCATCTATCTGTTTATGAAGTGACCATTGAAGCTGAATATAGTATTCTTGGTAACATCAATTCAAAGAGGCGTCTAAATGGAAGTTTGAAACAAGACTGGGTTATTTTATTTCTATTGTAGATTTCATCAATGATGTGGTCGATAGTATTGTCCAGGGTCACTTGAAGTTCGCAAAATTGAACACTTCTGCAAATTTCAGGTACACCTTCATTATCCTGTGGGAAACGGGACAACGTAAAAGTTTTTTCAATCTCAAAGATGGAAATTATAATGAGTCACATGTCGTTTATGAGAGTGAATGTTCATTTGAAGAAGGCTCTGGGGGAAACGATCTTTATTTAGAGGTACTAATTGCCGAACATTCACACGCTCGCCGTAATCTGAGCCAGCACGCCATCCCCTGATAAATCCCGAGCATTCATTTCAGTGTGAAAACCATATGCTTAGTGGGGTGTCCTTTTCAAAAGACAGATCGTTGAAGGCCAGATTATAGAGTTAGAAAAATTAACTTTAAATATCAAGGTAAATCTTATATTCGGTAGTTGTCCCCCGTAGGAGTAACTTCACAGTTAATGATGCTCGATTGCGTTCAATATTTTTAAACCCTGATAATCATATATGTCAAAAACGTTCGGTTTATTAAGTAGTAATTTTCAATGCTATTAGCCTGTTGTTTTATCACATTTACCTTTCCGGAACTTTTTATGATTTCGAGTGATTGTTTCGTGTGTTGATTATTCCCATTATTCCAATCTTCTATCCCTGTTTCAATAATATCGTTTTTTTACTTTCTCAACATAATGACATTATAATTCAGAGGTGATCATGTCACCTACTTTCTTATCCAGTCTCTCTAAAAAAATTTGATACGGATACTTGAAATGTAACACTCGACATCAGCCTTTCTCAACCAGACAAAACAATAGCAGTGGCTATGGACAAACAAAGACGGTCAACTCCAACAAGAACCTGTTTTCAATACACTATATCATCTATTAAGGTTACCTCTAATTACTGCAAATCAGTTCTGACGATAATTTTTTTACCTCAGAAAGAAATATTAAAATTGACAATTGTTAGAACTGGCAAATTGTTCATGTATACCTTTTACAATTTATACGCTCATTTCTGCCCTCCATTGTGAGTTATGGCATGTCATACGTCTACTCCACACCACTTTACCAATACTTCATTTCACTTTCCCACAGACGTTGTATTGTATTGCACTGTATTGTACCACATTTGATTCCTTTCAATTTTATTCTAATTTACTTTATTACGCTCTACTCCACTCCACTCCACTCCACTCCTCTTTATCTACTCTATTCTACTCTATCCTCCCCTACCCTTACGTCATGTCACTTCACTCCAATGTACTCTACTGTACTCAGCTCTACTAAACTCCTCTCTTCACTGAGTTACTCCGTGTGTCTATTTGTACATTCTTTTCACGATTTAGTGAAACAGAAAACGATTCAATGACAGACAGGCCAAAGCGAGGAAGATTTAGTGAAGAAAGGCGACCTGATGAATATGTTAACTCAATATTGAAAGTAATTGAAAGTGACCTTTGAATCTTACTATCAATTTTGAGTTGGAAGCATTTCGAAAGAGTAATACCGTTTGTCTTTCTGTACTTTTTTTTAGAATTTGCTTTGCTTGTTCTCGGAAGTGGTGATGCTTGGGATTAGTGAATGTCGACTTAACTTATCTCTGGCACACTTCACATCTTCCCTGGTTAAATACGGTAACTAGTTAAGCCAACGCATTATGATCTCATTGTTAGTGATGCCTGGTCATATCTGTAATCGACAATTTTTTTTCGATACCCGATCGATGAGGATTTTTACGAGTGTTACTATCCTTTCAAAAACATCCTAGACGGCTGCTGATCAGACTACAAGTACAGAAATCGTTTCTATTTCTCAGATTCATCTCAACATCGTCAAGTTACCGTTGGTCCGGGATTCTTTTGACAAGGGATGAAAATGAAATCAACTTAATTCTCTACGTTAGTCAGTAGTTTGAAGAGGTTCTTGCTGGTTACCAGTCTCGATTTTCTCGTTTCCTGCTCGAAAAACGTAAAGTCTTGGATTGTTCGCAATTGTCCCCATAAGGGATGAACATCTCTGTCTTAAGATCTTCATAAGTAGTTATAATTGCATTCTGGCCGATTGTCTAGAATTCTTGTGGAAAAGATGAACCAAGCTAAGCCCAGCTACATGAGCATGTACATATGCACGCACCCAGCCATGCCTACCGACTAACTGACCTCCCTGCCAGCCTGCCTGCCTGCCTGCCTGCCTGCCTGCTTGCCTGCTTATGTACGTACGTACCTACCTACCTACGTGCATACACACAAAGATTACATACATACAAACGTTACATACATACAAACATACATACATACATTATATGTATATAATGTATCTACGAGGTGTGTCAGAAAAGAAACAGGACTTGGGCCACAAAAAATTTATTTCAAATCCAAAGTACAAACTACAAGTTTTCCCCTTCGAAATAATCCCCCTCTACTCTAACACACTTTCCCATCCTCCGCCACGCCTCCATGCTCGTATATATGCACATACCCGACAAATCCACACACCTATAAACACTTGACCATAAAAAAGAATTGGCCACTTTCCTATAATTTGACTGCCGTTACGCCCTATAAAGTCATTGCAAAGTCATTGTTTTATTTCAGAGAAAACGTTCGTGTTGATGCCTGAAATTGCGAAGTTAATGTACCAAATTTCTCAAGACGTTATACATTGGGACAGTAAGTATACGTGGAAAAGTAGTGATCTTTATATCGCGGGATTTTTTTTTGGCACATATATCTTTCGTCACTGTTTTGGAGTATTAAGTATGGAGTGCCTAACTCCCAGGGGACTCAGTGAAAGCCAGGTAGTGGGTAATACTATTCGCTTTTGACGAACTAGGTATACGGCTAAACCCCGTTTGATCATACCAGATAAACATCCAAACTGAGAATCCATAACAAGAAAAATGAGTACGTTCTATGATGTACTGAAATAAAATTATAATTGCATTGCTCTTAATCCTGCCTTTTAGTAGAGTAAAGTTGAACCACAGTCCTGACTTGGTGCAAATAAAAGAAATGTCTTCGAAACTTAGGGTGAATAGCTTAAGAATATGTCCCAGTCGCATAATCGTCCCTGTAGTCGAGGTAGACTGGGATTGAGCATAAATATAATGGCCCAAAAATGCGATTGCATTCCCTATTTTTGTGATGTTGGTAGTTCATATGTGTAGGATAAATACCGAGAACGGAGGCTTTAAGCCAGATACATACCGAGGGGCCGAAGGCCCCGAGGAATGTATCTGGCTTAAAGCCGACGTTCGAGGTATTTATCCGTCTTAAAACACGATTAAAGGAGATTTTCTTCCAGAAATGTAAAGCGACACGATTTGTTTTTGTTTTGAGAAGTAAAAAACATGTTTTCAGTTTGTGTTCCTTCTTGGATTAATTGTTGTCAGGGATTGTATATACAATCCCGGCTATTTCAGGTATTGTATATACAGTCCCCGCCAGCTTTTCAAAAGCTCTTTTGTTTAGATAGGTTTCTTCGGAGGATAAAACCCTCAAAAGAACAAAGAAAGCCGACTTAATCGTGTTTTAATTGTAGTTGTTACCATTTAGAAAGTAGATATTAAAATTTTCTCTTCACATGATTGCGATATACGCACTGATTGTCAAAGCCGTTTTAGGACAACTTTATGAATTAAGTAGCACCGAATGGTTTTATTTTGAACCAAGCTGAACCAAGATTTATTTCGTTTTATATGAAAATTATTGGCCAACGTGTATATAACAGGGAGATTTTACTTACATTTCTAGAAACCCATTGCTGTTACGTAATGCACAGCAACCTTAAACTTTGTCCCTGTTTGCCACAAAATACATCTGAAACCGTAGAAACTGAAACCATATTAAAAACTTACGGACAGAACTTTTGTGTTCCGCCTTACGTCAAGGAAACCTCTGAGCCCGTAACGGTATTTTTAATAGTTATGGTATATTAAGGTTGCCCATAACCCCACTAAACTATCCGTAATTTATTCCCCAGTCTGAAAGTTCCGGGATCAAAAATTAAAGTGCGTGATTCTGTTTATTCAATTTCGTGTGAAGACTGTGAAAAACGATATACTGGGAAAGTGTAGCGACAACTCGGTTCCAGACAGACAGGGAAAATCAAAGGGCAGTTGAAGAAAAGTAGCCACAAAAATCGGCACTTTCAGAACATTTATGCGTTTAGGCCACTCCCTCTCCTGGGAGTGAATTAAAATTTTACCCTCGAAAGGTAATTGGCGCAATAGGCGTGTTCTGGAAGCCTGGAAAATCAATGTTTGTGCAGTCAACGCGCTTAACCGTGATGATGGCATTCATATACCCCATGATTATGTAAACTTCATTTTGAAAGGAAAGGCTTAATTAGTATATGTTTTATATATCTGTACTTTTTTAGTATTTTATTACTTCCCCTTTAGAATGGTTGTGTTTTAGCCGAAACGTCAGGACAGTTTTTATCACAGGTTTATATCTATTTAACCAGAATAATAATTTATTGATTATGCCGACAAAAACAACTTACAAGCTAAAAAACTATTTCACCAGAAAGTTTACTGAAGCACTCTCAGTGACATTTGAATTCCCGAGGCTGTCAATACCATGCCAGTCACCAGAAATACGTGATATCACCTTCCAATCGTCGATTAGCGTTGAGTTTACGAGTACTGGAGTTATTTTTGGTATTGCAGCTTACAATTAAAAGTCAGATCAAAGTCATTATCAGTGACTTTTCCTTTGTTTATCAAGTGGCTTTCACGGTAAATATATGAGAGGTCTAGTGGCTGAAGAAGGTTATTGTTTATCGAAAATTTCCACGGCAACTTTATTTTGAAGTACCAGGAGAATCTCCATTACGAGTGAATTACCTCTGTCACCTCAACTAAAATCACAATACCAAAAATGGGGAAATATATAAGACTAGTAGAATACTTTTTCCTTCCATGTGACATTGATTCTTAATGAATGACTGTCCCATTGAAACCAATCACAGCTTGGACATTTATGTCGCGTCACTGGCCGGCTCCTCTATTATGCACGCAAAATATGAATACCAGAATACTTTACGACGATCACTTTTGGATGCAAATATTTAACCATCAAATCTTGGTCCCTTTAGCTCCGTGATTGAAGCGTCTTACAGACGTTCGTAAGGTTACTGGTTGGGTTTCCGTTCGTGATCCAAAAATTTTTTTGATCGGTTTGGTTGAGGAAGCACGTGCATTGATATAACTATTAATACTGGCGTTGGATATTAGGTCAGATTTATTTCCTCTTGGTATATTAATGTTCATTTTGGTTTATTGTAGGTGATGTAAGTTTAGATCTTGTTCCTGTAGAGATGATTTTTGCTAATGTTTTGAAATCAGCAACGAGTTATCATCCTGACAAATTATCGGTATAGTCTAATTTTATATCCAGATTTTTTTTCTTTAATTTGCTTTATAATGTATTGCCACAAAAATCTGTTTTTAAGTCGAGCCCAACTGACTGACGGATAAATGCGTTTCTAGATTCTGATGTCTATTCGTCCTTCACTGTTAGAAGTCGTCAAGATGTTTCATCAGAATAACCGTTTTCTATCTGCAAATCTAACTAGTACGCCCGTAAAGGCTATAATCGAAGCTATCATCAAAGAACTGGTCGATGTTTTGGAAGAGGTAGAAATCCAGGGCACAGAAAAATCCATTAGAATGAAAAATATCTCCTGTTATTTCAAGATTATTTTTGGTTTTTGTGGACAAATGTTGTTTATTTCATTATTTCAGAATCCGCAGATCACCAAAGAAGTTGGTATGGAAAATCTTCCAATTACCTCAAATTTCCTGTTAGATCTCATTCTGAAATCAAAATTTCTGTTAAGGTTAGCGTTGAAACCGTTTACTGAATGTTATCAGTGGTTGGAAGTTGTCTCTTTTAATTGATTCTTTGTTTTATTTTCGCAAGAATTTGCGTTAAGGAAATCACCAAGTGCACTGCTTCTGGTATTTGGGAAGACATGGATTATGTAGCAGCAGCATATTTACTGTGGATTTTCATAGATGGTATAAAATCATTTTGAAATATCTCCCTTTTCCTGAATTCAGAAATAGAACTTAAAGATAGCTGTTTGTTATACTGTGGGAAGGTGTGCAGGGATATTATGATGACTGTTCAATATATTGACGGTCAGACCAAGGACGTCAAGACTACTGTTGAATATACTGCCGACTGGTTGCAGGATCATGCATTAATATCAGTGTTCTTTATTCCCTGGGACGGTGGAAGGGTATTAAGATAACTTTTCATTTTACCAGATGCCACATATGTTCTGCAAGAAAATGTTTTTTGGTTCATATCCCTGAAAGGTCACGCGGTACACACAAAACATAAATATGATTAGAAATTCGGATATTATGAGGATGTGCATAAATTTATAAAATTCCTTTGGGTGGAAAGGTATACTTGTGCGATATATTGGTTTAGACAGGGAAAAATATTCCCGTGCACACCGGGCAAACGAGCTACGTAGAGAATTTCTTATATGGCCCCTGAGTCGTGTTCTTTTTCGCGTTCAAAGCTGTTTTCGTCTTTGAAGTATGTAATTTACGTTGCCTTCTTGCTTTCTCATGATTACCCCAGTTCGGAATCCATTCGTCGTCCTGTAAGTTAAATAGCTTTAAGGAAAAGCAACACTATTATAGGATATATGTTTTAGATCAACATATATCGACTTAATATCATTAGCAACATGTCTTGGCTGTCACTTCTTGCACCATTCCCATCCGGGGCTCAGAAGTCGTTTGTCTGAGGTTAGGGCTAGACGAACGTCCATCAACCATCCCGCACCATTATTCTGGAACATTTTACTTATCCGATTTTTTTGATAGAAATACCTAGTTCTCTTTTACTTGGAGATTTTGACACCAAAATTTACCGTTTCCAGGAAAAGCGTATTTTGTATTCGGGATTACGTAGGGTACCACACCAATCAACGGTCAATCTGCGTTGGTCACATTTTGGAAACAGACCTAAAACGAGCTAAGATATGTAATAAAATGCTGTAATGAAGCAGCTCTTCTTTGTTTAATTGACGTTCACTCATAAACCTAGTTGTTCTGTTTTTGACTTTAAGAAGAAAGCAGTTTGTCAACGTGCCCGGAAGCTCACAGTGCGTTTCCAGTCATGTGCACAGTATTATCTGAATTTGCCCTGTCTGATTTTCTTTTCTAGGTGGAAATGTTAATGAGTGTACAAAGCTTTGCTTATCAGAAATTGAAAAGGCTCTACAAAGATTAGTTGTTCAAAATCATGACAACGAGATGCCTCAGTAAGTAAAATATCAAATTGCTGGGGATTAATTTCATTATTGGGCTAATGACCTAATATTTGTTAATTTGATCAATTAATTGCGAAATAACGATCAAATAGCCTGCGGTGCACACGCTTGTGCGGTTCCTGTTAAGCGTCTGCGCATCGGGGGTCAAAAGCTTGTTCTGAGTTGTTGAAGTCACGTAGATTTTAAACACATCAAACAAAATTAATTTACGCAATATATTATAATTGTGTTGTAATTCATTGCGTTTCTTTTGTGTGTTTTGTATTTTTCGGCGTTAACAAAAGCTTCAGATCGAAATTTGGTCGGAAATAAGGAGAGTTTTCGATCAAATTTGAGTTTGACGACCTTCGCTCCGTCGTTCATCCTAACTCACAACATAGATGCCGCGCGTGCTTGGGTATCTTGAAACAAAGAAGGAACTGGTGATAAAGATTATTACCCAGAAAATAATTCTTAAGACGACGATATTAAAAACGAAGACATCAAGATGCGGAAATAGATTCTTTAATATAAACTAACGTTTTGTCACTTCACTAGCAACATCATCAGAGTGATAAGGATTTACACAGGTGATAAGGATTATCACTCTGATGATGTTACTCGTCAAGCGACGAAACGTTAGTTTATATTAAAGAATCTATTTCCACATCTTGATGTCTTCGTTTTTAATATGGTCGTCTTAAGAATTATTTGCTGGGCAATAATCTTTATCATCAGACTACGTTTTCCGTTTGGTATCTCCATCGCTGAAACAAAGGAACTACAAGAAGCTTGATGATTTGAACGATAAACTTCTGCGTCAATATCACGAAAAGGCAGGAGCAAAGAGACTTGCAGTTAAAATCAGTGACTAACACCCGCTCTAACACCTTCAACCAACCTTGACTCTGACACTACCTCAATATGGAACGGATAAAATTTCACCTCCCCAGAGTACCATTGTGTCCGTTAAAGTTGGGTGGAAAATTAAAACAGTCAACCGCACTTTGCCTGACGATCTTGGTTCAATTGGGGAAAAGTTGTGTGGAGGAACACACACACAAGTTGCTCGCGTGACTTGGCGTTGTAAAAAGGTCAGAGAACAGTTTGTCGTTTTGTTTTTAAAAGAAATCAATCGAGAGTGCTCTAATATGTGCTCCAACAAGAATCGTAACATTTTACGCAAAACCAGCGAAGAGAACATCGCTAACTTTTAGTGAAGAGGACTTGATAACGAGTTGAAAGACAAACTACTCGTATTGCTTTTTGAAAACATTCATCGTCTAGCTTCGCTTGGTCGACAAACGCCTTGTCTACAAAACTTACAAAACTTCCTGCTGGAAGCTAATTGCTCATGATTAACATTATCTGAAATAAATTAACAATCAACCAATCGTGTAGGATTCAAACTTTCTGTGGAAAATCCACGTGGAATACCTGTAAATTGTGGAATACCTGTAAATTAGCTGGCGTGCCATTGTAGACTTTGTCGCGATGTCACACCTTATTTAGCTAAGTGTATGACACATTAAATATATTTTATCTTTTATCTTATCTTTATCTTTTTGAGCACAGAATAAGCTGTGCTTTAGGCTTCCGATGCGTAGACGCTTAACAGGAACTGCACAAGCGTCTACACCGCAGGCTAGGCTATCTTTAAAAGGGGGAATGGGGAATCGGGGAATAGGTTCCTATTTACAAGAATAAGAACTATAGTAAGAAAAAAGTTATATGCGAAGGTCTATCAACCTTGGCTTCAGACGGCTTCTGCACTTCTTACGAATCTATGACTGTTAACCTTCAAAGGAAGCTTCGTTATTGTTTCAACTGGCAGTCTCACTAGGTCCTCCCACGATCGGCAATCGTTATGCCAAACATCTTGTAAGAAGTTAAGAAAGTGTTGCATATTCCAAGAGCTAGAAAGACACAAGAAGCCCAGGGTCGAGATAAAATGTTGAGTGTCTACAAATATCGAAGAAAGGCAGAATGACTTTATAACAAAAACTTAAAGATATAGAGATACGTCTTCTGGACGAACTAAGTATTCTCGGTAAGAACGCACAAATAGCCGTGTTTTCGCCTGCTGGCTCATTTGGCCTGCAAAACGTAAAAGGCGAAGTAGCAATGAACATCATACGCAATTAAGGCTGAGAAAAGACGCAAGTGGCCCGTGAACTGCCATTAAAATGTCTCTTAAGCTAGTTTTCTGTGGGTCAAATTTATTGAGTATAAAATGTCAATTCAGTGCCGCGTCAACAGCTTCCCTCGTATAAACGAATGTCTTCATCACGCGCGGCATGGATATTAACACTATGGCTAGGTTTACATTAGAATAAATTTCCCAACATTTGTCGGCAATCTGGAGACGTTCTCCGGACTGAAATGACTGCTTACACTCAAGTAACGATTCAAGTACAGAAACTCTTCGGATTGCGCACGAATCCGAAGAAATTTTGTCTAATATAAACATAGCCATGGTGTTGTTCTCCATGCCGCGCGTGATGAAGACAATCAATACGTGGTAAGGTATTCACGAGGCACCGAAATTGCATTTTATATTCAGTAAGTTTGACCCACAGAAAACCGACCTAAAAGACGCTGTAATGGCAGTTCACAGGCCACATACGTCTTTTCTCAGTCTTATTTGTGTATGATTTTCATCGTACTTGGCCTTTTACGTTTCGGAGGCCAAATGAGCTAACACACATGCCTCGGGGCGAAAATACGGCTATTTGTGCGTAGTTATCAAGTTTTTACGGATTATATAGTAATATCTAGTTCTTCCAGAAAACGTATCTTTACATCTTTAAGTTTTTATTATAAAGTTATTCTACGTTTTTTCGATATTTCTAGACACTCAACATTTTACTCTCACAACCTCGACATCTACCCTCGACTTTTGGCTACGTTAAACTCGTGCCTTTCTAGTTCTTGGAATATGCGACACTTTTTTAAATTCTTACAAGATGTTTGGCATAACGACTGGCGATCATGGGAGGACCTGGTGAGACTGACAGTTGAAACAATAACAAAGCTTCCTTTGAAGGTTAACAGTCATAAAGATTCGTCAGAAGTGCAGGAGCCGTCTGAAGCCGAGGTTGATAGACCTTCGCATGTAACTCTTTTCTTACTATGCTACACTTACTTTCCTACTACCGATTCCCCGTTCCCCCTTTTAAAGATAGTCCCGCAGGCTACGATCAATCTACCATCTTCCAGCTTTTTGTATTCATGACCGATTTGGTAAAACCTAAGTTCTTACCTTTTTTCAGATATGTCGCAGAAGCCAAGCGCTTGGTGTGTGCATCGTTCGAGAAACTAAACACACACAGTGTGTGACACACTTGTGCGTTAGATAAAAAATAAGATTCTAATTTTTGTAGTCTTATCAATAACAGACGAGGTGTTATTAATATGTCTTGACTAAGTGTTGGTAACATTGTTTATCTAAAACAGAGCAGGCCACTGGCATCATTCCAACAATTGTGTGAGCCCAAGGGCGGTGGAATAGGATGGGGAACTGGAGGGGCTATAATTCCCTCAGTATATCTTGTGGAGGGATTAAGCCCCTTCAAAAATTTAGTCCCAGAACAAAAAAATTATACGTCACGAATTATATGATTGATTAAGAGTTATTATTGATTTAGCCCAGAAAGATAATGGACTCTTCTCTTCATGTGAAATCTAAAAGTAAATTGTTTCTAGTCAGTTGTTTCGATTATTGTTGCGAAAAATAACATGTTTTCGACCTTCAAATAACGAAATTATAAAGGGGGCGTGGTCATGGCCCCTAAGGTTTAGCCCCCCCTATCGGGGACCTTAGTCCCTGCGTCGGGGAATTCCTAGCGCCACCACTGAACCTCCTTCGGTCACCGTTCTTCAAATTTAATATGCAGATATTGCCATCACAGAGGACGTCGTAATTCCACATAGAACATGTGCCACATGAACTAGTGTATAGGTTGCGTACGACGGTCAAAAGGCGGGTAAACACCCGAAATACGTCGGGTAAACCAACCATGTAAAGGTTGCAGTCAAGGTAACAAAGAATTAAACCCTAAATTTCGATTTTCAGACTCGGAGTGATTAACAGTTTTTACTGTATGGCTGGGCTTGTTTTTCGGTCTACACGCAAAATTACACAAGCTGATTGGTTGTTGAATGTACTGATATTTTACAACATTGGACTGGTCCAATATGCTTTTCATTTCGGACCGGCAAGTTTTACTGGGAAAATTGTCGGGCTGAATTTTGTGAAAGTTAAGGAGGATTAACTGCGAATAAAATCTGCTGGAACGCTAGTACTGTGTAATACTAAAATGTCTTCGTTTCAATGCTTTTATTGCTTGTTATCACTATCATTGTGCACTCTCTCATACACTTCCCGCTCTGTCTCAATATTCGCTCTCTCACGTCACTTCCGGCTCAATACAACTGCTCTTGTTTAAGCTAACTATACAAGTACGATAAATGAATGTTTTACTGCTAGAATCAGTAAGCCTGACAAACGAGTTACGAGCTAAGGTAAACAGTAGAATCTGACGACGAAAATCTGGTTAAAAATGGGGAAAAAACTAACCAAAAAGCCATGTAGCAAATTCCTTTTTAAGTCGATTGGCCAATCAGGTTAAACGTCACCCCACGCATGGGGTGAAACATCCATTACGTAGTGTCAGTTTACTTTGAGTTAATCATTGGTATTTGCATAATATTTGTTTATACCTTACTTGTATTAAAATTCGCGTGGTATTCGTTTTCGCTCAGCTTTAAATTCGCGCGATTTAATTTCGCGCACCCTGTTGAGGACTTATTCGCTCAGCTTTAAATTCGCGCGATTTAATTTCGCGCACCCTGTTGAGGACTTATTCGCGCAGCTTTAAATTCACGTAAGAATTTTTTTGTTCGTTCTTTTAGGTCAGATTAATAGAAGCAATTTACGCATTTATCAAGATTATTTTTTATCAACAAATAAAACTTGTCTAAATTTGATCAAAAAACGATTTGGCTTGTCTCAATCAAAAAAATTATTGTCAAAAGTATACAATGTAAGCAAAAATCCATGATAATACTAAAGCATGAATTCAGAATACCAATAAATACTAAAAGTTTTAATGAAGAATTCTCATTTGCCTAAAACTTAATTCTTCACAACATTTTAGAGCTCAAAAGGATCCTCTTTTCGTTGTGGCTCCTCCAATGCGGCGCTCGCACCTGATCGTCGCCAACCTTTGAGAATGATATCCTTGTTAGATCGCATAGTCGTAGAACTGCACTACCCATTTTGCGTGAAGTGGTTTGAGCACACTTATTCGCAAGTCAACTCACACTTTATGGAACTGAATACCATTCATGATTTGGGCTTGGACTTGCTCTGAGTACCATTTTTGCGCCTGGTTTCGTAGGAAAGCTTTGCAAGAGCGATTGACCGTTAAATCTAGGGGTTGCAGGTATGATGTCATGTTGTTGGGAACAGGTACCATCATGCCGTTGTTGTCGGAAATGATCTTTTTTACTGCATCCGTCCAATGTGCTTTGAAAACATCCGCGACCAAAATCCATTCTTTTGTGGTGCGAAAACCAACCTCTTCTCTTATTTGCTTCACATAGAGGATAAGAACATGATTGATCAATTCCATTGCTTTCTTCTCATTTGACCAATGATTTCCGTGTGGGTAATATGGAATTCTTTTGGAAAGTTGAATTTAGGGTGGCACCGATCTGTTTTCCCCTGGTAGATTAGTTGAATTGGCAGAAATTTGCCCGACGCGGTGACTGAAAATGTTCCAGTAATTTGTGTATAATCAGCGCTATCACTTATCGGCACAAACTTCTCGTTAGTTTTGTCCATTGTGTACTTGCTAACGAGGACAAACGCCAAAGGAGTCTGGTCGATGTTTATGATCAGATCGTCGACCACGTTATAAGCACTCACCACTTCTTTAATAGACCGACAAAACGTGAAGCGAATTTCTTTCAAAAAGCCAGGTGATACGGGTTGTTTTGCAGTTGTTCCTCTGCGTTTACTGAAACTCAATCTTCTGAAAATTGACTGGCACCATGTATAGTGGAAATCCAGTTTTCCTCCGTTTTCCTTTAACATTGACCGGTCATTAGCCAGTACGATTCCTTTAGCTATGGAAATAGCAATGTTGTAATTGACAACACATCCCGCCGCTCTCATGCTTTTGATCATTGAGATAACTTTCTCATCGATGTTCTCGGGTAACAAAGTTTTTGCTCCACGATGCTTCCTTGGCAATTGGTCGAGTTCTCTGTTCTCTGTTCTTTCCTTATTATAAGATTTGATCAATCCACGAACAGTGGACTCCGGTAGAGAATATTTTCTTGCCGCCGGTCGTATTCCATGCGTAAGTCCCCATTTTGCAATTTCTGCTCGTTGAAAAGTATCATATTCTCCATATTTGCCCCTCTTCTTTTTTGGTTCTGGAGTGTCCAAAAACAATTGGTGTTTTACTGCATTTTCTTCAGCTGTATTTAGGTTACCGCTAGATGATGCAACAGAAATATCGTCTTGGGAAACCTTTTTGAAATACTTTAACAGAGCCATGAGCGTTGATTTCCAACACACGCTGTTTCTCTACGTTCGCACAGCTTGGATGAGGTTGAGCATAAAACGGAAATGTTTCACATGTTTGCTACGCGTCATATGCCACACCTTGGGCGAATGCGACTGATCATTGACCATTGTGTAGGAAAATGGAAGGCATTTGCGTCGTGTGTAATAATTTGACAAAATACACATGTCCAAAATGCAAGTCATTCGTTTGTAACCGTGGAGTCAAGTGTTCAGTCCCGGCCTCTGAAGAATATCCTGGATGGAAAAGTGGTTCGAGTGTTGTTTTATGTAAACACTGTGACGACAAAGAAACGCATGCATCTGTTTGCTTCATTCAAGAAATTGTCACCGGAGAAATCAACAATTCAGACATCGACAACTCTGATTCAGTGAAACGGAATTCCGAGGGGACATCATTTTCTCTGGCTTGCGCATCACGCGGCTTTCATGAATACAGAAAAATCTGGGCTGCAAGAATCAACCAGAACTTGGTAGTGAAGCCACTTTCGGGGAACATATTTGACCCATATGCCATTGGTCTGTTCACTGGGATCAGAGGCAGGATTGAATCAATGTCGCTGGTTGGCCATTTGCCTCGAGAGATTTCTCGATTTTGCAAGTTCTTTTTCGAATATGGGGACAATATAAAACCAACAGTTCGTGACATTAAATTTCGACGATCTCCCTTACCTCAAGGGGGCTTGGAGATTCCCATTAACTTAACGGTCATGCAAAACAACGCGAGTTGGGAAATTTACAGCAAAATGCAGGCATTCCTGGTGGAATATTACGTGGAGCCTGAAAATATTCCGACAGGAATTGCTCAGGATGAGGAAGAAGAAGACATTTTTGATTTTTAATGTTAGACTTTAAAACATATATGTGTTTACATAAACCAAATGATTTTGTCTCATGTTACACCACTCTGCTTTTCGCGCTGATTATATTTCGCGCAGTACTAAAATTCTCCCAACTATGCTTGCGCGAATTCTATTACTGGACGAATTTTAATACGAGAAAGGTAACTAAAACGAGTAACTCAGGTCATCACTACCGTAGCCTATTTGCGGACATCCGTGGATAATATCACACATAATATTACAGTGGAATGATTGATACAGAAAACGCAAGAATGGACGGTATTAACTCCACAGACAGCGCCGTGGTAAGTTTAGTTTTAATGTTCGTTATTTAGAGTAAGGGTTAATGTTTTGAATAGTAAGGTTTTAAATTCACTGATTTGGTATCAGCGAAAAGAACAGCTTATGTACAATACGATCAAAAAGGAATTATCATATTAAACAAGTAGGGCCAACGCTTTTGAACAACCTTAATATCAAGGGAAGACGCAACTTTTCTCTGACGCGCCTTGCGTAAGCTAAATGACCTGCGAACTGACCTATTGATACGAGCCCCACTCTCGTGTCTTGGCTGAGACTCGGCTTGTGGAAAAATTGAACGGTAACCATTTACAGACGCCTTTTGTGTGTTAACTCAGTTGCTTCTTTTAGGCCTTGTTCATTCTTTCCATCATCATAAACTCTTTTAATGAACGTTAATTTAGATTCACTTAAAGCTCTTTAATACAAACGGTAACCCTTTGTCTTGTTTGATGAGCACGGCAAATGAAAACAATCTAAACTAGATAGTGTTGATCAGTGACCACAAGTTTATCCACAGACGCATACTTGACATATCGAGGATCGGAGATTTGTATTGAGTTTTGGTGTAACATGCAAAGTAATACCCCTGAGCTTTGTATAACATCATCTATAGCGAACATAAACATCTGACACCCGAATATCCAGACCACGTAACCTTACAAAGAATTTCTATATTCCCATAACGAAACAAATGAACAATCTGTTATTCCTAGTGCATTACGTTCTTCACGCCGTCATTCACGATGCAAAGCACATAGAAGGGCATTTTCACATTTTGCTGGACGATTATTTTCGATTCAAACGTTTGACTAGAATTGCCCAAAAAGTTTAAGAGGAGGTAAAGTGACTTGCTTTACCAACCCAAAAAAATAAACTTCTTTCTTTGCTATTCGTTCGCCCTCCACCTCGCTGATACTCCATACTGACATCCGAACATTTGATGTTTCTTATACATTGTGAAATACATAAAATCACTGTTCTGTAGAGAAAAATTAACTGAAAGGTTTGTCGTTCAGACGAACCGTCACCGAATGCCTTGCAGTTTTCGCGGCATTTCTCAGTGTGATGTGCCAAATTACTGATAAAGACGGCCATACACACCATGACATGGTCACCACAAAATCCGTGACGTAAGCTGGCGTCAGACTACGCGGGGAACCCGCGCATTTGTTATACACAAACCCCGGACAAACATTGGGGATGAGTTAAGCTGTAGGTTCGTGGATCGCGGGTATTAGGCGGAATAAATTATAACCATATAATTATTGCAACTTTGACACGTTTTATTCAGCTTCGTTTCTAATGAGTTATGGCTACAATATTTTGCTTAACGTCACGCCAAAATATTTCTCCGTATTCTCTTGGCTCGTAAGTTTGTGGTTAGAATATCACGTCGCGTTGCACTGGGGTATTTAGAGGAAGGGACATGGCGCCATGACACTCCCACAACATACTGTGCTGCATTAGAAATGTAGACTTAGATTGATACACTTGTTTTTACTTATTAGAAGAGATCTTTCCATTTGAGTGCAACACCAACTATGAGGTGTCGATTAACTGGCCTTTCAGCCCTTGTGATTGGCTGTTTGTCACTCGTGGGAGGTCATTGCCACCCCCCACCGAAGGAAAACCGCTCCCCGGTTCGAAGTGTTAAACCTGGTGTGTATTGATTATTGCAACACTCCAATTTAAATGTAAACAGTGAAGTATAGAAACTTTTGTGTTCGCATATTAACACGAGGGTTTTCCAGAACCTGGTTGTTTAGATACGGTTGTGCGGGGCGCCCCTGATACAAATTTGCTCAGGGATAAACGGAAGAACTCACAGAAATATCTCGATACTTCTTCCAACCCAATCAGATACCTTAAAAATAACACATTAATAAAACGATTACTGAACAGTATAGTGTTTATTTTAGTTCTAAGTGAATATTAGTCTTTTTACTAAGTTATATTTGATAGACTAACTTGTGCAGGTGAAAAATTGTGGATATAGTAAATATCTATACTACTCACCAACACTGAGCTGAATAATTGCTTTAGCACGTATCTCACAAAATTGTATTCACCAATAATTTTTACAATTTTATAGGATTCGGCTTGTCGCCCACTCATCATTTGTATACAAAACATTTTGAAACATATCCTGACTGCATTTATCGTTAAAAAATAAAAGAAACACATGTCTTTGAATACTTAGTTGCCAAATTTCGTTGTTTTTTGGTGCTGTCTGGCACGGCGACTTCGTTGATTCAAAAAAAGTTCTTCCGTAAGGTAAACATAACCGACGCCATCTTGTTTTGCTCGGAGGGGAACAGTACAGGATATTCCGAGGTAGAGGAACCAATCAAATTGCGTGAAAAAAACAGTCCCACCTGCGAGAGATATGCTAATGCAGGATATTCCAAGACAGAGTAACCAATCAGATTGCGCAAAAAACAAACACCATTTACCTGCGAGGTATATGCTAATTAAACAATTATTCACCGAAGTGGAGGTAAATATCTACACTATTCACCGACACCGAGGTGAATAATTGTTTTAGCATATACCTCGCATAATTGTTTTCACACGCTAACTTCTTTAAATTTTTAAGACAATTTTACGGAACGTCGGCTTGTAAACAAACCATTTTGAAACCCATTCTGAATGCATTTATCGCTAAATTGTAAAGGAAATACATATTCCCGGATACTTTATTGCCAAATTTCGTTACTTTTTTGGTATTGTCTAGCACGGCAGCTTGGTCTATTCGAAACTATTTCCTTCTTCGGTTCTTCCTTAACTGAAACAAAACTGGACACCATCTTGTTTTGCTCGGAGGTGAATAGTGCAGGATATTCCGATACTAAAACTTTTTAGCATATACCTCGCAGGTGGATTGTGTTTTTTGTGCAATCTGATTGGTTCCTCTATCTCGGAATATCCTGCATTAAATCTTGACCTCCGATCAGAATTGTCGTTGCTAATTCGTATTCGTAAAATTAATTTATGTGATTAAAATTTTTTTAAGGAACCATCCAAAGAAATAAAAAGCGACAGCACGAAGTTATGCTATGGAATAGAAGAAAACCCACCATGGTATCTCGGAATTTTACTAGGATTTCAAGTATGAGATTTATATATTTAACCTTAGAAAATTATTTCAAAATGTTCCGAAAATCATGAGCATATTCATGTATGTGTATATATACGAAAATTACGTACATATTCATGTTTATGTATAGATATCTACATTTATATCCGTCCGTCTATCCTATCTATCTTATCTACCTTATCTATGCTATCTAATAGTTCCATGTTGTGTAATATTATAACATTTTGACAACGAAAAACCCTTAGTGAAGCTAATGAGAGATGAAGTGTCTAATACCTGACGGATATTATCACTTATTTGTTGATTTTAACCTGTCTGTACTCTGTTTTCTTACAGCATTATTTGACCATGTTTGGATCAACCATAACCGTTCCTATAGTAATGGCCCCAGTGCTGTGTGTTAATGATGAAGTTGTGAAGGGAAAGCTCATCAGTACCATATTCTTCATGAGCGGAATAGCCACTTTAATTCAGACCATGATCGGAAATAGGCAAGAGAGTTTTCTTTATATCCAAAATGATGCATACTTACAAAAAACAATTTGAAGTATCGTTCACTGATTTTGAACATTCCAACTCTTGTAAACTCCTGTGAGGATCTTCACTGCATCACTTCGTTCATCCTTCCGTCTGTTCTTTTATAACCTGCCGTCTTTTTCTACCTTCCATACATTCCATAGTTTCTCGAATATTTTTTATTTTATCTCGATTGCGCTAGTTGAGTTTATTTCCCATTCATTCTTAATGTTTTGAATAATGTCATGAAAAATTTCTCAGTTCTCAGTGGCTGAGAGTGATGCAATTTGAAGGTGACGCAAGGCGGAAAGAAGGTAATTTAGCGGCGATAAAAGGTAATTTAGCACAAATGTCTCATGGCACAAAACATCCCAACTGGCAAACTTGTCCTTTAACCCACGCAGTGCCATGCAAGTAAAAACACGACCTCGAAAGAGAAAAAATTTGGAAAAAACAATTGAGAAAATGAGAAATTTGGAAGTTGTAAATTTGGAAAACAATTGTCAAGGTTGTGGGTAAATTTCCATTGACGCGCGATTTTTACCCCTTGCGTACTCATTTCCTGCTCAATTCTCATTTTAAATGTTTTAATAATATACATTTTATATATATTATTAAATGGTTATAATGCGGTTTCTCGTTCAATTACGAATTAATTAGCTGTCGTGTGGTTTTCAAAAAGCCCAAAACTTTGCCAGCAGGAAGGGCAAACACACTCATGCAAATTGATTTCAAACTGAACACGAAACCGTATGATTACCTATACTAACTGAACGAAATTAAATGTAAATATATAAAAATTAAAATCGAAATAAAAATAAGAATTAAAATATAAATAAAGATAACAATGAAAATAAAGGTAAAAATAAAAACAAACAAAAAGTAAAGTAACAATAATAATCGAAAAAAATACAAAAATATAAGTAATTTCTATAAATTTTACGCAGGGCAAATAGCTTATTGTTCTGATGAAAAGCTTTTCCACGAAAATCCAGTGTCTCTTGTCTTCTTCACGGCTGTGTGCTGTATCACAGTTAATGATATACTTGAAAAAATTTCTCGACTCTGGTTGACTAAGAGCAGTGAAATTTCAAGGTAGCACGGTCCCGAAAAAAGGTAATACAGTCATTTGCCCTGAATCACCTTTTTTGGTACTGTAGTACTTTTTTCATGCACATTATATAATACGGTTTAATGTTTGAGAAACATGAGAGCTTGGATATATTAAGGTAGATGAACGATCTTCAAGCTCGATACTCAGAAAATGATTTCCGAGCCCCAGACGGAAGATCGTTAATCTACCCACCACATTATGTAATATTTAAAGGCCGACAATGAGGACTGGACTGGGTTTTCAAGTACGGGGAAGCCGAGGCAAAGCCGAGGATTGGAACGAATTCCGAGTGCTTGAAAACCTGGTCAAGTCCGAATTGGAAGCCTTTGACTGACTTCTCAGAATCAACTAGTGTATTGGTACAATGAATTATTGTATTAGTAATGAGTGTATGGATGAATAAGCCGACTGTGTGAAATTATATTTTAAGTCCAAGGACATGAACAATTATTTCCATTCCAAGGACTGGAAAAAAACAGTTCAAGTCCTCTGCCCAGTACTCCCATGGTATTTCAAATTTGCTCACGTGGTGTCATTTAGCGCGTCTGATTAAATGATATTCTCATGAATTATCAATGAGTTTGAGAATAGTTGGTAATATCATGATTTCTCGTGCAATTTGAAAAACACGCACTCTTGAGTTTTTTAAAGGCTTCAAATAACGCTCGTCCTTCGGACTTGTGCTATTTTGAGAGTTTGAAAACCTCGCTGGTACGTGTTTTCTCCAAATTGCACTCGAAAAAATAAGCTATTACCTATACTAATATACATTGTTTAATGGCTAATAGGTTGCCAATAGTTCAAGGTGGTACATTTTCCTACCTAATCCCAAGCTTTGCTATACTGTCAATGCCGGAGTTTGAATGCCCCTCAGGGTTTAAAGAAAGTAAGAAAAAATATCATTGCGTTTTCGTAGTTTCTATATTTTGTAAGTCTATAATTACCATGCGAAATGAATATATTGTTGATTTTGTAGATCCCAAAAATAGCACCTTTGACGGAATTTGGAAAAAACGCATGCTTGAGGTAACGGAAATAAGTCCAAAACCAGCATTCCGTCAAAAATCGAATATATGAAGGTTATGATATTATACGTCTTGCATATTATTTTCGGGATTGGGAAAATTATTGGCACGACCAAGGTCGCACTAGTCGCCGACGCTATTTTCTCTTTCGTAAACGGTCGTCGGTAACCGGAAAGGTCAATGTCAACATAATGTTCTAGCCATCCCCAAGGGTGCTCTGAGGACCCTCACTAAATGATGTAAAATTCCTGATTTTAACCAGGATGAACTGAGCCTGGAAACCTAGTGAGTGGGTTCGAACCAGTGGTGAAACTATTTTATTTTCTGAGCATTTTTTTTTTTTATACTCTGCAGTGTTTTGTTTTCTTCGAACATTCGTATTACCACGATTACTGTCTTTACTTGAATATCAAGTTCCAAGATAGAAAAATCGGTTTTAGTTTTTATGCTATATTTCCTTAAATTGTCGGCTTACTATGGTTTTTGGTTAAAATGTTACCATTAGAATAATTAAGCGACTAGTGGTCAAGTTAGGCCATAAGCGAGGCGAGATACCCGCTGCTGAGACCGGGTTAGGTTAGGGTTTCGATGTTGGTAAGGTGACCCAAGATAATCTGTCGTTGAATTTAAAGTCAAGGAAAGAAAACAAATAAAAGATTTTGAGCGTGTTTCTGGTTGAGGCGACTTAAAGAGTTAGAGTGAGAAGGGTACACTTAGGGATGGCGAGAACATTATGCTGGCATCGACCGTTCCGGTTAGCAACGACCGTTCACGAAACAAAATAACGTCGCCGCACTTGTTCTGTCTCCCATGCACAGGCCCGGAGCTGAGGGGGGGCCTGGGGGCAGTGCCCCCCCCAACCACAATATAATGGAAGTCGTGCCCTCCCTACAAACAAAAAAAAAGAAAAACGTATTTATAAAATTTCCCCAGAATGCGACCAGGATCCCCTCGGGAACAACCCCCCAGAGACGACTGCAGACCCCCAGCTCAATTTTTGGTCCACGTCGTGGCTATGTGTGCGGCAATGCCCCCCCCCGAAATTGAGAGCTAGCTCCGGGCTTGCCCATGCACTTGGTTAGCAACGTGAGCTCAATTTTGATTCACAAACTTCAAAAGAAAAGGCGGGACGTCTGATTCGACTTTAACCTTTTTTTCTTTTTCATGATTTTAATGAACGTTTTTTGTACGCTTTTTTAGATTCAAGGAGCCATCATGGTGTCATCGTTGTTCCAAATTTTTGTTGGTTTTAGTGGATTGATGGGTTTTCTTTTGCGTTTCATCGGCCCAATTACTATTGCTCCAACTATAAGTCTGGTTGGTTTGTCGTTGTATGGAGCAAGTTCCACGTATGCAGGTTTGTAGTTTCGACTAAAACCTGATGATGTAATGTTTTAGATCAGAAATACCGCTATTATGAGTCCAACCTCCCCATCTATGTATTGATTATTTCTGAAAATTATATTAAAACGGTTGCCGTTCAGACCTTTACAAACTTGTTTTTAAAGAAGACGAATCCTAATTGTGTAGCACACTAACTTAATATGGCTATGGGCTACCTAAGATTTTTGATACCTTAAGATACCTAATTTTTCTAGACCCTCTGATATCTTGTCCTTCTCAGATCTATTTGTAGAATTTTCAAAGATGTACAATGCATATTAATCACCTTACTTTAACAATTTATCAGAAGATAACTGTTGTCGTAGCAACAAATTGTTTTAAAAACAAAACATTTTCACCTTCCCGCAGCAAATTTGAGAGTTTTATTGGTGAAATTTCCTTAAAATTTGCACTTTCGTTGTAATTGTCAGGAGGGACGAATTTCATAAAAATAAGTGAATGCTTGTGCAGTTGGTTTTCTTAGTATCGCCACATTTGATATTTTTCAACATTAAAAAAATAGTTAGATGGGATTTTTCGAAAAAATTTGACTATCTCCAAGCTGCAATAACTTTCAAAAAAATCTCACTGAAAGAAGTCGAGACACTAAGTACAGTTTTCTTTTTCAGCTTTTTTTCTCGCGTGAAAGTTTTTGCGATAATCCACGCCGAAGCGAGTTAAGCCACCATTCTTCGTTTCAAGCGTAAAGGGCTTGCCATAGGCTTCCACACGGTTACCAGCGTTTTACCGGGCGGAAAGCGAAGTCGTAATATAAAAATAAGAGCCCAGCTCAAAATTCTCACAGAAAGAGACATTGATTAAAAATATATTTTACTGACGTTTCGTCGTTAGACGCGCAACATCTTCAGAGTAGAAATGAATACTGAGAGTTGGCATATTAAATTATATTTACATGGTGTAGGATAAAACAAAGCCAATGAGAAAAGAGGAAGGTGTGAGAACTCATTGGCTTTGTGTTATCCTATACTATGTAAATATAATTTAATATGATAACTCTCAGTATTCATTTCTACTCTGAAGATTTCGCGCGTCTAGCGACGAAACGTCAGTAAAATATATTTTTAACCAATGTCTCTTTCTGTGAGAATTTTGAGCTGAGCTCTTATTTTTATATTACGACTTCCACACGGTATTATGTAACCATTTTGCAGTTCATTTTCCACAAATTGTTGAGTTTCATGTAATCAAATGTACATTTGGCGTTTTGACTAATTGAAATCCCGTCACCCGTGGGAATTTAGTATTGGAGCTCCGTTATCAATCCAGATTCACTGAGAAGAGAGACGACTTGTCAGGTAATGACTCATATATGTGATATTTCTGGTGTTCCAAGAGTTTCGTTTTGTTTGATAATTCTTGAATCGTCTATTGACCTGTGCTGCAAAGCCATTTTTGTCTGTAGAATTGGAGAGAGAAGTTTAGTTAATCAACTTCCTATGGTTACCGTAGTAACTTCCGTAGAGAATGATGCTAAAGAGACGTCTGCCTATTTTACATCTGTGATCCACTGGGTTGGTTTTGTGCAAAAATACTTTACTGTCTTCGCGCACGCTTTCCTAGGAATGACTTCACTTTATTCTCTGATGCTAGTCTCCAAATTTTCAATTCCAACTCTACCTTCCTTTTGGGAAATATCGAGCTTACCTTCCAGGACGAACAAACTGCAGCAGGAATACACCTTAAGATGTACATATGCGCTACACACTGGCTGTTGACGGCTTTGGCTTCCTTTTATTTCTATTCAGATGAATGTTGCACACAATGTTCATATGGGAGCTCAATGTATGAGAGGGTGTGAGCTTGATGAACGCGTGATGAACGTCCACATGTGGTCAGGTATCGGATGAAGTAACATATAGCTTTTCTTTAGCAGAAGCCGCAATTTTCTTCATAATGACAAATTTCAGCCCGCTGTCTATTAGCCAACGCCAGGTAACACCTGCACCAATTTCTCCGTCCGGCCCGATAAGTGATACCAAGTTGTATCGAAGACTTTTGTGGTGACTGTTGATTTGGGAACCGGAGCTGTTGCGGCCTTAACAAGTTAGTTTACCTCGTTATTCCGGTCTAGCCTTGACGAAATGACAACACTATCCCGGTCAAATAGAGCGCAGTTGAAAAATGAGTGATGTGTTACATTTTCAATTGTCTGTAAATTTTTAATGGGTTCTTAATTGCTCGCTCTGTAACTTTTCATTGCTCTTTTGTTCGTGTGATATCCGTTTAGGGTCGTTTAATGAACGACTACTAGTGATTATCGATCTGTCTGCAAGTGAGAGGCTTCAATATTCTTGTTATCATCCTCGGAGAGTGAGGAAAATCGGTTTTATACATCCCAATGCAGTGTAAAGGTGTAATTCTTTAAGTTTCGTCCGAAGTTGGCTTGGCCTTATCGATATCATTGACACTTTGATATTCACGGTCGACTAAAGTGGCCTCAGTGTTCACCAGATTTTCATGCAAAACTTCGTCTGGCATTATCCAAATGAGTTTCTGGCGTACCTCTGAAATTATAAAGCAATGATCCTTTGCCAACGCTGCAACGGGCTTCTTTTGCTTTGACGTCAGGATGTGCTCGGGCTACAAGATCTGAAATAGCGTAATTCAACTTCAGTGTTCTCTCCAACCTTCTGACGGTGATCTGTCAACTCTAGCTTATATTATGTGGCGGATTTCGTTGTGGGGAAGGCGTTCCACCAAAGCGGCTTTGGTATGTCGAAAAGTATTCTTTTCATCGACTGCCAATTTTGTAAAGATTGTTTTCGGTTCACCTTTCAATTGCAAGTGTAAAAGTACGACTTTCTTCGAGTTATGCTCCAAATTCATTCGTTTTCAATGTTTTTATTCATTTTTGGCCACGAAATAGGACTCAACTGGGCTTGTGGGACTGTAGATCTCAGTACCGTTGCTACCGCTCCATTGACAAATTTCTCCGGACGTCATTCTCTATCTTAACATTGGTTTAGTAAAAAAGAAAAGTTTGTTAGTTCTAAATTTTGGTCGTTCTTACGTTTTAAAACAGTTTGAGACAGTTACAAGACAGTTCCTCTGGCATTTTATTCTGCAATAACATATCAAACAGTCTGTCCCGCTCCAAGTCCAGTCCTCCTCGTTTGGATTGTCCCTCTTTTTGCAGTAGCTTTGAATTTACTTACAGAGAGGTTTTTCATTTTGCATTCCTTTGTTGAAATGTTCCAAAACTCAGCTCCCGATGAGCGAATGCTTTTCTTTGAGAAATCTGTGTTTGTCGTTTTAGTAGAATTAGCGAAAATAGTCGGTCACCCGAGTTAGGATTCGAGTTGGGATTCCAAACAACAAAGTAACACATTTGTTATCTAAAAAAATAATGTATATGATCGCTTCATACCAGCGTCTGGAGCTAGCCCCAACCCTAACCCTAATCCTAACCTCAGTTCGAATCCGAATTCGAAAATTAATTCTAATCTCAACTCGATTCTCAATGCTATTTCCAACTCGAATCTCAACTCGAATCTTAACTCTAATCTCAACTCGAATCCCAACTCGAATCCTTGCCGTCCTCAGAATAAGTGTCATAGGAGCGTTAATTTTTTGCTCGTCGATAATAAAATGTTGTTACACTACAGAAATGTCTGGAAGTTTATATTAAATTTGATCATTGTGTTTATTTATATACATTTCTTTTCGTCGTTTGGCTCTTATAGGTAGCCAGTGGGGAATAGCATCATTGTAAGTAATTTGATGGTTAGGACAAATAGACGAATACTTTTTACATAATGACATAAAAGGTCTTGATACTGGATAACCCAGTCAGTTAGCTAAGCTGTTCTCCCTAGAGAGGAAACCGGAGTACTCGTGGAAAACTTGCGGTGCCTGGTAAAGTAAAACTGGACAATACTCTTCTCTTCTTCATGGATTTCTTCGTTACCCTGCAATGATATTTTAGCCTGGGGAACCGTGCTGAAGTTCTCCGAAGCGCAGTAGTCCAACTGACTTTGCGGGGAAGGGGACAAGTTCACCTCGGCGTGCTTCTCAAGGCTGATATACAATCTGCGATTGTCGCATGTGGTAGTATGTCCTTAGAAATACGATTCCGAGACTCGAGTCTGTAACCACGTGGATCCAACATTCGGGACTTATAGTAAGCAAGAATTCGACGGAAGAACTCGACAATCGTATCGTGTGATGGGTCTTTAAATTTGACGTTTTATAGGCTGGTTTATATGGAAGAGTTTCGATGTGTTACCATTGACTCAGGTCTGGTTAACTGGGATGAAATTTCAAAAGCTCAACCCTGCCTGAAATTTTCATGTGATCGAGAGATAATTTTATATGTCTACCGGATAAGAATTATCCGTGGACGTTTTACCATTGTCATGTTTGTCACGAGACGAATTGTTGGCAACCAGGCAACAAAATTGGAGTGGATATTCGCGACAACACGCCCTGTGACGAATTTCGTCCGCCACATTTAAATCCACTTCGAGGTGGGGGATTGACATAAAAATTTTTTTCTTTTGAAAAGCTCAAAGTAATTATAGTTTATTCAATGTACTGACAAATGACCTAAAGGTTAAGATATTAATTAGCAGTATGTGAAGATATGAATGACTCGGTTTACAAAATTGATTGATATCAGAAGTCGAGTCATTTTAGAGTTACATATCGCAGCATTATGTTTATATTATATATTACATTCAAAATACTATAAGCGGTTATACGCTGGAATTTAAAGTTTTCAAACTATTTAAGTTACTCTGTGACGCTAACAGTGTCAAATATTGAGAATAAGCAAGAAAATTTCATGGAAGAAGAGAAAGAAGAAAAACTCGTTAGGGAAGCTACCACAGGGTGGGTATTGAATATAATGCTGTCAAACATTGCATGCAGGGTGTCAACAGTTACTGCACAATTTTAGACGGGACATTTTGGTAAGCGTCCTATCATACAAAAGCCATCTGAAGGTCGTATTTGAGCTTAATTAAATTGGTGTTACGAAGGCATAGAAAATATGGGATTTAAATGTTTTGTTGATTGACCTGGATGTAAGAAAATTACCTTAATATTATGAATGTCTTTGAAACACGTGACTTATTGCTACTCGATGTTGACAAAGATATCAAATAATTCATGCACTTTCCATAGAAGAGAACTACGTCCTAGATGGAGACAATTGCAATTTTTTAGATCAGTGAACTACTCTGGCACTGAAAACAAGGGTTTTATTGGAAATCAATAGTATTGAAAGCGTACATTACTTTCCATACTATTGCTATATAAACTTATTGGAGAGCTACTTCAATAATTGACGAAAAGAATCTGTCCAGTTCGTCAGCTACGGAAAAACCTCAAAAAAGCTGTCAGTCGAGGATAGTACTTCTATAGATGGATAATAAAAATGTTAAGATTGGCTGGAATCGACACTACTCTTAGTTCGAATGCCATTGGGATTTACAACCACTCGTTCACTAAGAAAGAACTCGAAATTAAATATAGCACGTACGATTGCTTCATGCAATTTTTTAATATCTTTTTTTTTTTTCTCTTTCCTTGTTAGTGAATTCGTGCACATAAACCCTCATAATACCCTCGTGCAAGTGCTTTAACCCATATATTATAAAAATAATAATATTATTTTTATTATTGTTATAAAAATAATAATAATTGGGTAGGCTATTGATATGTTTTTGTCTAATCATTAATACTCAGTGATTCTCTTCAAACTCACCAAAGCGTAATGTAGAGGGTAAAAAGTTGGAAAACTAGGAACTATTTAAGCTCACTTAGTAAATCTGTAAGAACAATCACTTCACATCAACAGCTCAGAGTAGGGTTGCTTACTGATTGACATCGATATGTCATGTGTTCATGTTTATTGTTTACTTTCTCATCTTATTACAGAACAATTGGCATAATGGTGATATGCTCGCTGTTTTTAGCTGAAATCCAAGTTCCTTTTCTGGGGTTCACTAAAGCAAGAGGATTTCATGTCCAGAGGATACGGCTCTTTAAGCTTTTCCCAGTAAGTTGTTTTTTAAGTTTAATCTTTTGCGTATGAAAGCATATGGCTGTGCGCTGATTAGTTGGTTTGATACTTAATCTGCTGATAAATATTCTCAAAAGATTGAAGCACTGGAGATAATAAATGCACAAAAACAGTTCCGTAAAGCGTAAATGAAATCAGAAACAAAACCTGTACTCAGGCCCGCAGAGAGAGGGGGGGGGGGCAAGGGGGGCAGATTGCCCCAGGGCCTCGTACTCCGAGGGGCCTCAGATTGTAAAGGCCTTATTCTTAAGAATTCCTCAAAATACCTTAAAGGCATTACTGTAATCCCGAATGAAACTCTTTTTGGCGGATAGGCTATAACCTGAAGGTTGGGGGGCCTCTGGATGACCACTTTGCCTCGGGCCTCCTGTTGTCTCTCTGCGGGCCTGCCTGTACTCGTGAGCTTTTTAAATGTCTAACTACCATTGCACCTATGGCCTTTCAAGGCATTCACATTTTTAACTGCATAGAAACGTGTTTGTCTTTTCCTCAATGGTAAAATAAAATAACAAAAAAATGCTAGTTGGAACGTGAAAAGTAATTTTTGAAAAAAAGACAAGGAATAATTTCTATAAACAATTTCTCGTAATTTGTATAAACGTTAGTTAAATTCTATAATATTCTATAATCGTCGTAAGTCATTTTCTGCAAACAAATATGAGAATATTGAGTCTCACTTATTTCTATAACAGATTACGTTCTGAAGTTTGTTACTTTTGTTAGGTCAAGTCCGTCCTGGTCTTACATCGTCAGACCTCTCATTTGATCTGACATGAATATGAAAGGCATTCAGTCTAATAAATAGATCGAAATGCGTAATATAAAGTTACTTTAATACTTTTTAACATGTTTCACGTCCAACTGTTGTGACAATTTGTCCCTTATTTCTTATACGCATGCGCTAGGATGCCATCTTCCTGGCAAGTTTCCCGGGCAGTTTTGACTTTTCCCCAATGTTTTGCTGATTAAATGTAAATGCCAGGATTCGTACGGGTCATGGAAAACCTGGAAAGTCATAGAAAATCAAAATTTCGAAATCCAGGCCAGGGAAACCTGGAAAATTAGTGTCGGTCATGGAAAATCATTGAAAATTAAATTTCTTCTGGATCAGTGAATAATTCTACCTCAATTTTCTTCGCTTGCATTTTCAAGTTTCTTGAGGCCACCAATGAACGAGAAAAATATGGCTAAAACTGTATCTACGATACTCGTAACCTTAATTTATCATTGCTTGGGCGTGCACTTTAGTTACCCCTGTGGTTTGACGGAACCACTGTTCAGCTCATTTTGTTGTTTCTAGCTTTTCCAGGTCATAGATTTTTGTGAATATGGTCATGGAAAGTTATTGAAAAGTCATGGAATTTTGATGGACCAATAGTGTACGAACCCTGAATACAGCAAATTTTAATTGACAACATCATAAAATACAAAAAATGACTTCAGTCTTACCAACCCCACGACGAAAGAAATATGAAGTGATTTGGTGCTCTGATCCTAGTTGTTCAAACAGCAAAAAACAATAAACTTACGACTGTCTTGAATTTTTCAAGGGACGAAACTCGGTAGCCTCTGGCAACTGATTTTATAAGCAAAACAAGGATAAACGTCAGATCGAATTTAGGGGGCATTATCTATTTAGATGAATAGCAACAAAAGTTTCTTGAGTAAATTTTTGATTATTATCAAAATCATCTTCGGACTACATCTTTTCTATATTATTTTTTTATTATTTATTTTATTGAAATATATATTTTTGAAATGTGGGAACTTAAATGATAGATAGATGAACGTTAGACAAGCTCTGTTCTCACAAAAACTATTTCTGAACCCCAGTTTAAATCAATATTAACATATAGTGGCTTCGGCTTAGGTCGCACATATATGTCGAACTTGCACTTTAGCTCTCCATCTGAGTCTTGGTAGTTCAATGGTTAGGGCATCTCACGGGTCATCCGACGGTTTCGGGTTCGATCCCCGTCTGGTGCTCCGAAATCGTTTTTTTGAGGATAGAGCTTGACGAACGTTCATCTCTCACCTCAAGATATCTCCAAGCACCCACATTTCCAAAATATATATCTCATTAATATCGTTATTAACAGGTAGTGGCTTCCGCTTAGATCGCTTATATGTCGAACTTGCACCTTAGTTCGTCATATGAGTCTTGGTAGCTCGATGGTTGGAGAGTTTCACCGGTCATCAGAAGGTTGCGGGTTCGATCCCCGTCTGGGGCTCAGAAATCGTTTTCTGAGGATAGAGCTTGACAAACGTTCATCTATCATTGAATTTATTGTTTGGTTCGTGAGTCCTGCGACCGTGGAAAAGGGGAGAAGTTGCTAGAAACAATCGATAAAGTTAACTCCATCTGGTTAGAAATTGTTGCAGTTGTTTCACACCTTGACTCTTATCTCGAGAAAGTGTTTAAGTTCCTTTCACTCACATTTAGTCCGACATAATCATGCGGTTTTAGTTGAAATCAGCTCTTTTGATCTGCCAATGCATATTTCTTTGGTAAGCTAAAACAGTAATTTACTCCACCATTTATAGCTAGTCATAAGAGGAACTTCAAGAAGGCAGGATGGATTCGATTTCACTAAAATCATGCTAGTCTTGGCCTGATTGTAAAAAATAAATGTCAAAACCTGTGAAGATATCATCCTGATAGAAAAACTTACCAAATATTTTTCTGAGTCACCTCTTTTGTTCATGCAATCTTAAATCAATGACACGAAGGCTACAAAGCACTGAGATGGCAAGAACATTTAGGTTTAGGTCAGTGACGTAATCAGGACGTTTCAAGTGGGGAGCCTTCAGGGCCCTCAGCAAATTGGGAGTGGGTCAACATCAAGTGCAGATTTTAGGGAGTGTTCCTCAAACATTCATCTTGATGATTACACACATTACAAGTTGGGGTTGTTAATATTGTTGAAATTGCGTAGGCGAAAAGGAGGAACTATGATTGATTGACAGTTTGACATTAAATTAATTTATTCATGATGAGGACACACCCACATAGTTCTCTTGTTCTGTAATGATACTGTGAGCTTTTGAGATTATGTCGAACTGGAAGACTTTTTCAATAAACGATCTATTGTATTTCATAACCAGAGATCAGTGTTTATAACACAGATTTTAATAGGGGGTGACCCCTTCGATTGGCCGAGCACATTTTTAGGGGACCGGGGCTCTCCAGCAACCCCGGTATTTACCCCAATTCAGATAAACACACACATCAAGATTGTCGCCGGTGCTATTTTCCATTTCGTAAACGGTCATTGCCAAGTGGAACGGTCGATGCCAACATAATGTCCTCGTCATCCCCAAGTGTACTCTGAGGACCCTCACTAAATGATGTGATGTTTGTAAAAGTCCCGATTTTAACCGTGAGCAGCTGCGCCTGCAAACGTAGCGCAGTGGCTAGTACGATCGGTAATGTGTAGGTTCGAACCCGTGGAGAACTTATTTTCTTTTCTTTCCACTCAAAGTGTTTTTTGTTTTACTCTGCAGTGTTTTATTTCCTTCGAACATTCGTATAATCAAAATGTTAAAATTAGAATAATTAAGCGACTAGTGGTCAAGTTAGGGTATATATAAGCGAGGCGGAAAACCAGAAACTGGACAGTTAGGTTAGAGTTTCGGTTTGGGTAAGGTGACCCAAGATAATCCGACGTTGAATTTAAAGTCAAGGAAAGAAAACATTTAGAAGATTTTGAGCGTCGCTGTGTTTCTGGTTGATGCGACTTATTGAGTTAGGGTGAAAAGGGTGCTCTTGGGGATGGCGAGAACATGTTGGCATCGACCGTTCCGGTTGCCAACGACCGTTTACGAAACGGAAAATTGCGTCGCCGGAAGACGCTTGCTAGGGAGATGGCGGCATTTGAATTAATGAGATGCGTGAGGTGCCATGCGCGACATCCCCCATGTGAGCACTGGAGTACACTGTAAATGCCCTCCATTTGATTCCTTCCCTAATAAATCGTTGAAGAAACTTCCTTGAGTAGGCCTTAATCCTTCAGATTTTACACTGGATCTCCTTGCTTTGGGAAATCTGGGCCCAATTGTATATTCCCAACAACAAATTTAATTTCGTTTCTCTTGGTTAAATTGTGCTTAATCAAATTGGGTGATTAAACCTTTTTATTAAAGGTTTTCATTCGGCAGAACAAAAATACATAGATTTAACAAGATTCCTGAGATCTCGTTATTAATTTTGTGTTCAACATGGTTTTCTGAACAGCAGCAAATTGTGAAAGCTGAAAAATTCGGTTGGAGGGACGAAATTTAACCATGCTGTTTACAAACTAACCATTGTTGAGAAATTAATGTCGCTGTTAATGCGAACTAAAGTAGTCATTAAGTTCATTACCCCTATATACAACTGCCCACTGAACATGCAGTTTTATGAATTATTTCGAGAAATATACCGCTCCGTTCCACTCAATAAACTACATTCGTATATTTCTGGTTTGTAGGTCGTTATCGCTATTGCTACTGGTTGGATTTTTTGTTTAGTTCTCACCTCAGCTGGAGCTCTTGATCCTGAGTCGAAAGCAAGAACAGATCTTCGTTCATCTGTGTTGTCTGAATCACCGTGGTTTAGAGTTCCGTATCCAGGTGTTAAATCTTTTGCTAATCATGTGAAACAGCCAGCTTCCTCATTCACAGACCTGCGTGCTTTGTCTCAAACGAATTTGTTTTAAAACCAAACGTTCAGTTAATTGAATCTTTCATAATAATGTCGTCCGTTTTCTTTTTTAATATCTCGTTTAAAATAGTTCTGGACTCAGAGCAAGGTTTATATTTTCAACCAGATTAGATATTCTAAGTTTATGACATATTTATTAAAAAATACCGTATACTTTTAGTTCTTTCCTTCATCGCTTTCAATGCTCTTTTTGTTTTGCAAACCAGCGGTTTAGGTTTGCTTGGTTGTTTCCATCTGTGATTTTGTGAGATTTTTGTGGGTTTAGTTGTACCGTTTTCAGAGTAAACTTATCGAAGAAAAAATTTGACCATGTTATAATCAGTTTGTTGTTGTTATACCACAAGGTTACTTACTTATGTTACACAATATAACCACATACTTGTCATAAGCGGTTTGTTGTTATTTGCAACTGAACCTTGTTTGTTTTTCTTCAAATTATCTCGAAAATTTTCCCGGTAAAACGAACCAGTCTGTATGGAAAACTTATTGCACGGCTTGGCAGCCAATCAGCGCACGTGTCGTTTTGCATACAGACAAGATCAAGGCCATATTATGATATATCTTGCTGCCCACTAAAAAACGTTCTCGTTATAAATTATATACATTCTTACTTCCGCAATGAAATTTCTAGTTTTACAGAATTTTGTCATTTCATCAAAGGACTCTTAATTTGATATCTTTAAAACACTTTTTTGATATTTTTTGTTTTTACTGCGTTACCTGTTCGTAATTCAATGTCTTCTATACAACAACTGAGTTGTAAATGATCTAAGAGCTTTCTAATTTTGTTAGGTCTTCCAAATTCAAAATTCCAACGAAAAAGCATTTTGCCTTCTTTTTGTCTTTAACTCAGGTCAATGGGGAGTACCGACTGTCAGTGCGGCTGGTGTATTTGGCATGTTGGCAGGCGTGCTTGCTGGGATAGTTGAATCTATTGGCGATTACTACGCGTGTGCAAACCTATGTGGTGCTCCGCCACCACCTTCCCACGCAATAAACAGAGGAATTGGGATGGAAGGCATCACCTGCCTTCTTGCAGGTTCCATTGGAACAGGAAATGCCACTACATCCTACAGTGAGAACATAGGAGCTATCGGGATAACCAGGGTAATGTTTGATAATGTCGTAAAAATATGGGCAGTGAGAACATGTGAGCTACTGGGATCACCAGGGTATTGTTTGATAGTGTAGTGGAGATGTGTTATTTTTTTCAGAGAGTAATAGTTTTCCATATCAAACTCTTTATCGCCGGTCAATCCTAAACCAGGTCACCTTTTGTCTCACCCAACCAGGTAACCTGGCCATTTAGCATCCACGGCCGTTCTTAGAAGGTAACAATGGGATCAGGCTGATTGGCCCAATTTAAAACGAAATTAATAACTCAGTTGCAGTCTATTTAGGTTTTGATGTATCCAGTTATTAGGAACGTAAGAAATTTCCTCTCCCTTTGCCAAGTCAAATTTATATTAGATAGTCATGAAAGTATGACAAATTATGCTCGTAGTATTTATGATAAATCCCTTACGTACGCAAGTCTGCCAATCGTTCAGTAATTCTACTGCATCATGCAGATATTCAGTATTCGCAAATTCTATTTTAACAACTTACTTTAAATAAGGAATTTTTTAATAATTTTCTATCACATCCTTGAGTATTTTAGCTGCATTTGTTGATTTTTGTTCGGTACTGTACTTGTTTTCCTTATGAAAGGAAGTTGTCTATGACAGGGACATTTTCATGATGAAATTTCTCGATTCTGATCGGCTAAGAGCAGTGCAGTTTCAAGGTAACATTGATAGTCTTTGGAAGTCTTTGAATAACCCAAGCATGCGTGCTTTTTCCAAATTGCATTCGAAACCATGCTATTTATTACTTATACTATATTATCCGAATAAATAACAAACTAGCAATTAATAAATAAATAAATAATAAAATAAATAAATAAATAAATAAGTAAATAAACAAATAACAAACCAGCAAAGTAAACAAGGCCAAAGGAACTAGGACCATAAATTATCATTTCAAAACACTCATAATTTCAAGGGGTCGTATGACCACCGAATCCCAGGGCCACTTCAGCAGACCTTGAACATCGATGGGTCCAAGTTTGTCTTGCCAAGTTCTTGTTCTTTTCCCTTTCGTCGGACACGATGACCAGTTAACATTATTATATAAGAACCAGACATATTAATTGGGGACTAGTTACTTCAAAATGAAATGTGATTTATTTAATGTTGGTAACGCAGGAATTAGTTAACCATTTTACCGAGCCTGAGCCTCGTGTACTATTACAACAAATTTAATGATCTTACATTTACATCACAATATTGATCAAATACGACAGAAATATAAAAGTATATGAGAATGACAACAAAAAGCAATAGTAAGTTTAAGAATATAAAACATCGTTATCGACATGCTATAAGATTTTACATTAGAAAACAAACCGAGAAGCTTCTACAGGGGCAGATTTAGGAGGGGACGCACCGGACGCCCGCCCCTCCTTTTTTCATTAGTTGTCATGGGACTTTTCTCTCGGTTACAAAACACAAGCATCAAATATGTCGACCGTCAAAAAACATTGATTATTATTTTCAAAGAGAACTGGAACAAACAGCAAAGAAAAGAAAGGATAAGTAGAAGAAATTCATATTCAAAAAACACCGGACACTACAGTGGCATAAAAATTCTTCCACTGAATAATTTTGCGTCCCCCCACTTTCTTCAAGGTTCTGGATCTGCCCCTGGTCAATGTATGCGATGTTGACACCTTGACTCATTATTGCTAATTAGTTCAAAATCCACTCAATCAGTTTATCTCACAAACTCGTCCACAGATGGAAGATATTGGACTCGTTACGACAAATTGCTCTATGCATGGGTGACAAAGGAATTGTGAAATATGCGAGGGATATTTCGTGGCTTAGATACTGATTGGCTGAAAATTGACATAACGCCCAGTAAGCACGAGTTAAAACCGAGGTTGAGGTACTTTATATACTGCACTCCAAATTAAAGTACTGTATTAACGATGCCTCAATTTGCAGGAGTGCTGGATTGAGCATTCTCATTCAATTCCCGGAAATTAACAACAAAGGCGGCCATGTTGGTGTACTTACCAAATGAAGATAAAGTTTTCTGATTAAGGAATACCAACATGGGGGCTGTTATGTCAAGAGAAAATGCTTGAAAGGACCGCAAACTAGACTTTAATGTGTGCTTGCCTGGAATAAGAGCGATACTAAATATATATAATAAAATGCCAAAGAAATCGATGTTTTGAGAAAATGCTCTATATCCGGAACCGCAAACTCGATTTTATTTCTCCTTATCTTATAAAAAACGATACTGGTTTGATTGTAGGTAAAAGAAAATTTCCGGGGTATATTATTCACTTTAGTAAAGGTTAACAAATAGAAGCTGAAAGCATGGCTTGGTTAGTTCGAAGCGAATGAATTCGATATGCGATTAGCGTGTATTTAAGTTTCACTCGTGGTATACATTTAGAGAGAAATCGGTTTCTTTTCTGAGCAAATCAGAATTTCAAACGAGCCAACATTAATATAGTTGCTGGTGGGCAAACAATCATGAATACATTTAAGTATTAAAAGCGCACATACACGTAAAGCATTACTCAGAAATGTGCTTAAAATCTCTCCAACATCTAACTGCTGATAATGACCGGCAGCTCTCCATTTGCTAAAGCACTAAATAAACATTCCTTACCATTCAGTCATGCTATGAACCCGCCTTTTAGGGAATTCCTTTTTATTTTCAATCCGAATGAACTGAACTAGACTTTTAGGTTCCTTTTGTCTACGGTATTCATGACTATTTAGTTTGCTCAAAATTTCTGCTCATTTATTCTCGATGTCTATTACATAAATTTGCTCGACCGCATATTAGTCTAACATTCGAATACAGTGAACGAGGCATTGTCAGAGCTAAAATATTTGCATACCTTGGAAAAACACAATCACTAATGGTCATGTTGCTTACCAAACCTCTTTTGCACCCCAAAGGATTTAACTTCGATTGTGACCAAGTAAAAGTATATAAATTTATAGTAATTTAAACGAGGTCTTTCAAAATTCCTGTTGAACACCTTACACTCGAAAAGAATCGTCAAAATGTTTTAACCCCTTAATTAGTGCCTGAATATTTTTACGTTGCTCTCTCTTTTAAATTGTTCTCCTATTTCTCCATTTGTACTAGTTCCCGGCACATTGAAAGCTGGACGTCAAAGTGATCTTCTATCGTATTCATGAACTAAGTTTGTTTATTACCTCAACTTCGGGAAGTACGCTATTTACTTACCTTGGTAGATATATACAGAGGATGGGCAAAAAACAGTGGCCATCCTAAAAATATAGTCAATTTGGTATTTTGATTTTCTCCTGTTTCTTACAAATTGGATGATATGAACTTGTCCATAAAATAATCAAAATATCATGCATCCCACAATATCAGTTGATAACTTAAGTACAAAACATTATTAGCCGAGAAGGCAGTTTCATGCGTAATTTTGAACGTTTTCGTTGCGGTTTTTGTGGGAAAGTCATGGCTAGTGAGGAACTTAAAAAAGTCAACACCGAGAAGGCCAAGATGAAATTTAGAAGGAATCACAAGCTTCTTGGCTTGCTTTAAGCTGGAGGTAGCACACGTGCAATTTCGAAAAAATTCAACAGGAGCTATTTTGGAGAAAGAAAAAAGAAATTGTATTAATTGAGTGGAGATTGCACTTGTGTTTCTGGTTTAGGAAGGAAACTACTGATAAAAGTGACCGTTTTATTATTAAAAATTCCAAATCAGGCACCCCCAACCAAAAAACAGCTGGCTGACAAATTAGGTTTCTCAGACGGGGGTCAAAGTTTCCACTTAAACCATTAATCACCTCTTAAAAGAGAGTTATCAAATAGAGAAAAAAATTCGAAGAAACGATTTGTGAGTGAGAAAAATTGTTTAACGGGATTATCGTTTGCTCGTGAGCACATTAGTAGGAATATCGATGAATGGAAATGCGTTGTCCTAAGTCATATTGAAAATTTATGAGCTGAGTTGAACTGACTAGCAAAAGACCGAAAGTCGGAAAACGAAAACGAACTTTTTGAAGAACTCAGAAATGGATTGCAACTAATCACCGAAGAATACTTGCATCAGCTTAATGAAAACATATCTCGTTGATGCAAAGCTGTAATCATATCGAAGGGAGTGACAACTGAGTATTGAATGGCACATACAGTAGATGTGTATCTAAATTACTGTTGTTGTTGTAGTAGTTTGTAAATAAATTTGATTGATGATTTTGTGGACAAATTTGCGAGAGTAAAATGAAGAACATCAGAGGTGTACCAGGAATTTGTAAACTATTATTATTAAAACCGATAAACGTTTGTGCATTTTAAAAATCAGTGATTAAAATTAAGATTTGAGATATTTGATATTATTTTGACGCATACATCCTGAAACGATAATTTTCAACCTCGTCTGTTCTTCCTGTGATGATTATGTTACGTTAACCATAATTTCTCATGATGGCTACTTTTTATGTCCACCTCTGTCGGTTCCACCAACCGTATTCAAATTCCAAGTTTTCTTTATAAGTGTTTTTCCAATTGCCATCAGTAGGCGACTAAGATATTGAAGATCGGGAAAAATGTATGCTTTAAATACCTTAATAACTATCTTAAATGGTGTGGATTGATTTGGACGTCCCAACGCCCCAACGTTTGCATAAACTTTCTTCTGAACTTCTCTTGTCATTTAAAATTCAACTTGCCATCCATTCCAGGAACTATTAAAACATTGTTAATCCCTATCAGTTCTCAACACGCACATTCTAATTATACACATATTAACTGTGGTATCATGGCTGGTCTTTAACCAGGATTCATTTAAAAAACAAATTCGAGAATCGTGGGGGAACAATCTGGTTAATGGCTGACAAGGGCAGACGTCATGTCCCTTAGGGCCGCTTTCCGCGTTTTGAAATTTTTTCGCGCCAATCGACTTTTTCCCTTTTATCTCATAAGGCTCTCGGCTGGAACTATTGATAAATTTATCTAATTTATAAAAACAAAGTCGATTCGCGCGACAACATTTGACTATTAGAAAAAGGTCTTAACTCTGTAACAGTTGAACTTGTTTTCTTTTGTCCTTTGTTCAGTCATTTGTTCTTTTGCCTTGGTGTCCGATATACCGGACATTGTCCTTTTAAAGAGTCAGCCAAATAAATGTCTGTCTATTGACATTAGGCAGCAATTCAGTTAACGCCATTTTTTTCAAGGTCGGTAGCCGTCGCGTGGTACAACTTGGAGCTGCCTGCATGATTGTGTTTGGGGTTCTTGGTAAATTTGGGGCGCTGTTTTCCACCATTCCTGATCCAGTCGTCGGAGGTATTTTCTGTTGTATGTTTGGAATGATTACGGCCGTGGGGATCTCCAATCTTCAATACGTCGACTTGAAATCTGTCAGGAACCTTTTCATCATTGGATTCGCATTTATCATGGGATTCGCTATTCCAGACTACTTCAGTAAAAACGATACGGCTATTGATACAGGTACCTGACCATACCAATTTCTCATTATAGTATTCTGGACTAACAATGAATAACGAAAGATGAAACCACGTTTTTCACAAACGAAACGGGAGCTGTTTAGGTCAGGGTGGTCACTGGTATACTTCTTAACCTTTCGACGCCCAATACATATCAGCAGTTTTAGGATGTTACATAAGGAAGGGAAACCATTTTTGGCCGTTGACTAAGTGGATACTGATTTACTAACATTTTTGGTCTAATCTTTGGGCCGATCAAGCCAATTTACAAATCCAAGATACCGTCAATATTAGCTATATACATGCAAGATGCAGTAGTATTTTAGCGGGGCGGGGGTGGGTGCAATCGAATCGAAGGCATGCTTTCCCAGAAAATGTTTAAATTTTGGAGCTCTCTGGAACAGCATTTTCAGCTGTTTCAAGAGATTACTGTACAGGAATGTGCGATACTTTTTGTGAGAGTTGCGATACATTTTGCCAGCCGTATGGGCGCATTTGCTAAGCGAGGGGCACAATTCTTTTGGCAAGACAGGAGTGGCCATCTGCGCCTCCCTAAATCCGCCAATGGCAACAAACATGCTAATCACCTGATTAGTTTTTTAATTTGACCAGCTGAACTGAAATAGAACGGTACGCAAAAATCCACGTTTTGTTCGCTGATGCACGCTATTCCATTGCAATCTGGTAGTTGGAAAAGTGATCGCCGGGTTAATTGAGCGCAAAAGATTAAGCCTTTTCATTTGGGATGCATTCTTTTGGGACTAGACTGTAATTCCGGGGTTTGTTTTGGATTTACTCCGGTTTAGAAATCGGCAGAAAAGTTTCCCGGCTGTTCTGCTTACGGTCGCCAGTATGGAGTAGCAGTTAAAAGATGTCCTTAATTTGATCAATTTAACGTCATGCTTTCTTTCTCATTTTCATTAAATTAAGGTGTTAAAGAAATCGATCAAATTCTCGTCGTTCTGTTGAAGACAAGCATGGCGGTTGGGGGTATAATAGGCGTGATCCTGGATAACCTCGTTCCCGGTACTCCAGAGGAGAGAGGTTTGTTAAAATGGCAACGTTGTTCGGAAAGTGAGATGAGCGGAAAAGAGTCTGGCCTTGATGTTTATGACCTGCCTTTTGGAATTGGAAACAACTGGAAAATTTCAAAATATCTGCCATTTTTACCATACTATCCCAACGATGGCAAGTCCCAACAGATTTCACTGCACTAGTATCATCAAACTTCGGAATGAAACAAAGTAACGATTGCAACGAAGCAAAACAAAAAAACGGAAGTTAAACATGTATTCTATGTTTGGTTTTTATGACGTCTGTACAATAAAAAGGTTTAAGACCACAATTATCAACAACGGAATGGTTATTTATATACTATTATGAGTGGGGGGGAAGTGTTAAAAGAAAACGTTAGCCCACTCACTCCATTCATCCTAATGATCTAGAGCCACGGCTCCACGTGTTATGTTTTGCTTGCATAAGCGATGTAACTTTGAAAATATTTAGCGTCGCCAGAGCAAGGTGGTGGCTAAAATATGCAACAAATTTTTGGGACAAACGATTCTCCACTCAACCGTTAATATACATGATACTTTGACAGGTCAACCGGTCAAAGCCGTTCCTCACTTCTTTTGGTTAAAAATTAAACAGAAATTCGCACCACCCGTGCAGAAAGTAGCAGATTGGGTGCCCAAGTGCCAGCAGCAAACTGGTTTTTTTGGCAATTAGTGGCTGCACATGTGATTTTCGTCATAGTATGGCGACACATCATAGTACTGCATGTCGTATGCAAGCAAAATGTCACACGTGAAGCTGCGACTTGAACGTCCTAGTTTCTCATTTTTAACAAACGTTTTGCTGGAGTCCACTGGGTAGAGAGATATTGTCGTAAGAACAACGCTGCCCATTTTACGGCCAACCGCCCAAATCCTGCATGAATAGGCACCCCGTCTGGTCCTCAAAGCTTACAGTAAGAAGATAATTAAATTTCCATTAAAAAAAATCAGGGTGTCCTCCTTATTAGGTTCCTCCAGGAACATTACCACGTCGTCTCATTCTTGCAGTGGTAGTCTTGGTGTTCTTTTGCCATTTTGTAATATGGCCTATTAGTTGATGTTAGAAAGGAATTGACGATATTTTTAATTACCTACAATTTTCTACGACATTAGGACAATATCTCGCCAACAGAAATGAATGCCGCATGTGATAAGTTGTGATACCGATGTGATGATTATCAATCGCCCGCTACAGGATTTTATTTTTAGATGTCAACGGTTTTCTGTATTTTCCTTGTATCCATATTCTGTACATTTTTAACTTTCTTCCTCGATTAACCTGGAGTCTTCTGTCTACATGATTTTGTTCTTCATTTAAACCTTCTCGAGTAAACAAAGCTTTTACCTCATCTGGAACGTAATATTAAAACAGTTGACCAGAGTCAGGAAATGGTTGACATAAAATAAAGCCATAAATGCAGGTAATTCCTTTCCCTTCCTTTGTCATTTTTTTAATTTTGAATATTTCGCACTTTCTTGATACTTTCTTTTCTTCCATTGATAATTCCTTAATTTCCTCATCTTTTAACAATCTCAGAAAATAAAGAAGTTGGTAGTTGTATGAAATACCTTGTGTAAAGAAATAACATCTGGTTCCATCGCCACGAACGTAGAAATTATCCCTTAAACATTTTCCTTAAATTACGAAAAAGTAAAGAGACAGTTACAAAGCTTGACAGACTCGGAAGGTAGCACGAAGGTTATTTTACTAGTTCGCAGCTGTGGTAACATGTGTAGTTATATGTTTCTATGTCATTGACTTAATTGAATACTTCAATTGCCAGGACTCACCGGCCATACCACCACACATGTCGCCACCATTACGAATCAGTACAATATGTACAGGCTCGCTCTACCATTGGAGTCCCTGTTGCTGAATGGTTAGAGCTTCTCATTGGCGACCAGGAGGTTACGGGTTCGATTCGTGTCAATAGCTCATTTTACTGATTTCAGAGTTTGTGGCAGTGGCGGATCTAAAAACTGAGGGTAGGATGGGCGGATCACAATTCGTGAGCGCCGTTTGGTTACAGATAGGAGTCAATCTTAAACTCTTTTAATGTGAATCACTGGACAATATAGTTGTTTCCTTTGGCAAATGATAAATGGACACTGCAAGTAAGGTGATTTCTACAACGATCGTGCTCTTATATTTAACAGGTTGCGAGGGGGACAGTGTGTTTTGCGGCCTTCTCGATATCGCCTCGAATAACAATTGTGGTTGAGGGAAGGGGGAGGGGTCACGAAACACTTTTTACGAGGTACCAGTAAATAAGCTTTTTGTGATGAACCAACTGACGAGACTAAGGACGAGGGAAACCTTTGAACAGAGTTTTAAATAACGGCAAACTGGAAATGGTTTACTGACAAATGACAAATAATGTACTTTGGTTTTCATATTTTCCCTTACGTTAAAATAAATGTAATGTTACCCACTACCATGGATCACGCGAGAGACGCAATTTCCAGACCGCAACGTGAGGAAGCTCGACTAATGAGAAAACCAGGAAAATTGACTTCGATTCTTTGAGAAATAACCTTATTGGGTGCCGACAATTTTCTAACCCTAGTCACGAATATGTGTCAATTCAAAATTAAAGTTTTTGGTTCCTGACTTTAACGGTGAACGTGACTCTCGAGTAACCTTTACCTTTTTTGAATCGAAGTTGCGCCATGTCATATCGCCCGTAGTCACGAAACAAAATCCGGCCACCTGGTTTCAGATACTGAAAAAACAATCTAGTAATTGGCCATGAATTAGAAATACTTTGTGTTAATAGTAACTAAGAAAAAACTGTGAAAAATAAAACTGTGATAACGAATTAACGCTAAACGAAGAAGTGTAACATGCATTTTCCAAGTGGCAGCTAATCGCTTGTGCCGTCAGTGTTGAGTCAACGCCTGGAAAGCTCAGCAATAAATAACTTGGGACGTGCATTCGCTATTTCTCGCTCAGTGCTATCATTTAAACCCGCAAATATTCAAGGAAATGACGTTATGGCCGGTTTGTTCAAAAGCCAATTAGTTCAGTGAAAAGCTTGGGAAATCTTGGCTCGACTTTTATCGCAGACATCACGGACACGCCCGACGTTTCGGGGAAAATTGTTTACAAGAGCCAGGTTTTATCCTGCCACATTTGGCCGCGGATGTAATTCTTCAAAATGGAGAATATTTTTTTTATGAGGAAGAACCAATGTTCGCATGAACGACACGTTCACATGATTGTCGAAATTTTGTGATAGAATTACTGACTACCATTTGGTATTTGCGATATAGTTATCTGATTTTGAGAGAAATCATTAAGCCTGGAAAAAGTTACGCATACATAAGGTAAAATATCGTCGGATAGTTTTCAAGATAAAAAATATCGGAGGACATTTGTCCTTGGAGCGCAAAACCAAAGTCGGGCACCGAGATCGGATTCTGGGACACTCTTTCCGAGAATTTGGCATTTGTTGTTATAAATCTTTTGTAGAACGGATATGAATCTGGTTTGTCTTCAAATCAACTCGGAAATTTTCCCGCCAAAACTTGCCCGTCTGTACGAAAAACTTATTGCACTGCTAGGCAGCCAATCAGCGCCCGTCATTTTGTCTACCAACCGGATAGCGGGCTCAGCCATATAATAACGACCTACTATAACCCCCAAGAAAATAGCACTTTTTTCGCCCTCTGTTGCCTCTCCATGCTGGAATATCCAATTATAATTACCGCCATGTTTAACTGAAAATGGCTTCCCCTCTTCCTTCAGCGAGCCAAAAATTTTGTATACTAACCAGGGTGCTGTACCAAGAAGCGCAAAAAACGGGAAGAAAATTTAGTATCAGGTATGATTTTTTTTTCTTTTTTATTTATTATCACTTTAATTTTTTAACAATAAATGCACTAAAATTTATGTTTTGTTTTGTTTACAAATATCAATCTATTACTTATTCAAAACTCCGGTTTTCGTAGAATGAAAAAATATCTGCAGAAGTTGCGATACGTCTTACGTAACGTTCGCTAAGCTAGAACATATTTTCATATCGAAACTAGAAGCTGACATTGGTAAGCCTAGAAAGCCGCCATTCTACGATTGTTACGTTGATGATTGCCTTTCCAACCAGGAAAACAACAAACTGAACCAACTCCTAAAGACTCAACAATTACTGTACTACCCTAACATCAACTTTATTGTAGAGAAAGAGCCCGACTACATTTTGGATATAACTTTTACTAAAGACTTAAACTTTACTTGAAGAGTACTTAGAAAATCATTGCAAATCTGAGGTACCTTAGCTTTCAACTGCAAACGGAATTATATCGTCCCTAAACTTTCCCGAATTGTTTATCGAACAATTTTATTTGGCCTCTGGTAGGTCATTAGTATCTGTTGTACCTATTCTTTTAAAATTATTTCCTGTTCGACTTGCGGATAACAAACTTACAAAACTTAACCACAAAACGGCTCACTTTCACCATTCATTTCTTGCACAGATAAGTGTGAAACCGTACCATACCTTAACTAGCGTAGTGATCGTGTCTTGAAACCTAGTTTATACAAATAACCACATAATTAATATCATCAACGTAACCCGACAACAGTACTAAGGGTTATAAGAGCACTGCTTTGTGTCTTTCGTTGATAATAGAATAAGAGAATCACACACGTATTGACTTACTTCTCTGGGTGGACAGCTGAAAGAACAAATATCAAAATTATCACATCCAGGGATTCAAAAGGAAAAGGAAATTGCTCGTTTTGGGTAATGTCGCAAACAAATCCATGACATCTGCCATTCTGATATTCTGGATGAGCCTAAAACATAGAAGCCAAAGAATAGCAGTACAATCAGCAATTTTAAGTGAAAACACTGGAATATGATGTAAGTTTAATGTGCTGTGGTTACACTATTTCAATAAGTACGGTTCTGTAAAACGGCTAGGTAAAACCTTGGTTAAACGTTAATAAACGTCGAGAAGAAATCTTTGGCTTGAAACTCCTGCTATAACGCCACCTCATATAAAACTGAAATTAAATTATTTGCATTTAATATCTGGTGATACTGAACCTATTATCAAAATGCCCTAAGATTAGAGTACCAAGCACTATTCTGAAAACTCTAGATTGATTTCAATAGCAATAGATCAAACTTAGTAACTAAGAATCGCTTAAAAGGACAGAAACATATGCTGTACCTTTACTAGGTCAATTGCAACACTGGAAAAGTCACAGCAATATATAAATAGTCTTGGGTCACTGAAATATATAAAAGTTTTGACTGGGAAAATAGAATTATTAGAATTAGAATTAATAGATTGTACCGTATTAACTTCAACAAAGCTCAAGTCTTGTAACTTACTTATTCGTTTCAAGAATTGGAAAAACAGTGTTACCGACTCCACAACCAACCTCAAGTTAAAATGAATGTAATTAATCAGTGAAATGCTATACAAGATTTCCCAACAATAGGGAGTGGTACCCACGCACTTTGGCAAGCAGTCTTAACAGTCTCTTATGATTAACGTCGGTAATGCCCAACCCATTTTACAGTACCTCCAAGATCCTTCTCTTTGCATTACACCCAGGGTATATGCTTTCTTTTTCTGCTGTGGCACTCCCTACTGAACTGCCAGTGATTGTTTCCTCGTGCTCCAGCCTGTTCTTGCAGTCATTCATGCACTCTGCATTGAAATCAGGAGAAAGCTCTGGAAATTCTGTAAACAACCAATGTCTATCTTTGAAGAACCTAGGAAGGCAAAAAAAAACAAAGCTTTGCATTAATAAGGAAGGTAAAACATAATCACTTTCACACAAATTCCTGACATCTATCAGTGGAAATGAGGTTCATTTAATGTATTGATCACAATGTAGTCCAGATATTATAATACAATGAATGAAGCTTATTTACATTGATACACATACTGTATGTAATTACACTATCAAAGAAATGGTTCATGATTTGTCATGCTCCATTGAGTTATGGGATGCATGTGGGAAGCTGGGAGAGCACAAAACAAGGGCTACTGTTAGCCCTTGAGGTGATAGCCAAGAGCAACTCCAGATTATCTTTTTTCCATGTTTTCCCCATGCTAACTTGAAAAGTGGGGCATGCATGGCAACCAATCAGAAGCTGTGTCATACTACATCTATGTTATAAATATGTACACATGTATGGGTATATACCTGTAATATGTTAAAAATCATAATACGCAATAATATTAATACTATAATTTCAAGGAACTTGTTGCCATGTATGTGGAAAAGCAATATTCAATAATACTGTGTGCAAATTGACTTTGCCAAAAAGTTAAGTGTCTTGATAGACTGCAGGGGGGGATTTAGGCAGGGGTGCATTGGATGTGCACCCCCTTTTTGATTACTTGTCATGTGACTTTTTGCTCAGTTAACAAACATTAAACATGTCGACCACCACAAAAAATGATGATTATTTTCAGAGAATTGAGACAAACAACAAAGAAACTAATGGGTAAGTACAAGAAATTTGAATTGAAAAAACACTGGAAATGACAGTGGCATAAACATTCTTCCACTACAATGCCACATATTGGCATGAATTTGTAAAAAAATTTTGTCCCCATTTTCAAAATTCTGGATCCACCCCCAGACTGTAAACTTTTCAATCATGTCTATCTGTTTGGATTCAAGCTTTTCAATGAAAACCATTAAAAATCTTTCTACTGAAATTCAGATACTTTTATAAATTCATGTAATATACTGTACGTTAAACCACAGTCATGCCTGATTTTAATTTATATGTAACTAACCTGTTTTGATGTTGCATATAAAATGCATTCCAGTAGTGATCTGCCTCATTATCATATTTTTCTGTATTGGAAATAATAAAAGAAAACATGGTGTAAACTCCATTGAAACAAACCTTAACTACAGCTGCATTATACAGTATTAAACAATTACAGTTGGTTAAGGTGGCTATGTGCAGTTTCTTGAATTGTTAAAAAAAAAAATACAAGTTTGATCACGAACAGAAGTGCAGATCAATTTTTACAGTGACTTGTATGTTTCTCTAAAAAATGTTTCTCTACCAATCACAATATGTTCCATTCTTGTCAAAAATATTTATCAATTTTGCAACTTTTAAATAGTTAACTCATATTTTACCTTTTTCAAGAAACTTCAGTACAGGCTGCCATTTAACTTGTTAGGGGGCTGGGCTCATACGTTTGATGAATACAATCATTTAGCATTAATAGGCTGGGGCGGTTCTTGGAAAAAACCGAAACCAGAAACCGTCAAGAAAAACCCCAAAAAACCCCGGAAAACCGGTTTTTTAAAACGTCATTTGTGCATTTCAGTTTTATGCGACCTGTCCCATGAATAGTTTGACTAGCGTGAATTTATATTTCTGTCAGTCAACAAACAGCCGACGTAAACAACGGGCTAGCACTAATTTGAAAACAAAAGAAGAAAACTGTTTAAATTTTCCAAAAATAATCTTTAAAATGTATTTGAAAATTGAGACAATTTTAATTTCGATATTAAAGTATGACATTCAACTAATTTTTGTGTGGACTAAGACACAGAGGTGGCTAAGGTTAAAGGTGTGTAATATCAGAAGTTTACAATAATTTATAAAAGCTGTATAAAAATTACAAATAGTAATAAGGAGGTAACGTTTTTAGTTTAATAGTTCTCACAAGTTTTCAGCCAGGAAGGTAAGCATGTCAACCTTTTCTGGTTTTAATTGTGCTCGTGATGGAACACTGACCAATCCCGCTTTGCTGAAAAGTCGTTCGGATGGACAACTACTAGCCTGGATGCAAAGGTATTTACATGTACACCGGCACATTCATTAGGTGCTGAAAACCAGGTCTGCTCACAGCGTTAAATGCCACGTTGTCTTTGCAAATGAAGTGTGTGATAGCATCAGTGATAGCTCGATACCGTTCGTTGCTGGGTTCAAGGGGTGTTGCCTTACAGAATGCACTTTTGATTGTTGGTTGCCATAAAGGGGACTCCAGGGTCACATCAGCTTCTTTCTGTTCTTGATGGTCGAACTTACGCTTTTGCGGGTTCATTGTTGCATACTGCATGGGGTGGTTTCTTCGCATATGCATTGCCAAGTTTGAAGTATTACTACCCTTGTTTTTCACTTGCAGCAAGCAGGTTTGGCATATTGCGCTGTCTTCACCAGCCTTCTTAAAAAACTTCCAAACCGAGCTGTTAGATTCCGGCATTTCAACGTCAACGTAAAAAAACTCTTCGGAGTTCGGAAACCGAAACAAGAGAGGTTTAAAATAAGAACGTGTCTTGAAATGCAACCCGAGTCAAAACCGGAATATGAATACGCGCGCTAACGACACATTTGATTGGTTCCTGCCGTTACGGATGATGGCGTGTATGATGAGTCAAGAGCTATTTGAGGATTTGAGATTAGCGGTGTTTGCGCCTTTTCCCCTCGATTTTTCGTATTTTTTCCGGTTTTTCGGTTTTCGATTTTCGGCAAAAAGGTAAAGCGGCCTTATTCTTACAGTATTTTTTCTTTTTTTTGCATGGATTTTAACTAAGGCTAAAACAGCTAAGTATGCATGATAAAACTTTAGACATCATTTTTAAAGAAGAAATCTGTGACTCAAAACACATGAATGAAGTTTTACAAGCATTCACTTGATGAGTATGAAAATCTTCAGATCAAAAGGGTTCAGAACTTCCAATGCTAATGTTTTAGATAAAAATACTATTACCAGCACCCCCCGAAAAACTTAATGCTTCAGAAATGTGTCTTTGAATCAATTCACAAAGGTTAGTAAAATTTTTTGTTCAGAGTAAACTGTAGAGTCAGAAACTCTTTGTGAACTGGTGATACAAGAAATACATGTACATGTATGCACTATTATTATGCTGAACCTGCATCAAACTTTGTCAAACAATCAATCATTTTGTGCTTCCTGCAGTATGGGCAACAGACAAAAGAAAGTGTTTTGAGGGATGACATTGAAACCAGTCTCAGTTTTCTTTGCTATTAACTTCTAAAATTATGCAAACACTAAAACAATCATACATTTCTGTTTCAGTAAATATAAGTGAACACATCCTTTTTATCTAGGTAAACAATTGCCAAAATTTTCTTCAGTTTCAATGAATGATACATGTAGTCATGTTATAAATATAATAGCCCAGCAAGGGAAACCATAATGGAACCATAACTTTTAAAAATACTTTTAATAACTACTGTTTTATTAGTTGACCAGCAACATCATCAGAGTAAATATTTACAAGGAATTATCAGTTTAAATAGCCACAAGTATTTGTTACACAAAAGAAAGTGACAAAATATCATAAGGATTATAAATGAATTAGCATGCAGTAATTAGTGGGAAAACAAAAAGAGAAGTGTCACAGGTGATAAAGAAAGCATAAGGAGGTTTAAAAAAATAAATTAGAAAAAGTTCCAAGGAAAATGATCAAATGTTGGAGTTAAGGAATGCCTTTATTTTAGATATTAGTAAATTGATGTTTATAAATTGATCACACTGAGGGGAACTGGAGGATAAAATATTGAAGTCTTTATAAGAAACCTCATGTCCTGTTTTTTTACTGTTTTTTAATTGTGTGCAATGACCCCAGATAAGGTAGAATGTTAGAATGTTTTTCCAATTTTAAATTAATTAAATAATTTTTTCCTTATGCTTTCCTTATCATATGGAAGAAAGCAAATTCTGAAAAACAAGGTCATCTTTCAACTTAAGATTTAAGTCACTTGGTCTGAAGATGATTTTGCAATAAAATCAAAATATCACCATTTCACAGTTTTCATCTTTTGTTAACTTAAATCTTAAGTTGAAAGACGACCTTGTTTTTCAGAATTTGCTTTCTTCTGTATTTTTTGAAGTTGTCAGCTGGTCAAGGTTTTTCTTTCCTTATCATCTGTGACACTTCTGTATTCCTGCTAATTACTGTCTGCATACCAATCCATTACTAGTCCTTATGATGTCTCAACACATCCTTTTGTGTTACAGCTGTGTGGCTACATATATTTAAGCAAATAATTCCTTGTAAATAATTATTCTGATGATGTTACTGGTCTGGTAATGAAATGTTAATTAAAAGTTTTTTAATAGTTATGGTTCCATTATGGTTCTATTTAGACTCATTAGCTGGGCTATAATATTTATAACTAGACTAAAGTTGTTTTCCATCTGGTTCTTCAATCACAACCACATTGACAAATGGCAGTCATATGTAATTTCATTTTAATTTCTTGCCAGAGTCAGATTCATTTAACAAAAGTAATCTATTGGCACCTTGTATTTCCTCAGAAAGCTGAACAGATGCATTTTCTGTAACAATCTTTAATGCTGCTGCTTCTTGTTCACAATCCCATTCAACATTATCCCTGTAACAAAAAAACATACATACATTACCCATATAACACTTACATTTATTTATTGTCAAACATTGGGGATGAGAAGAATGGACACCTGCTAGAACAAATTCATTAGTTTTTTCTTTGACCACTGTTCAGTCCTGGATCAGAAATGTTATTTTGTATTTTATGTCCAATGGTGAACTCATGAGAGCTTAGTGAGTTTAAGCCCAAATGCAGGTGAGTGTAGCACATGTGGCATAATTGATATTTTACTTCAAAATGCTTTTTAGAAAGTTTTCAAAGTCAGATGATTGAATCCCATGTTTAACAAGAACTTTTGCACCTCACACCTAAAAAAGTGTTCTTACAGGTACAGTATCTTGTACTTCCAGAATGCAAAAAAATGGCCTTCTTAAGACCTTAGAATTTCATTGGTGAGCATTCTCCCAGATCCTCCTACTGGCCATATCACTATACTATATCATTTCAGGCCCTCCCTTATGGAAATCCCAGATGCACCAATGATTATGTTCTTTGACAATTAAGCAAGACAAGAGGACATAGCTTTCAAAAAACATTTTTGAACAGGAAACCTGAAAACTATTTACTTACTGCAAATGGTGTTTTAAATAGTGTTCCTATCAGTAATCAATGTGATTTTAAAGACTTTAATTTAATCCAGTGAAACATAAATTGATATGGCAATATATAATAACAATATAAAAGAATTAAAAATGAAAACAAAAAATCAGATTTAAAAATACTTTATGGAAGTATACTGTGGTATAGTCTACTGTAGTTCTCCTATTTTAAAAGACAACTGCAAAGAGGCCAAATCAGATCCTTTACAAAGCAATAAATGCATCATAGTTGGTAACAATATTGCAACAATTTGACAAGAAATTGAGCAAATAATATACTGAATTACCTGCAGATTCAGATTGTATTCTGACAAAATATTAATGATGTATCTACACTCCATATCTCAACCATAATCATAACCTTAATCTAATCCTTAACTTTCTCCTTATCAATAAATTATCCTTAACTTCAACCTTAACCTTATCCTTAACGTTAACCCTAACCTTAGCCCTGTCCCTAATTCTTATTCCTAATTACCATCCCAGAGCCTAACAGGATAAACAAAATAAAAAAAAATCAAGCAAAAAATGAAATAGCGCAGCTTTTTGACGAAGCCATCTGGATTCCAAACCTAATATACTGACTGCTGTACTACTCAGATCACTCAACCAATCCGAGCAAATATAAAACCACTATTTACCCTGGTTTGTTGCCACTAAGATGGTAAATTTGTAATATGTATCCATACATGTATTCTCGAAAAACGATGGAAAAAATTTGGTTCCCTAAAGTTCGTTTAGGATGAATAATTTCCATTTAGCCGGATATGCCAAGAGTGTGAGTGTTCTGCCACTGAACTGTCGTGATAATAATTTTTATCTACTTGACTATTTCAATATGATTTCACTATAGTAATGACTAGTTTATTGACATTAAAAAATACATGAATGATACTGATATTCGGGTGGCCTTTCTAAAATTGTATTACCAAGCATTATGTTCGAAAACTTTTGAGCTGTCGACCAAAACTCGATTTCCAAATTGAGGTCTAAGATTTTCTTCCTTGCTAACTTTTTCAGCCGCCATTGCTGTTTGTTGGTAACCAGGCCTAAAAAGAACAGATTCTGCGCTATAATTGGACAAAAATTACGTCGTATCTATTATTATATCCACTAATTACTTCTCAAATTTCAGGAAAAAAAGTCGCTGCAAATAGTTGATTTGAGACCCTCAGGCCGTCAATAACTGTTTTTGCTAAAATTCGTAAATAACACCTGAGGAAAAAAATTGATGAGAATCCTGACCGTGATGTGTCTTTAAATGTGATAAAGATACGGTGGCTGTTTTTGATAAACTTCTCGTTGTTTATGCGTCGTCTCAGAAAACAATTGTCAAAATTAGTTTTTAAATGCAGGGGCGTAAATCCATCAACGAAGCTGGAGAGATGTTTCTACCCAGCACTGGTGTGAGGCCATTAGGATGGGATAAAACAAAGCCTTATAATGTGCATAGTTTTCGCTTTTTAATGAACTTTGGGTTGATATACTGCGTTTGATCTACTACCTTGTTAAAAGGCAAACACATGCAATATTAAATGAGTCTATAACTAACACAATGAATTAAAGCTCTGCAAGAGCGTTCGTTTCTTGTTGTCAACGGAGACACATCCTGCAGGCCGAGTGTAGTGATTAGTGCGACCAATACGGATCGGTAGTGAGAGGGTTCGAATCAGTGATGTGTCCACTGGGGGGTACAGGGGGGCGTATGCCACCCTAAATCAATGCTCCACCACCCCATGGGCTCCCCCCAACTGAGGTGTTAGTGTGCTATATTCCACACATTGCACAGCAATTAAATTTAGAATTAACTAGTCAGAGTACTCGGGCTTCGCCCGGGATTATGGAGAACAAATGAAAAAGTTCCCTTTTCTTTCAAATATGATTTTAAAAAATTGAATGGTTCCTCACGAAGAAATAATTGTGCACAGAGTACCAGAGATCTGTGTAGATAATGTTATTGTTTCTGTACCGTGGTTTCTTTTTTGAGGTATTTTCTGAGGTATTGATAGCTAATGTTACTTATCTGGTCATGGGGAGTTCGATATGTAATTGAATCTTCAGTAAGTCTTGTGGTTCTGGAGTTTTAAGGTAACAGACAAACGCCGTGACTCTCCAAATTTATATATACAGGTTTAAATAGACCATTCGGTGATTTAATTCAATGATTTCTAAAGCATCGCTGGCAGTCTGTACGGCAGGCTGCGAGAAAAGCTCGAAGAGTGAAACTTCAAAAGTCTAACAGATTTAAAACGCTCTATTCAGCAGCGATTCTCGACATCTAACTGCATAAGAAGTTGTGCAGTTACAACACTCCACAATAGCAGACAGCAAGCTGAGCAATCTCGCAAATTCTTAGTATTGAGTCTGAACGTGCTAAGTCCTTCGGTATGGACAAGTTTGTGAGAATTTTCGCAAGACAGCTCAAGAATAGAACAATTGAGTCAAGATAATCGTATCATTCACTTAAATAATTATGCCTCAGACGTGAATATTTGTCCCCCCCTTCAGCTCACTCCCCCCAAAGTGAAACCTTGGACACGCCACTGGTTCGAATCCTTGACGAAATAGAGTTTTTATTTATTTCATTTTATTTGCACTCAAAGTGTTATTTTACTCTGCAGTGTTTGATTTTCTTCGAGTTTTCGTATGGTCAAAATGTTAAAATTAGAGTTGTAAAGCGACTAGTGGGTCAAGTTAGGGTATAAACGAGTAGGTAAACCCGTTACTCGTACGGTTTGGTGAACCGGCTAATCCGTCGTTGAATTTAAGTCAAGGAAAGAAAACAGGTAAAAGATCTTGACCGTGTATTTTGTTGATGCGACTTCACGGAGTTAGGATGCGGAGGGTACACTTGGGGTAAGTGAGGAAATTAGGATGGCAAAGACAGTTTACGAAAGGGACAACTGCGACGGTGGGGAAAGACAATCAGCCAGACTTAACTTGTAGCTAGCTGATGTATAATTACTGACGGAGTAACCAACAGAAAACAAGGCATAGCAAAATATGGTATTTGGATGAATCTATTAGAATTAGAGATTAGATATTCTCATATTCTTGAAAAATTCTCAAGTTCAAAAGTGGGGGTGTGTGATATCAATAGTCATCTCCTTTGTCTAAAAAGGGGGGTACATCCCCACCTCCCATGATTCACGCCACTGTTTAAATGAATGTATAAAAGAGTTGTAGTCATTCGCTAAGCGAGTAGTACTTGCTTTATCGGGACTATAACACTCATCTATCGCTTCGTATTTTGAACCCAACAATTAAGGTTCGTTTATAAAACCTTACATCATAAATTCCTAACTGTGAGTTGAGGAATCAAGTTAGGAAATCACTACACCAGAAACTCTTCCTGAATGTAACACTTTTTATGGGTAAATGTCGCATAGAAATCACAGAACTACATTTCAGAGTTTCTGGAATCTAAATATTTTCCAGGGATTGCATGCTCTCAAAAAAACTCTGTTAACTACACCTCTTATGCAACTTTTCTCAGATATCGGTGCACACAGATAACTCTATTCCCCGATGATGATTTTTAGTTTGAGAGAATCTTTATAGAAATATCTGGTAGAAGTCAATGGATCAGGCATTTTATTCGACCAAATTTGACTTTCTCTGAGGAGGATTACAATGTAAACTTTATCCTTCAGTAAATAAATCTAATTGATTTTAGAAGAATTTTTAGGTATTCCCTGTGTATTTGATTTCCCCCCCTGACATTCATGAAAAAGATCTTACATAAACAAACGTTTGATAAGCAAGTGCCATCGCAGGTGCGATATTGTTTTCACATGAAAACGTGATTATATATTAACACTCTACAGGTAGGAAATAGAAACCACAACTGATCCACAAAACCCCACTATAAGTTGGCACAAACAGCAAGCGTATAACTTCAGAAATAAATGACGAAAATAGATCTATTGGGAAGATTATTATGAACTCATTTAAAGAAGGTAATAAAAGAGGTTATGAAAATGATGTCAAGGCAAATGTTGCTGTTTATATACCACAGTTATTAAGAATTGGCGTAAGTACCTTAGATATTTATTAATATAAATTTGTCACCTTTGGCCTACAGTCGTCCAGGAAAATCTGAATGGGATAGCATTGTTTTTCATCTGGAATTCAACGCTTTCATTTTCAAGGTCTATGACTTCAAACAACTTTATTCAGTTGAGGTTTGGTTTGCAACCTCGGAATTCGGCAACGGTTTTTTCCTTGATGCTACATTGGTACTTGGATTTTTCAAAATTTTAAAACGAATATCTGGAACCTTCTAGCTTTAAAAACTCTTGTAAATGTTCATTTCAAGATTAAAATCTCGTTTCTTCAACTTTTCCGGACACTTCTTGACAAATGGGCACGGCTTAGAAACGTGGAAGAAGTAAATTTTCAAAACAGTTTTAACACTTCATTTGCACACCGTGGCTGACACCAGGAAATTTTACTTGCGACGCCTACTGCCTGGAAAGAGTGAAAAACTCTCTCATTAACCTTTCCAGACGGTGAAGGATCCATATATGCATATATATGTATATATGTATAAATGTATATATATATACATGTATATATATACATGTATATACATGTATATATATACATGTATATATGTATATATGTATATGTGTATAAATGTATATATGTATATATGTATACATGTATATATGTATATAAGTATATATGTATATATATATACATGTATACATGTATATATGTATATATGTATATATGTATATATACATATATACATGAAGACTATGCGACATGGAAAGGAAAGAACTCATCAGCACATTTAATGACCTCGGACTTAAAATTACTATTCTGACAAACCAGCGACGCACCAACTTCCTCGACTTGACATTTGACCTGACTAACGGTACTTACAAACCCTACAGAAAACCCAACGACGAACCTATTTACATTAACCGCTCATCAAACCACCCACCCTCCATTATACGGGAACTTCCTCACTCTATCAACCGACGAATTAACGTGCTTTCTTGCAACAAAGAAGCATTTGACGAAGCAGCACAAACGTACAACAACGCCTTGAAGCATAGCAACTTCAACACTCAACTGAAACACGAACCTAACATCCACACTGAAACTCAACGCAGAAGACAACGCAACGTAATCTGCTATAATCCACCCTACAGCAAAAATGTCAAAACTAACATCGCACGAGACTTCTTGCAACTAATCGACAAACACTTCCCGCCAAACAACAAACTACACAAACTATTCAACAGACACACTATCCGTGTTAGTTACAGCTGCAGCGAAAACATGGAAACATTTATTAAAAGGCACAACAATACAATACTGAAGCGACACGACAATCAAGAGAAACCATCTTACACAAAAAACACTCGACTATGTAACTGTAGAAACCCTGAACAATGTCCTGTAAAAGGCGTTTGCCTGCAAACCAGCGTTTTTTACAAGGCAAGAATAACGACCACTGACAACAACGAGACGAAGACATACATAGGCGTAACAGGTAACGACTTCAAAACTAGGTACCGAAATCACTGCAAATCTCTCAACAACAAAAAATACTTAAAACCGAGCTTTCAAAACACATTTGGAACCTGAAGGACAACAAACGCAAATACACAATCGCGTGGGATATCATCAAGCAAATTCCATCATGCAAGGCAGGATCAAGAAAATGTCGCCGATGCCTCGAAGAAAAGTTGCTTATCCTAAAGAGACAAGGGAAAAACATTTTGAACAGACGGTCCGAACTATTCAGCAAATGCCGACATGTAACCAAACACTTCCTTTAAACTTTTGTTACCCGTATATATGTAAATAATTAAATCTTATCTTTCAGTTGCCTGATGATCGCCTGAGCGCGTAAAACTCAGAGTAACGACAGCAAAATTTTGTCTTTTGTATTTACTTATTCGCTCTACCAGTAACGGTATTGAGCGCTCTATATTTTCATTCCAACGCTGTAACCTTCATGGTACTCATCATTGGTGTATATATGTATATATGTGTATATGTGTATATGTGTATATGTGTATATATATATATATATATATATATATATACCAAAATAAACCAAAACTAGGGATGGCTTTGGCAATAAGAGAGCTCAATACTTCAAAAAGTAGAGCAGTATCAAATAACATAAACTTAAAATGTCTTCGACCAAAAACCATGACCAGCCGACAACTTCAAAAAGTATAAAATAAAACATATTCCGATGACTCAAGATGACTTTATTCTTCGGAATATGTTTTATTTTATACTTAAAATGTCTTGTGTCGCTACTCCGAGTTTCACGCAACTATGCGATCAACTATGCGATCATGATCGCATAGTTGCGTGAAACTCGGAGTAGCGACAAAAGACATTTTAAGTTTATGTTATTTTATATATATATATATATATATATATATACATATATATATATATATACTATACTGTATAAAACTATATATATAAAACTATATAAATAAAATAGATAATATTATAAATTTATTTATAATTTATTGTTTTTTGAGGTTATTTAATACATTAACGGTTTGTCATTACACTGTGTTTCATCCTTTCAGATGACTAATAAATTTCAACGTGTTCACTCAGTTATATAGTTTGCGCGGCCGGGGTCTAAATTGAAGCACTAAGTATCTGGCGGTGTTTCTATGAAGTTACACAATAGTTATTTATATGGTGGCAACTTAATAGGAGTTCATTTCATTTGTTGAGCAGCTCATATTTTTTGTAAAATTATGGGGCATTTCTCACTGAGGCACAATTTACATCTTTTTTGACCCGTTTTGAAAGGCCAGCGCTCTAAAATAGACCATTTTTACTTGATATTGCTGTATAGATTTTTTACCTTTACGTTATAAACGTTTATAAAACATAAAAATTCCATTACGAGAAATTGAACGATAAAACATGTTCTTTAAATGATTTTGGACTTCTCGTCAGCCCTGACTCTTTGTGTGAGACAGACGTATAGAGAATAGACGATTTGAGAATTGAAAACAGGGAAAAGAAAAACAGAGAAAAAAATCAATTCAATATTATCCGCCATTTATTCTTTCTGTAGTCAAGTGATATTGATAGAACACAGGAGAACAATTACGACTCAAAATCTAAAAATCCAGAAGTACCAACCGGTGATGTCGAGAGCAAATCGTCGACGCCGACATCGTCTGTAGCAATCGTAAGGGAGGTAAAATTGGAAACTTCAGTTGCTTCGCGTGAAGATAAGTATTCAGATATTATGTGTTGGATATGTCATGGAGTAGAGGCAAAATCAGAAAGACTGGTCGCACCGTGCCTGTGCTCGGGATCTACAAAGTACGCACACGAGACATGCTTGCTTCAATGGTTGACGACCAAAGAGTCGAGGGCATGCAAACTTTGCCTTTACGATATTCAAATAAATCGCAAAGGAATGAAACATTTCTGGAGGGTAAGGCGTATTTAAGATTCATTTGCCACAGATTTTTATTTAAGCTTTACCGCGGACAGCGGAGTCGAAAAAGATCAAAAGGAAAGGAAAGTTAGTGATGGCATCATTAGGCCTGGTTTTAACTAGCGAAATAAGTATGAATATAACGTCATACGCAAGCGCAGTAGATACTTCAAGCATAAAGAACTAAGTTGACCATGAAGTGCTAACTGCATGCTTATGTCGCTAGTGAAAGCCAGGCAAGGGCCAATAAAAAAGTGAAACGGAGTTCAGCTATGAATCTAAAAAATGTGCTTAACTAAATTTAAAATTCACGTTTTATCTTTCAGTGGAGAAAACCAAACTATAACTTTGACCTGGTGATGTTCTTAATACTCATTTATAGTATATTAACGCTTACGTTCGTGGTAATGGTGATTTGGATTGCGTCCAGAGAATGTGCGTCATACATTTGCATAGCGTTATATTGCTTGTGTTGTTTAGCAATAGGCTTTCTCTGTTACTGCTGCAGCTACATTGGCTGCATGAAACAATTCTGGCGAGCCTTTAATGACTTCAACGCTCAATGGTCAGTTGTAGATCATCAGACCAGTCTTTTTAGTGACCAAGGAAGGCAAAGGATAGTTTGATTGTAAGATAGTGATCATTGTGGATGAAATAGATGGCAATAAACTGGTCGCGAAAACTTGAGAAGGCTGAAAAACCAATCACTCAATGGTCAACGCTTTTATGAAAAACGACAAGAATAATAAAAAAGAAGACTTTCGCCGTAAATTTTCTTCACCGGAACCAGGCAGTATCGTAGCGAGGGTTGGGCAGTGAGGGACAGTTAAGAATTTTAGTTATTTCTAGTAAAACGTACGAGAGTGATGTACAAACACTAATCATATATAAAGAATTAGGACGAGGTGTCTGTTAAAGTGAAGTTGTAAATTATTTTGTGATAAATTTTTTGAAAAGAAAGCAGGTTGACGAAGTGTGAATCACTGATGTCGTTTCAAATAGTTGATGTCTGTTTATAGAACTCTTGAAAACTTGAAAGATTCTAAAATGATTCTCTAGAAAGAATTTTTATCTTCGTTTTCAAAGATATTCCTGGCCGTAAAAAACCGTCTTCGAATCGTTCACGTCCAGTTGAGTATAACGTCAACTCAGGCTCCGTCCACACGTATCCATTTTTGTTTGAAAACGAAAATTTTTCTTTCCGGATTGCCTTCCCGTCCACACGTATCCAGTGAACACGGTCACCAAAAACGGAGCTTTTCGAAAGTGCTTCCCAGAGTGGAAATTTTTTACGCTCGTGTGGACGGATGAAAACAGAACTTTTCAAAACTGACTGCGTCATGGTATGGTATCCCGCGCGAGATTTAAGATGGCGGATGGACGTATCACATTTTGTGTCGTTTTTGCTTGGGTTTTTTTCAATCCTAATAGTGTTAGCGTGTCTTGAGATCAACCTAGCTTTGTTGAATTCTCAAGCTGACTACGTGAGGAGGAGGTTTAACGTTATCAAGCAACTTTCACACCCGATCTTGAAGTTCAGTCTGAAACGTCTGGACATAGGATGATGACAAACAAAAATTGTTTTCCATAATAATCTGACACTGCCAAAGTCAACTGAAAAATGTTGACTCGAGCGGGATTTGAACTCGCACCTTCGGGACACCGGTCCGCCGCTCTACCCGTTGAGCTATCGAGTCCACAGGGATTGGAGGCGAGTTTTTATCTAATTTAAGCGCAGGAAATATTCGCGCGACAACTTAACGCTTATCCATGAGAGGATGTGCAGTGTTTCAATTCTAGTTGTCGCGAGAATCTCATGCGCCTAAGTTGGGTAAAAACTTGCCTCCAATCCCTGAGGACTCGGTAGCGCAACAGGTAGAGCGGCGGACCAGTATCCCGAAGGTGCGAATTCCAATCCCGCTCAAGTCAACATTTTTCGGTTGACTTTGACAGTGTCAGATTATCGTGGAAAAAAATTTCTGTTCACGTATTTCTGAGCATGATTCTGAAATAGGTGACAAACAAGACCTCGAAGATTTTTGGTTGGACTGAGACGGGCAAATACTTGGTGATATAACTTTGCCTGCCCAAGAAGGCTGTTAGCGTCTTCAAAGAGAAAATGATTCGAAGACACTATCGTGTGGATGGATAAATTTTTGAAAACGGAGAAAAAAAATTGCGTTCTCAAACAAAAATTGATTGGGAGGGACAGGGCCTTAACGTTCGTTCTGATAAAGCAACTTGTCAAAATTCGTAATCCTTGGAACTATAAGAATAAAAACATGGGTGAACCTGATAAAGAAGGTAAAAGTCCTCATAATAGTCTTGGAAAAGGTGGTGCCAAGCATCATGGAATGATTTCAGGTGACAGTGCTCAGGGAACCACCAAACCCGCCCTTGGCAGTCTTGCTTGTCGAGGTGGTGTGAAACGTATCCAGATCTCTGGCTTGATCTAAGAACAAATCCGAGGTGTCCTCAAAGTTTTCCTTGAACATGTCACCTGTGATACTGTTACTTACAAGTACGAAGTACGCCCAACGAAACACTTTCACCGCCATGGACGTTGTGCATGCTTTGAAACGACTAAGGAGAACAGAGTACACATTTGGCGAAGTCATTAAATGTATTTAAGAGAAAATAAACGAGCTACCTCATGGTCCATCTCGTAGTGGTTTGAACAGAAACCACTACTGGTTTTGAAGGCACATCTTTGGTCGTTCAACTCACGACCACTTGTAATATACATGCTAATATACATGTAATATTACACGAGTTTCGATTAAGAATCCACTGGGACGAAATGTATGTTGTTCCACAAGCCGTCAAAAAACATACACCGAAAAACTATTCGTTCAAAGTGGTAATACAATTACATTGCGACGTAACGGATTTTTGCTTCGCTGCTTTAAAAATCACCATTTAGTTCACAATGTTGAATAATCGATTGATGTTTCATTATTCACTTGTTGTATGACTTATTGAAGCGATATCCGCAACACAAGGAAGGAAATGTAAAACTCGTTTACCAATGATCAGACAGAACAACAAAACTGTAAGTTAAGTCGATTTCATTGACAGAATACTGATATTTAGAATAACTAAACAAAAACTCATGCTCGCAGCATCTGCTCATTCAGCTCAGCTGGCAGAAAATCCCAACAGATTCACAAGGTCACTGGTTCGATTCCCAACCGGAAGCCAAAGAGACACAAATGCGATGGGTCACTTACATCGTCCTGGTTCAAAACCGGACAAGATTAAGACAATTTTTTGCAGGGATGGCGCCAGAAATTGCCCTATGCAGGGGCTAACGTCCTGGACAGGAGGGCTAAAACCTGAAAAGCCAAAACCACGCCCCTTTTATAATTTCGTTATTTGAAGGTCGAAAAGATCATATCAAGATCATTTTTCGCAAGAATAATCGCAACAACTGACAAGTAACAGTTTATCTTTAAAATTGACATGAAGAGAGGAGTTTGTTATCTTTTTTGGCTACATCAATAACAAGTACTCATAGTTCGTACGATATATAAACGTGTTACCAGTGAAAATTCCCCGACGAACTGTTAATTTTTTCCCGACAGGGTGACTAAGGTTCCCCAACGGGGGGCTGTAGCCCCTCTACCCCCTCCAAGTCACCCCTGATTTTTGGCACTTTTTTTTGACAAGCAATGATAACTTACCGACCATAATTACTTAAAAGCAGTTGTGAATGGAAGAACATACACACTGACCATTACTAACGTCAGAAATGCATGGTTTCGTTTTGATTTGCATTAGCTGCTTTGTTTATCATGTCTTTCAGAATATTGGTCATAATGCGTTGGCATAACGGCCTGAAGGAAGATGTCGAATACAGTAGCTCTGTGTTCCGATGGGAATGCGCAGAAAAAGAAAAATGTTAGACATCGTGGTGCCGCAAAAAGAGCGACATAATCACGGCTGAGTTAAACTAAGCGAGTTTATTCAAAATGTTACTGAAGGAAGATGAAGAGAAAGAAATTTTCGCATTTACTTCCAAATTAAAATTTCTACATAAAAATTATGTTTTAAATGTATCGCCGAATGTTGGAAGATAAATGTTTAATTTGTTTAAATGGAAACGATATCATACATTGATACATGTAACGAACGAATGAACCAGAAATAGAATAAAAACGGCATCACATGTTAAATTACACAGTTCGATAGTATACTTTGTTCATGACCAAATTCGCACGGTACCGTCGGAGCCAGCGGAGACAAGGAATTCGCCACCTCTATCGAACAGAACGGTTTGTGCAGCATCCTCGTGGCCAGTTAGTTGAGAATGTTTGCCAGAGGCGATCTCGTACATTCTCACTGACCCATCATTGCTTGCTACAGCAAGAACAGAGCCACTGGGGTCGAATGCTACACGGTTTGCAGGATGTGGACCAAGGTCAACACTTGCAAGTGATCCGACAGAACGCACATCCCATAGCTTTATTCCACCATAAGAATCACATGATGCCACTGTATCTCCCTGGACCAAACAACAAGCAAACGAACTTTACGGAGACAGGAAAACTAAGTACTAACGTTTCAAAGAGAATGCCTTCATCACAGTGAACCATGAGGTGAACCATGAGAGAAAAAAAACTTTTGGCCGAAACGTAAGAATTACTTTGGCCGATTTTATCAGGTGACCACATTTAAAACTTCACTACATTACTTGACCTACAACGTACGTAGCAAACAACTATTATGTCTAGGAAATAGAAAACATTTTTCGAGTTTCTATGAAGTTTTAGTATAAGTTTCCATTTCATTCCACAAATCCGTAAATTTCATTAGCTATCCTAAAATTTACCATCTGCTGGTAGTAAATACAGACCAGTAAGACTATGAAAATCCCCCTGCATCACATTCGCGTATTGTCCTATCAAATTGACCAAATTAACTGTTGTAAGAATTGACAAATTCAAATAACAACAATTGGACAGCCGGCCCTATTTTTGATTCTAATTTAGTAGTTGAAAAAAGCAGAAATTATATTACAGCGTTATGATTTCTGTAAATCTTTTCACTCCTGTATGTGACCAGATGCTGCAAATAGGGCTCATTCAAATGTTTACCAAGGATTTACATGTCGGAAATCTTGGACGAAAAATGAAGATGATAGCCCAGCTCAAAATTTGAAGATGTATAGCCATAATATTCACTCGACTATTAATTCGTGAAAAGTGACGGCTATACATCTTCAAATTTTGAGATGGGCTCTCATCAATTTTCGTCTTACAGTTCATTTATTTTCAATGACCGATACTACGGAAATGTCGTCGACCCACCCACTTTCCCTAGCACATTTTCATATAAATGTTTGTGTCTTCCTGATCGCTGAAATACTGTGAGTCATCAATTAACGACGGAGAGATAACGACTTCAAGATAATGGCCCCCCTAGAAAGATGGATAAAGATTTTTCTTTCTGCGGCAGAGGTAAATTTTCAGTCGATCGAAACCTTGATGAGTCAGATTGTCGACAGATTTTCGAATTTATGTGGGAAGCAAGCGAATTTCAAATACCTAGACAACGACGACTGGATTGACCTACCACTAGATGATAGTGAAAGGGTCTGCAAGAGAAAAATCTCCAAAGAATCACTCTGAAAGTAAGCAAATTGTCTTTCACTCCGCCGTCAGTGCAAATACTCGGAGGGAAGTTGCATAAATTCTGCATCATCAGGCTGTAAATGCTTTTTTCCAGCGCTATGACTCTAGAAAGTCGTGTTTCCGTTGCGACGAAAGTCTCTCCAAACTTTACGAACAGTATCGTATTTTATTCTATGTTTGCGTGCTATGAAGGCGAAGTTCCCTGAGAAGAAAGCTGTTACAAAGTCACGTCCCTGTTGTACAATATATTGAATTATATTTCTTCGTAAGTCTTTATCCAAGGCTTTTCCTCGATCGTATAATATACCATTTTTACGAAATTCTGCCAACAATTTTAAATGTTTAAAGGTAAATTTAATGATTGTGTTGCCCATAGTCATAAACGGTTTAACTGACAAAGTACGTTGAAGTATATTTTAAAATTCGTTTGCGAAAGTGGATGGGGCTGCGATATTGAAATTCGTGCCCATTCCACAGTTTGGTGATTTCCGTTGTAGCTAACAAAAGCATCTCCCTGTGGCGTGCGTGATGACGCACGTGATGACAAATGCGGTGGTGTATGTGATTGCGTATAAAGATGACAGATGTGATGGCGAATGAGATGACGTGAGCATACGAAAGCAAATGTGAATACGTGAGTTTTTATTCTTAAGGTTGAAAAAAAAAAAGTGTATAAACACCTTCCAACCAATAAACGCAAACGTTCTCCAAACATATTTTATAAATTTTCATAATAAAAATCCTGTAAAAATAGATACGCTCGCTTGTCGCTGTAAAGGCGTGAATTTGCTGTGTCGGATGGTGTACATGATGGTAATAGCTTTTCCGTCTTTATACAGTGGTTCCTCGATTATCCGTACCTCGGTTATCCGAACCTCGATTATCCGAACGCCATATGAGTTCAGAAAAAAAAATTAACCGAACATGTTTCATTCATCCGAACGAAATAATAATCCATTTAACATTACGTTTTGAATTCGTTACGTTATTCGAAGAATTAAATTCAGTTGAAGTGACATTCAGACACGATGATATACAGACACTGCGCGAAATATTGTGTTTCGGTCGTGTATTGCTGGTTCACAACCATTTTCACGTCCTTATACACCTGTTACACAGACTTAACAGACCAATAACAGTCTGTATACCAAACATTTTCCACAGCGACAATAAACTTAAGGTTTTGAGTAAAATTCGATTATCCGGTATTTTGGCCTATCCGAACGGTTTTTCAAATCGCCGTGTACAGGGCGTTCGGATAAACGAGGAACTACTATATCGAGCTCTATAAAATAACAAGCGTCCTACGCACGTTCTGATTGGATGAGCCTCATCTTCTCTCAGAGTACAGATGGATGACGTCGCGAAAACACGGCCTTCGGCCAATCAGCAAGCAAGTTTTCGAGATATCATTTCATAATAAACAAATAAAAAACAGCTTTTCATATTTATCTACTCAGATATAAACACAAGGGATGTTGTGCAACATGGGAAAAGTGCTGGAGGCGAGTGTATCCTCACACCTACCAAAAGCAATTTCTTGGCTTGACCGCTACTCAGGGTTATAATATCTAATCATTTTCATTCTTCTCTTGGGCATTTAAGGGAAATCGTCAAAAAACCAGCACTTACCCTCAAGTTAAAAACGCAGTGGTTGACCGAGTGCATGTGACCAAAGAAGGTTTGACCACAAAGTCCCTGTCAAGAAAAACACGGCTTTTGAAACGACGCATATTTTGATTATATACAGAAAATTCAGAACAACTTCACTTGTCTAATGCAACATACAGTCCTCGCATCCCACAAAGAAAGAGTCTTGTCAGCAGAACAACTCAATAGGGTATTGGAATAAGGCAGGAAAGCAATACTGTTAACTGAGTCGGCATGGCCACGTAAAGTTGTGCGGCACCTCTCACTAGAAGAAAAAAAATTAAAATACTGTAAAATTCCGCTTATAAGCCCCCACAGTTATGAGCTCTCTCGGTTAGAAGCCCAGCAAACTGCTAACGTAAATTTCCTTCTGGTTATAATGTTAAATAGTTAAACTGTTAAGTTCTTTGACATCAGCAGTATTTAGTTTGTTGTGTAAACAGGATGAACTATTGTAGATAAATATAATTTGAGAACATCATGAGTGTGATGTGTGAGACAGCGCATGATATAGGATATCATTATTATGAATAAAGTTGCGACTAGTGTGAGTTAAAGGGCGAAGTCAGATGCGAGAAAGGTTTGACACAAACTGTGGAGTTCGACAATAAAAGTTTGGAGCAAACTGTTGTATATTGTTTTGGTATTCTTACACTGGCAACAAAGAACCTGTAAAGCACGAGGTAACAATAACTCCCCCAGATATAAGCCCACCTTCACATTATCAACTTTCGTATATAAATGTGACACAAAATCAGAGAAAGAATGTGACAAGCACTGAAACTTTAAGACAATTTTCGGATGATAATTTATAGTTGTTGTTTCTGTTCTTGTGCTCTTCTTCATTTTTCTTGAGTAAGAAAGTACTAACCAAGCTTGTCTGCTGTGTTAAAAACTGCATCAATCATTATGAATATATAGTGGCTTCCGTTTAGGTCGCACATATATGTCGAACTTGCACCTTAGTTCACCATCCGAGTTTTGGTAGCTCAATGGTTAGAGCGTCTCACCGGTCATCAGAAGACTGCGGGTTCGATCCCCGTCTGGGGTTCAGAAATCGTTTTTCTGAGTATAGAGCTTGACGATCGTTCACCTGTCTTAAGATATATCAAGGCTCTCGCTTCCAAAACATAAAAACTGTGTAAGGAATCTCGGACGCCAATTTTGCGAGGGATTCGGGTGCGCAAGGATATTTACCAAGAAGCAAGTTACGGTCCATACACAAATGGTGTCTACCGCGAACCAGCAGAAGGAAATAACCTTATCTTAGCCAGGCACGTCCCCAGTAATAGCTGGGTTTTTGGGTACCTGTGGATATAACTCCATAACAGTTAAGGTATGCGGCAAAAGGAAGCATGAAGTAAGATAAGTCGTGCTTGTATTCTACCCAGTAGAATCGAAATCAAAAAAGGCAAGTCGAAATTATTCTCAAAGAAATCTTTGATATTATTGTGAAATATTCTCATTTCAAATGCAAACTTGCAAATTTTCTTTCACATAAGCCATTGTGTAAGCTAGTTCAGTAAAACAAACATGCAAATACCGGTAACATAAAAATAGCTTTTGTTTGTACTTTTTTTTTCGGGGGGGACGTATACTCGAGCCGAGGTATTTATATGAGATGTGTTATTTAACATTTAAAAAAATTCTGTAATCTCTAATTTTTTTTGTTCATTGGAAGTTTCCATTTGGTGAGGGTAATCAAACAATCATTGAAAAATTCTGTTGATCTATTTTTATTTTTTCTCAAAAGTAAAAACAGCATCATTTTCCTAAAAAATAAGGATCAATACAATTATTTAAAAATCTGCTAACTGACTATTCAAATCTTAAGGAGCGTCAGGAGACACCGAACTCTTTTTCAAATTAACTTAAGATGTAATTATATAGAACCCATTTCGCAATGTCATGACTGGTACCAAAGCAACTACCTAAATATTTTTTTCTGCCTTTTTCTATCTATGAAAGATATGTTTTGTTTGCAAATGTTTATTTCCAGAAATCAAAATTTCATTCAGATACCTTTAAAACTGTGTGGAGTCAACGAAATATATGACATCAATTAATTATTGACCAAATGATCCGGTCAACATCAGACGACAAATCAATGGATATTAATAAAATTTGAGCACATTATGATATATCCTACCTGTTAAGATCCCATATTCGTCCACTACAGTCCATGGAACAAGTGGCTAAAAAGTCCCCACATGAGTGCCACGAGCACCCCCACACAGCATGGGTGTGGTCAGTAAATGTTAAAATACACTGTGCCTTCGTGAAGTCCCAGATTTTGACAGTCGAGTCACCAGACGCTGTTGCTAAACGACCACCACTGTGAGAACAAGATTTTATAACATCGGCAGATTTCATATGTTGCTGACATCACTTTTCAATATCCGATTTAGGTAAAACGTTTAACAGAGACAATAGTCACGTTTGTTGTGACAGTTTGCAACGGGTTTGTTTACCTTCATAAAGCGATGTTTGCCAGTGAAAATGAAATTGAATTGATCCGTGAAATCCATTTGTTTGACGTGTGAAATTGAATGTAATTGGTCAATTCAAATGGAATTAATTGAGCAAATGTCTCTTTTGAACGGTAAACAAAACAATTGAATTGTTGGCAACTTCTGGCATTCTGCTTGGGAACATTGTAACGCAAATGCTACTACAATTCGTCAACTACTGCCATTAAAGGTCTTGTTGGGACATGGCTTTTAGAAATTTTTTCCACTCCATTATATTCGTTTTAATTATCATTGTTGTCGTGAGTTACATTCACAGTAAGGTCTAGAAAGAGGGAATTGTTTCAATTAAGCTGTCCAGTAAACCCCCGTTTATCGCGGTAATTACGTTCCAAACCCTACCGCGATAGGTGAAAATCCGCGATATAGTGATACCGTAAAATCACTATATCACTGTGTGTGTGTGCGAAACCACAGTTTTACTTAGAAAATCATTTTATTTACACTGTATGTATATATTTTGCATTTAATAATGATTTAGTATAGAAAATTTAGTATATTTCATCCTAAATAGCTGTAAAAACTAATAAAATAATGATAACTGTGAGCGGCGGATATCGCTATATCCGGGATATAGCGAGAATTTCCACGATATCAAATTAGATATGTTCTATGGAAAAACCCGCGATGTTGCGGGTCCGCGAAAGATGAACCGCGATATAGCGAGGCTTTACTGTATTGGGGGTACGTTCCATGCAGTTTCGCCGAAACGAAACTGATCATAGACGTTTCGAAAGGTCTCTAATTATCTTTGATATTATGACTGATTACTGCTGTTCCATCGATATTTACCCATACTCGAAGCCATTCATAATTCCTATTCATGCACATACATACTGCAAACTTATATAAATTTGTCGGTTCTCTCGTTCACTATCTCTTCCCGAAATGAACGAGTCTCTCTTTTAATCTTTCAAATAAGTTTCACATGAATTTATTTCATACCTACAGCGTACTTTTGCCCCGTTAACTAACAGTGGCGCTGCAACCAAAATTCACTTAAAATTGAAGCAAATTAATAACATGAAATGTGGAAATTTTGAGTTTCATTTCACAAAATTTTTACAAGTTTCCAACATTAGCTGACGTCACGATAAATGGCGTTAGAGATTTGGTGAACGGAAACGCTTGTATTTCCTTGTCTGTCTGTCCACCTAAGAATTTGAAGGTTAAATAATTTTGTTGGAATTTCCGTCCCATCCAAAACCTTTTTAATATTTTCGTGTACTGTACCTCAACTTCGTTCAAGAAATCTAAACATACACCAGAGAGCAGCACCTAGTTTTGGCTTCATATGGTGTCTTGTCATAAATCTGTGACGTCGGTCTGAATCTTGGCTCTCGACAACCGACGTACGCTAATCATGTACACTGAATGGCGGCCGCAAAAATTTCAAGATTTGCACTATTTCGCTTCATATTTTGACGAGCGACTAATTTAATTATGATACTTTTAGATGATTTAAAATAGGGAAAATCTCTGGACACGGTAGGTGAAGACGTTACTCCGGTTGAAATGAATAAAAATCTTTAATAAAAATTGTCTCAACTTTTCGGCCAAACCACTGGTCTTCTTCAGGGAAAGGTGATAAAAAAGTCTAAAATGTTCGGGTATATATACAAAAAACATATGCTAATTAGTCTTTTCTTTCAAAATCAAGTTCAAATATTCATGAAGTATATGGATGCCGTCGTCCCGGTTAAGCGCAGTTTAACCTAACTAAAGTATTATATTAAAATATTATTTCAAGGGCTCGTAATGTCTTACCTTGGATGAAAATCACAATCTGCGATCCAATCTTGATGTCCTTCCCCGGTCATAATTATATCTCCGCTTAAATAACAAAAGTTTAAACCCTTTACAATCACACACAAAGACAGAAATATACGTACAAAATATGTAAACTTATTAAACTGTAATAAACTCTTTCTGTAACGATAACAATCTTTAATGCAAGCTATACTCTTATAGAATAATTCATTCAAGAATTGTGATGTAGAGATTTGGCATACATGCGTTTCTCGTTTCTGCGTAAAACATGTTTCATAGCATTCATGACTTTTACCTCGAATTGTCTCAGTTTCAAATACCGTTTCGGGTGTCTTGAATTTCTACGTCTTTAATATAAAAACTATACATACTTTATGTATGTTGTTCATTGTTAAAAAGCATAAACAGTCGGACAATATAGGATTTTTTATGAAGCTTTAATCCTCAGTAGGTATTTCCGGGCCTCTGACGGGGAATGAAACCGGTAACCTTCTGATGACCGGTAAGACAAAGATGAAGAGCAAAGGTTAGTTAGTGTTGGTGGTGATGATGAAGCCAACTCTCCTCATGGTATCGTCAAGCTAAAGCCCCAAAATACTTTTATCCAGACAGCAGGAACTGGTTTAGAAGTAACTGAAACTTGATTCTAAGACCCCAGACGGCGCTCAGAACCGGTTTTTCTTGGTAAAATGAGCTAGATGAAGGTCTAGTTATCATCTACAATGACACCAAGCTTCCACATGCACAACGTTGAACGTAACATTCACGTGAATGATTAGTATAGGTTATAGCATGGTTTTGAGTGCAATATGGAAAAAACACGCACGAGTGAGTTTTTGAAAGACTATCAAAATAGCACGAGTCCGAAGGAGGAGTGTTATTTGAGGTCTTTGAAAAACTCACGAGTGAGTGTTTTTCCAAATTGCACGAGAAATCATGATATTACCAATTAATAATGTACATTAAAAAATTAGTCCAGTGCCAAAAAAGTAATTCAGTGTAAATTACTGTATTACCTTTTATCCTGAAATTGCACTGCTCTTAGCCAATCAGAGTCAAGAAATTTTTTCATGTATATTATTAGTACTGTTATCACATCGTGGCTACGGCACAGGCAGCACCTATGTCGAACTAACGCAGCTTCCTACCTGAGTCTCGGTGGCTCGACAGTTTGAGAGTCTCACTGGTCATCAGAAGGTTCCAGGTAATCCCCGTCTATGGCTCAGAATGCTTTTCATGCGTACATGAACTTGCCACTGAATGTGATTTTTCATCAAAATTGTAATTACTTTATTATTTTACTATTTTATTGTTTATCTATTATTATTAGAAATATTATATTTTGATAATTCTCATCACAGTTTTGATCGAAAACTTTGTTTGTGACATGTTTCGGAATGTGCATAGTCCTTCATCAGGCAATTTAAAGTAAGTTCGTTGTATTGACAGTTGAATTGAATTTAATGGCGCTAAGTTGGTTTGCGGCAGTTAGAGCGTAATGTATTTCGAATTAATACAGACTAAAATTACGTCAGCGGAAAATTACATATAAATCATAATTTGTATGAGATAATGATAATTTATTAACAGAGATTATAAAGATAAGTTAAAGTTTACATGATCCTGTTGTTTGTTGAGTTCCGGTTTATTATGCAGAATGTAGTATCCTTATTTTAATTTAAGTTGGTATTTGTTTGAGGCGGTGTCCAGAATTTTAAAGCAAGTGGAATTACAGAGATTTCTACAATTATTCGAGGTTTTAAGATGTTTGAATGTTTGAGAGTTCCTGTCTACTTAAAGGTGCTCATTAATTCTTATTTGGAGGTGCCTGTTGATTTCCGCAATGTAACGTGCCTACAGTCCACGCATTCAAATAGGTAGATAATGTGAGGCTTCAAGCAATTTGGAACTTTGTCCTTGTTGCTGAACAATTTGATTTCAAAATATTATACCAATTCATATTACAAAAAACAATATATTATTATTATAATATATTATTATCATACAAATATACCTTGGCACAGACCACATCTTCCAAGTACGATCATCACTACATGAAGTCAAGATATGTTTGCGAGGATGAAGGGCTACACTGTAATAAATCAAAAATAGTCATTACATACATGTACGTATATATAAGTATTCATGAGTGAAAAATACAAAGGAAGTCATAAACCGTGTCGTGTCTTTATATATGATAAAAACACATGTAACTTTATACGTGAAGAACAAGTTAATGTTTTTGGGCTTAGAAAACATAAACTTCTAAATTTTCTTCGCGAATTGGCGTATTACGAGTTTACGAGGTTCATTTTACAAGACATTTAAAAAAAAATCGCAGTTCGTGCCTTATTAGATCTATCATAGATCCCGATAAAGCACTTCTGCTCGCTTTTTAAAATTTTAAAGATCGGCAGACATGCCACTAAGAAAATAAGATTACAACATATAAAATATATCGGGTTTTTTTAATGCTAATGATAAATATAACGCGTACATTGTTAATTATATTTGAGTCACGCAACTCATAGGAGAATGTGGAGGTTAACCACTTCTACATGCTCACCCGCTGACTGCTAGGTTATGTGCATTGATAGTGTTGGTCAGTCTAAAACCACCAGCTCGAGTTAAATGAGGTGAAGGTCCTTTATGATGAGCCAGCAGTGGATTAATCCCCATGTCAGGAGGAAAGCTACTGTCCTGAGATGAACAGGAAAATAGAACAATGACCTCGCATTAGAATATCTAGCCTCAGATGCGTGATAAAATACATTAACTCTCAATTCTGATTGCCTAAGAGCAGCACATTTTCGAAATAACACACACCAGAAAAAAGTAACAGAAATTTTCACTGAATTACTTTTTTTTCGGCAATGAGTTACCTTTTTCGACACTATATTACTTTTTATCGTGAAGTTATTACCTGGTGATACCAAAGTTTTTCGAGCAATTTGGAAAAGCATCCACTCCGAAGTTTTTCAAAGACCTCAAACAGCACTCACACTTTTTTGATAGTCTTTGAAAAACTCACTCGTGCGTGTTTTTTCCAAATCGTACTCCAAACCATGCTATATTACGTATACTCAACAAAAAAAGAGGGCAAATTTGTTGCATTTTGAATGGATAATCAAGAAGGGTATTTTCTTTAAATTAATTAAGGACACTATTACTCACCTTACGTCTGATCAGATGAGCGCTTTATGGCGAGAAGTATTTCTACACCGATCATAAATTTAAATATTATGCCTTTATTTCTACCACGGTCGTGTAATCTTCTATTATTGTTTGACGTGTGTTTTAGTCAATCCTTGGTAGTTCAATTTCTTTTTCGAATTACGTTCGTAGCAAGTTTTTTCTTCGTTTCAGTGGACTTGCTTTTTGAGCTTTGCCTTTAAGTATTTGCAGAGGTCCTTTGAGTCTTGCGCCTACCCAGTTTCCAATCTGATGTGTTGGTATAATGTATACTAATATGAATTAATTGGTTGAACTATTTTCCCCTCAGGCCAAACATTTGCTGCGAAAGAAAATCTTAAAAAATAGGTTCTTCGTTGAAAAAAACTTTGTATCTCGGAATAATTATACAACCGCTGTTCAGAGATTTTGCCAATCGCAAAGAATAAACATTACTGCAATCTGCTGAGTTACCTTAGGATGACGTTTAGGTTTGGTCGTGTTCAGCACGTCGTCTTTGTCGATAACGTTTTCTCTTGTTTTGTCCATTTCCGTGGAAGTTCCAAGATCTTGTTAACAGAATGAAAGATCAAATTTTATTTAAAATAGACTGAGACATAATTATTTGTAAATTATCATTTCCTCTTTGTTCAAATAATCTAATGCAACGTTAAACAAGACAAAAGGACAGAGATTACTGGAAGTCAGTTTCCTGTCATTTTCTCTTTGACTTTAGGAATGGCACGCCGTTTCAAACGTGATCGGAATGACGTATGCACAGCTTAAGTAAACTCGTTTATTATACATTTTCAAAATTTTTGCGGAATTTAAAATACAAAATATACTATAAAAACTATAACTAACTAAATTAAATTTAACTTTTCAGTGAGTCCTCTCCTTCCCTCGTTTGCCGTCAAATATAGTTATTCTGAAAACTTAGCAGCAGCTCATTTATATAGACTTGTTATCGAATAACCCAACTCTCATTGAACTAGAAAGTTATCAGCGATAGAATCACCAGGCGGGAATCGTAAACGTGTAACAAATATCAGAGCCCAGCATATAACACGAAGGACAGGCATTTTAAATAGAGAAGTAGTAAGTAAATTTCAAAATAGTTTAATGGACCTGACGTTTCGTCGCAAAGCTTGCAACATCTTCAGAGATAAAATAAAAACACAGTGACGCTAATTATATAGTGACAGGCAAATGGTAACACATGCGATAACCAATAGAATGAAAGAATAAAAATCAATATTACACTAACTGACGGTAGGTCGACAGACCGTAAAAAGTTCGAGTAAAAGCAATAAAGATGAATCAAAACAGAAAAAGTGGAGCTGAGCCCATGTTGGCATTTAAAGAAGGCTTTAGCTTGGAGATAAGTAAACTTCCCCGTAAAAGTAACTCAGACTCAGAATAACAAGAGCTGATGATTTTAAAATCATCAAATGAGATGGGATGTCCAGTGTCAGCGTGGTGTGAGAGAATGGCCGTCTGAGAAGGACATTTCCGTTTCTTTCCAGTAAGGGCCGAGATTCCCAAATAGTCTGAGACTCGCGTGTGGAGGTTCCGGGATGTTTCTCCGACATACAAGGCTTCGCAGCCTTGACACGTGAATTTATAAACAACATGCGATGTCAGACGTGTGGGAATCTGGTCCTTAAAAGAAAAGAAATTTGAAAGCCGTACGGTGGGACGAGGGACAAAGCGAATGGTAATATGGGAAAAGGCAGACGAGAAGAGCTTTCCTAATTGGGTATGGATCTGTAAAAACTGTAAGCCAGTAAACGGTGAAGAGAAATAAACCAGACGTTTAGAAACAGTAAAAGATTTAGGTATAGGTGAAGAACGGTAAAGAGAAATAAATAAAACGTTTAGGAACAGTAAAAGGTTTAGGTAAAGGTGAAGAAACGAATTAAAGCAGCTGTCGATAAGTCTTGCAGAAAGGCATTAGATATGAAAATACTTTTAAGCCTCTCAAGTTCAGAAAGAAAAGTAGGATATGTAGAGCAAATGCAAAAACAATGGTCAAGAAGAGAGTATATTAAGCTTTTCTTGTAGGTGAATGGAACAAAAGAATTAAAATTAGTCAGTAGACCAGTAAATGTAGGTTTACGGTGAACAGAAGTTAGGAAAGTGCCAGCAGAGCGGTTAATAAAAATATCAAGAAAATGAATAGAGTCATTATTGTTGTATTCAAAAGTAAAATTAATATTACGATGCTGTGAATTAAGGTAATTGAGAAATGGCAGAACATGGTCGGAAAAACGAAACAAGACAAAACAATCATCAACGTAACGACGATAATATAAAGGTTTAAAATCAGAAGGACAATTATTTAACCAGGTTGGTTCATTCATTCAGAAAGTTGCTGTGTATCAAACAATACCTCTGGTTTTTGGATTTTCTTCCAAGTGAATATTGTCACCCATATTTTGCAAGCTTGATTGCAGACCAACGATCTATGAAGTAAAAAATAATTTAGTAAATGACGACCATTTTTCCGTAGAATAGCCAGGTACTCCAATCAAACCTTTGATAATTATTTATTTCAGTTTCGAAATCATATTGAATTTCACGAGATTCTTCGTAGCATGGTTCTTGACGGTGCATTAACTTCAAAGACTGCATACCTACCTGCCCAACAGCTCTGTCCCTTTCCAGTTTGGTGAGCATTTTCTCCTTGATTGCTACCTGAGGAAAATAAAATCACAACATTAAAACAGTTTTTATTGAGTAATTTACATGGCCATCTACAATTAGAGAATGAAATGAAATGAAAAACTTTATCCACGTGTCCATGAATTAAGCTATATTGAAACTCATTGGGGGCTCTAAAGTAAAAATCGTTTAAATTAGCACTATCTAAATTTTCTCAAATTTTAAAAAAATCATTAAAATATGTTAATTTTTCTATTTACTCAAAATTTTAAAATACTAAGTAGAGCACAAAATACAGTCTCTACAATTATCGTCAAGAAGGTTTTCAAGATCCTTATTTTTAATGTTTCTCTTGAAAGACTCTTGGCTGGGATTTTCTCTGTCCTCTAAATCAAATTTCGACCATACATATGGTTCATAACATCGCACAGAATGTTGGCCGTGTTTTAATAAATTGTAGCTTGGTATAGTAAAATCTGCGTTTTCGCAGTTCATAACACTTATTTGGTCAACTAAAGAGTTCAGTTATGTACAAAGGACTTACATTGCTCTTTAGTTTATAAATCAACACCGTTATATTCGGCAACTGCCTATTGTACAAACTTGACAGGTTTGCTTTATGAAAAAGTTCCCGGTACGTGAGTACGAGTTGAATACTACTCTTAATGCCCTTCCTTGAATTCGCTCTAATTTTCTCTGATCTGATGCCCGACAGAAATGCCAAACCAAAAGGCAATATGTAAGGTGCGGCAGAACTGCACCCTTATTAAGTTAAAACTATGCAGGAGTCGGGATGAATTGACCTAATCGTAGGAGAACGCCTACTTTTTGACTACTCTTTCTGCACAAGGTGGTAATGTGTTCATGAGAACGGAGGTGATTATCCATATTTACTTCAAAAATTTTAAGACCTTGCGTATTTAATTGGTTACCGTCAATGCTTAGAGAGACAATATTTTCACTGGCATTCGTCCGTTCATTTGGACTTATTGTCATGATCCTGTATTTTTTGATGATTAGCTTTTAATAAATTTTCCTTATACCAACTACATGCAGTTTCCATATCATTCTTTAGTACGTTCTCAACATTCCGAATCTGTTTATCCATGGCATATAGTTGATGATCATCCGCACATAAGTAGAAGTTAGAATTCTTCATTTGTAGAGACATGTCATTCTGGAAGATATCACCACATTAAAGGACCAAATGACTATCCCAGCAGGCATCCTATAATAACCTCTTACTATTCACTAGTCATACCACTGTTACTCAGTTTAACTCTATTTTATCTTTTTCTGAAGAAGGAACGCATCAAATTTAACGACATTTCAATGAAACTATAACTTTTAAGCTTTTGTACAGGCAAATTTGGATAGAGTCGAACGCTTTGGTCCGGTCTGTGCACAGCACGACTACGTAGTCCTTGCCGTCTAGGGTTCATTTCTAATGCTGTTTGTCTAAGGAAGATATATCTAAGAGAGAATAATTAGTTAGGACTTTGACGCCTCTACCACCTTCATTCTTAACTCTTTCATTCCACGAAGTGCTTAAGTTACTCCCGTACCCCCATTTCCCACCGGAAAACGTTGATACATAGACGAAACTTCCGAGTTTTGACGAAAAAAATTTCTGACTCAACGTTGATTGCTGAGGTGGAAGGTAGGGCACGTTGAAATCACAAAGTTAACACACTTAGAAGTCACTGACTGTACTGCGCACTAATGTAACTATTGTACGATTGTAGACGCCCACACATACCACGTTGAACACATATCAACGTAAAACAACATTCTTACCTCATATTTCTGTTTCAAGGTTTTCAGAGTTGGTTCGTACGTGGCATAATGTTTTTTTATTCTGTAAACATAATGACAACTATTGACAGTAGGAAAGCATTCTTAAAACTTGAGGGCAAGAGGCCAGAATAGATTAGGGATAAAAATTTCTCTCGATAGCTTTAATTTTCTGTCTACCTTGAAATGAGGGGCAGTTTTTTTAACCTGGTTACATGTGAACAACTCAACGAACATTTTAAGTTTCTTCGGAAGGTTCTTCCTAACAAATTCCAACAGAGTGGCATTAAAATGTCACGAAAGTATCCTTCATTCAGCACAAAGATTTCAACTAAAGAACACTGATAAGATTTATGATATTTTAAAGGTCAAGAAAACTAGAAATAGGATATCCATGCCCTTTTGCTGAACACCAAGAGAAATTTTCATGATAAACCGGTTAATCATGAAATTTTTTCTTCGTGTTAACCTGAAGATGACGACATAAAATAATAGGTTATACACGTGCGCAGCTCAGGAATATTGTCATCGCTTGTGTGATTGCTTAGTGAACGTACCTTCTGAGGTCTGTAATAAGTTTGTTTTTCTCTTGAACAACTCTTTTGTGGTGCATGCGATGGAAATCTCTTTCTTTTCTCAGTCGAACGAACGTTTGACGTGCACGACTATCAAGAAACAGCGATCAAAAATGACCAATGGAGTACCGATCTAACATGACTTCCTTTAAGTTTCCAGTTCTTATTTCTGGCACTGAAACCACACTTATGCATTAATGTCGTGTCAAAGAATAATTTTTGCCAGCTGTGTTGTCGTGAATGACAATGGAAATCAAAATTTATCCACATTCAGCTATTCCGTGATGTTAATGTTTGGCACTAAAGAGTTTCGTTCGCATGTTCGTTGTTTGTTCGTTCGTCGTATCTTTTCACCGATCTAATTTACTCAAACATTTGCACCAAGGCACACTGACAACTTTCTGTCGCTTTCAAAGGCGTCAGAATCGACAATGAAGTCGGGGGCCGATGAGTCCCAATCTTTTTGTGGGTGTGGCTGACAGTGCACTCCAAGGATTATAAACTCCAATGGCCAATTGCACCTATTACACAAGTGCCAAAAACGATAACCTGAATGTTGTTTGAAGTAGGATTTGTCATTTTCTAAAGGTGCTAAGGGAAAAATGACGTTTAATTCAACAGCGATCTCATTTGGCAATCATAAGTTTGCAGTTTCATTCTACTAGCCAGTTAAAAAAGCGGGGGGAGTCTACAAACACTCCGATCCCCCACCAAAAAAGTGGGAGCCAAGGTCCCCACCCCGCCTCGATTGCTTTTGAAAGGATTTGTCATGCCCTCGTAACAAATCCTAATACATGCATGCAAAACCCAGGTATATTACAAGATCGGGCTGATCGCAAAAGCAATTTGCACTTATGCGCGGCACTGACAATGATTCGTGAAGAAGGACAAAAGAAATATAATTTTGATTACTAGTTGTATATGCTATAAAACTCGTGCAAAAAAGAAGAAAGGAAAAATTATAGATCAGCTATTGCAGACGAGACTTAAAATCCTCATAATAATATTTTCTTATTTCTGAGGTAATTTACAACACTCATATTCGCATTGTATTGAACATACACGATTTTGCCTTCGGTTAGAGTTATTTCTAACGCAACAGCTTCGTCACATCGTTAATTAATATAGAAGGACAAATTCAGGTTATGTCAGGCTTCAAAGCAATTCCCCAACAATCCCCCCCCCCTTACTTTCCTAGAAGTAGGTATGACTGGTACAACAGCGGGCTTTTTCGCTTTTTAAGCCTAGAATAAAGGCCGACTCATTTTTTTTTTTCGTAACAAGTTCTAATACAAACATAACTATTTCCTTACTTTGCCCCGTACACCTCTATCCTTTAACATAATCATAACCCATTCTCTAAACCAACACTAACGGTAACCCTAACTCAATAACGTTTAAACAAAATGAAGAGAGGGAAAAATCGACTCAATGATGGCTCCAACCTAATGTCAAGTAAACAGACTACTTATAATGGGTTTATCACACGTCAGTTGTCATTGAAAAATACAGCTCATGTTCGACCAGTTAGGAAAGCAAAACTGGCCACTTCACAAAAAATTGAGCACTTGGACTAAATGTACTGCGAAATATTATTGACCGTGCCCGAAAAAAGTGTTAAAACTCACTCAGCTGCACCTTTAAACCTTTTCACTTCTTCACGCAGCGATTTCACTATATCATCCAGCTGTTGATTTCTATGAAGAAAGAGATTTTAACGGAGAGAGCTGAACATTTTACTATGCAATAAAATAAATAATTACCATCACATCAAGCGAGGGACAGTTTTATTATTTAAGAACACCGTGTTTAGTTATGAATTAAAGTAACATTTAAACAAGACGTATCAGTCATAGAATTAAAAACGAAATTTTACGACGTGACTGGAAGCGCACTGCAACCTTTACGTTAATAGCTCATAACATATTGATTGGATAACTACCTGACGTAGATGTCTGGGACAGCCTTGACCTCTTCCATGTTTAGGAGCCCCCGTTCCAGCAGTTCATACCTTAAAAAATGAGTTTTCATATTTCAGCTACGTAGTTTAACGTTACGACGGAGACACCTCCACAATGACGTCTCACAATCTTCTTGTTATCAACAAGCCTAACTTACCATTCGTCGATATTTCTGATGAAGGAAAATTTCTAGTGTCTGAATAAGACCCAACCTGGACCTACTGCGAAAAATGCGACTTTGGGCCATTGGGCCATCCGCGGCCCCGCGAATCTAGTGCGATGGTCCACCGACTGAGCTACGGAGGCCGTTGCCGAGAGCATAGTCACGAGTTCAGTATTTTATCTGGTGGTAATGCCGATGAAGTGAAGGGCATATTCAATGGAATATTGTGGACGGCTCGAAGTTGCATTTTTCACAACAGGTCCTGGCTGGGTCTTAAAACTGAAATATTCAGACATTCGAAATTTTCCTTCATCAGAAATATCGACTTAACTGTTAGTAGTCGAGTGTAAATGCCCCAATATTCCATTGAATTTACAACTTACCATTCGGTCTGGAAACAATCCAGAGTTCTTTTCATCCCCATTTTAACTAAGAAATTTCTCACGAAGTCATCAATCACCTCTGGTCTCTGCATCAAATAAAAATACTAGAATTTTATTTTCAATAAAACGCTTTTTTCACCTTTTACAGCTTTTGAAAAAGTTTCAAAAAATTGCGTATGTATGGATTGTGTCAATGTAGTTTACTCTGGGGATAGTTCTTATTCCATTCTTACTGCTGTGAGTCAAGGCGTGGTCATCATATGTCGGCGATAATCGCGTAAGACATACTGTTTTTGTTTCTACAATTGGTTCGTCGATGGTTACCTTTTTAAATTATCCCCATACATCGCAGACGTTGTAAAGCGATGATCGGCAACTGTTGCCGATTTATGAGAACAAGGCTTAAGGACAGTGCCAGACCTCCTAAACTTTGCTGTGTGTTGTACTATTTCGGACCACGAGATAATGCTCAAGGGTAGGAAAGGTTGGTCGAAATACCAATGATTCCATAATCCAAAAAATACCGTTTTGTCGGGTATAATTTTTGACGCTATACTGATGTATCGAGATGTTCGATAAACCGGAATTTTCGATACACCGAAATCAAAGAAATACCGACGAGAACTAGTTTTAGGAGATGATTATCGCGCCGGTGAAGGAATGTGACGTTTAAAATATTTCTTCACGTTAACTATCAATAAAAAGAAGCAAACTTTTCATCAGACATCATGCCAGTATCTATTTTAACTGGTAAAGAGTGTTTCTGGGTGAAATTTGGTTCCACCCATTTTTAACTTCTCTCTGTTACGAAATGGACATAAGACAAATAATAATAACAGGGTCTCTCGACAAACGTCTACAGATCTAAAACAGCTGACGACGGCATCTGCCCTCTTTTTGCCGCATTTGCGAAGAGTCAAATGAGACAGTAGATCACTTCATAGCTGGCTGTCCTGTATTAGCATCTAACGAATACAAGTTTCATCATCACCGTTTAGGCCAATACATTCACTGACATGTGTGCAAGCATTACTACATCAAAAGTCCCTGCGAAATGGTACGAACATAATCCTGTAGAGGTCACCAAGGGAAAAGATGTGACGATTCTATGGTATCTCACAATCCACAAAGACCGCACAATCACGGCCAATAAACCAGATATCGTCATCAAAGACCGCAAAATGAGCACATGTCAAACTATTGCCATGGCAATTCCCTGTGACAGTAACATTTCAACTAAAGAGAATGATAAACTTCAGAAATATAAAGACCTGGAAATTGAGGTCACCAGAATGTGGCACCTAAACGCAACAACGACACCAGTCATCACAAGCGCACTATGAATGATCCGACTGGGAACTAGTAAAAATATTTGAAAAAATTCCAGTAAATAGCAAGCTCCAAGAACTGCAGAAAATTACTCCAATTGGTACTGCGTTTATAGTATTACTAGAAAAAACATCTATACGAACTCGACAATTGGCCTGACTGGAGTGGGACCATAGACTTCTACAGTCCTCTCACTTTCGGACCCAGGAGGAGACCTGGTGTTTGGTCAAATGTTAATAGAGCGAAATATATGAACATAATAATAATAAAATTGAAAGAAAAAGACGACGAGAAAGTTGAGAAACATTAGGATCTGAAAAGGGAAATGAAAAGAATCTGGCAATACAATTAAGTAAAAGTCATACCAATTATATCTGGAGCATTAGGCACTGTAACCACTAGTTTTAAGCAGTGGCTAAAGAAGTATTAAAGGCTTTCGTCAAATCGATAAAGACCATGTAGAAATCTCCTTCTCTTGTATTTGCCACAAAGCAAACCGTGCCGCGACCGGCACGAAAACCGCACTGAGGTTCAGGATACACACTGACTGGATAAGATGTTTGTTGACCCAGTTCAAGGTAACTCCTGCCAGAATCTTTCGAGGGACTGCGAGAAGCGATATGCCCCGGTGGTTATCACAGATCATCTTCTTTCTTTTGTTTTTGTACAGGTGAACTATTGATGCATCCTTGTGTTGTGGGACAGTGCCTACATTCCATATGACAAAGAAACAATGCAGTCAGCTCCTTGATCAGATTCTCGCCCCCACACCAGAATATTTTTGTATACCATCCTGACCGGGCGATTTGCCATTTGACTACTGCTTAATGAATGCTTTCGTGTCGGCGATTGTGGGTTTAGTGGCAAGAGCGACGAACATAGGCCTTTGAGGGATACTATCGATGACGTGAGGATCGACCAAGGTCCATGATTGAGAACACAACTAAATTGCTCCGCCTAGCTTTTCAGGATGTCCTCGTTGTCTGTGGGGAGTTTAGAGCCATCCCCTGAGAGGAGAGATGTTTCTCCACTTAAACGAGGCCCAAAGACAATTGTTTTTTTCATAGAATGCCTTCAGTATGTTAGTATCGGCGGCTTCTCACATCTCACGGGCCTTGTTGCTCCACCAAGTCTCTTTCATCGAACGTAAACGGATCTGGACAACGCATTTACATTGGATGTACTTGTTCTTGATCCAGAATTTGTGAGGTGAGTACATTTTTTTAGTGCATTTTTTTTTTCAAGAAGCTGTGTGATTTAGGGATTGTTCTCATCGAACCAGTCCTGATGCTTCCAGCGCACGAAGCCCAATACCTTCGTAGAAGACTGATAATTTGCACCTCTCAAGGCGTTCCATGGGTTTTCATTGTTGTTACCGGTGATTTCCACATTTTCTAGATTCGCCAAGATTTTCTCGGACAACTGTTCCTGGTTTGCCGCAATGTTTGCCGAAGATGCGTTTTCTTGACTTGTATCTTGACATGAATCTTCAACGAAATCTTTCTTCGTATCAGACCGTGATCAGACCAGCACTCTGTATCCCGGATGTGAACGGGTCATCTTGACGAAGCTGCGGTGGCGCTGCCGAACTATTACGTAGTCGATCAGATTCCAGTGCTTCGACCTCGGATGAGGTCGACCACTAGTCTTTCTGCTGAAAGATTGCGTTGATCACGACAAGATTGAATTCACTGCAGAATGAAAGGAGCAGTAGACCGTTCGAATTCATCTTTCCGATGCATTGTTTTCCAAGCACTCCCGGTCAGCTTGCATGATCTGAACTAACACGAGCACTGAAATCTCTAAACAGGACAATGAAGTCATGGAAGGGAACTTTCCGTATAATCTCCCTTAATCCTGGTCTCCATAGAATCGCCCCGATCGCCCCGATCGCTCGAAAAAATGCGAAGACGATCGGGGCGATTCGTGTGATTCGCTGTTTCCATTTAATCGCCTCGATCGTCTACAAGGTTGAGAACGCACTGTCATTTCCTGGATCCTGTAGCAAAACCTTTTGATGCCAAGCTCAAAAAATGGCGGCAATAAATCGAAGAGCACGGTTCGTGCCTTGGTACCTGTTAGTTCGCGCACTTTTACAATGCAGAAGCCAGACAAGATAAAATACGCAAGCAAAGATTTTGGGCTCGCGAAATGTAGTATGAAGAGAGGAGTTAGGCGCGTATGACACACTCGTTCAAGAGCTTCGGTTTCATGAAAGATTGTGCTCTTTCAGGTAAGTCACTTGATAAAAATCTTGTTCATTGCTGCGATTATTATTGCCAGTTATCGTCTAGCGAAGAGCTAAGTACAAGATAATGCAAGTATTTAAAGTTATAAATAACGTTTAGTTGAACTGATCAGATTGGGACGCTATGTGGAAAGTGTGAGAGACTCGACGAGGAGCCTTGTGAGAATTATACCGATCGCCTTGATCTCCTCAGAATGGTTTCCATATGATCGCATGCAATTTTTCTCGATCGGCCCAATCGCCTCGATCGTCTGCGGTCTCTCCACACTTGTTTCCATATAATCGCTCCAATCGCCCGAACACTGGGGCGACTGAGACTATCGGTCGACTGGGGCGATTATATGGAAACCAGGTTTTAGCTGCGAGTAGAACTTTTCCTCGGTTTCGTCGTTATTTGTCACTGTAGGAGCATAGACATGGATGAATGTTGCGTGCCTGTCTTTCGATACTGGCATACGTAGAGTCATGAGGTCTTCATTTACGGAACAGAGGTGAGTTTCTTTGCGAGCACGGACTTGATCGCAAAAACCCACTTCTGCTTGTCTTGGCTCATTTTCTTTCTTGCCTATCTAGTAGATACAATAACCTCCTTCTTCCTCAAGATCACCAGTTTCCGTGAAGGTTGACGCACTGAGAGCTGCTAAGTCGATACTGTAGGAAGCAAACTCTTGGCAATAATCTCGCTTCTGCGTTCGACAATACTGGTACTTGGATTGTTTTGTAGTGTGCGAACATTCCATGAGGCTGTAATCAAGTTGAGAGGTTTAGAGATTCGGTTTTGTCTGACGTCGAGCGGTTGCATGACCAGTTAACTGCAGCTATTGACAGGTTTGATAGGGGTAAGTTTTGTTTAGGGTACCTTTTCTAACCCCCTCCCGACTATAAGAATAGCGCTGCTTTCCCTAATAGGTCTGCTTTGTCGGTGATGGAGGACACGATCCTTACAATTACCCCTCCAAATGCATAAAATGGCCATCACCGATCAGCCGCCTACATGCAAAGCTCTGATTGAGAACTTCCAGCAGCATCCTCTACCTGTTCCTGTCACCATAACTTTATCAACGTAGGACTTGAGTAAACACAAATACCAAGTTGCAGGATAAGATGATAAAGACCTCTTTATTCAATAAAAACGATATTCATTCGCAATATACTTAAACCGGTTTGTTATATTGAGAATCCCTACCTATGAAGCATTATTCCTTTATCTATCTACTCTCAGATTATTTTAGAATAAAGAAATACTCCTAACAACTATATTGCAAAGGGAAACATTAAAGTTGAAGACGTTTGCTGGCTTATGTTTAACAATCTTACCAATGTGACTGAGGCTTCTGAAACAACAGCTTGTTTCTGCTGAAAATGAAAGTTAAGTAACTGTTAAAATAATAACTTAATTTATATGGAAAGCTAAAGGTTGCTATATCTTCTATTCCTATATCAGCAATATACGTATTACATATATAAGCAAACATTTATACTAGTATATATCCCAAAGGATATATACAGCAGGGCCGTAGCCAACGGTACGGTTGGCCGGTTTCAACCGGACCACTTTTCACAGCACTGACATTTCTTTTTTCACCATTTTTTCTTAGTATTTATGCATTATCAGCACGACAATAGCCCATGATATCAACTGCAGAAGTGGATCGCAGAAAGCTTACTAGATTTTAAGCCCCTACCGCTTTAACGTATTTGACTTGGCAATCGATGGCGGTTGATAGTTTGAAAGCATCCTGTCCAAGTCTTCTTGAAGAGCCTCATCATCCAAAGAACATTTGTTATTTGCTAATTGATTCTTTGGTAAATCGAAGTTCATTCACTGGCTCAGTTCAAAGCGAGTGGTTCGACAGATGGCTATTCTAGCACTACATATTTTGGTTTTAAGGTAGGTAATAGAAACCAACCACCACTCAGCGAGCCCAACTGAACGGGAAAGAATTCGGCATCCAGAAACCTCACTTTTCATAAGTATGGTCAATTCAATGGGTCAATTAGGTTCACTCAAATATGCTGCCCCTCGAGTCTTTTCGCGCCTTGTGCGCTCGGAGCTGTCCACGCTAGCCGGCCCACTTCAAAACTGGTGTCTACGGCCCTGTACAGTGGGGGGAAGGGGGCAAACTGAGAGTCTACCAAAGTTTTCAAATGGTTATGACGTTACCCCTGGCTGAACGGCATTTTTCAAAGGGTTAGGTTTCCTAAATGTGGTAGCTTGGTAGTTATGCGATGTTCTTTATACACATACTCTCAAGCTATGGTTAGAGCATCTCACCGGCGATCAGAAGCTAGCGGGTTCGATTCCCCACAGGGACTCAGAAAGTTTTTCTGAGTAGAATAGCTTGAGAGCATGCGTATAAAGGTTAGGTTTCCTTTCAGGAAAAGTTTCTTATATGTCGAACCAAGGATTTCCTATATTTTAAGACTTTCATTGAAACCTGTCATTCTAAAATGACATGGAATGTGCATACTGCACTGTTTGCAGTGACAATACAAAGGATGAACAAGTGCGTGAAATTGACAGTTGGTTTTGTTATCGTCAAAGGTAAAGGTAAAGTATCTTCATTTATACTGGATAACCCTATCAACGACATAAGCTGTTCTCCCTAGAGGTCCAGTAAGGCTGCAAAAGGGTTAGGGTTAGGGTTAAGGTTAGGAGGCAATTTCTTTAGTGTTTTTTTTGTGAATCATTAATAATTATTTAAAGAAACAAAATACCTCTCATCTCAAGTACAGACTCTACCGTATACAGCAACAAATGTTCCTTGCTGAACTGTCCTATGCATGTTTGTGAAATTTATTTCAAAGAGCTATGGCATTATAACAGCTCAAAAGAGGGGTGCCTTGCGCATTCCTTGGGAAAATACAAAAGAAAATTTATATGTGATAAAAACATGCTAACTTTTCTCCTCCAATTTTCTTGGCTTAGAAAACATTAACTTTCAAACTTTCTTCAAGAATTACTGTATTAAGGGGTTTGTTTTTTAAGCTGTTCAAAAAAACTTGCAGTTTGTGCTTTATCAGATCTAAAACACCTGGCTGTCACCTCTTGTATTATATCTAATAAAGCATGAACTGCAAGTTTTTTATACATTACTTAAAACACTTTTAAATAAAGTTCTATAGAGACAATATGTTATTGAGTGGGCTCTTTATTTTATATATATACATACATATACACACATAATTACATAATACATATTTATACATATATATACATATATATATATACATATATATACATATATATATACATATATATACATATATATACATATATATATACATACATACATACATATATATATATATATATATATATATATATATATATATAGTCTATTAAGTTATAGCTTTGGGCAACTGTTGTTACACTGTGTTTCACGCTTACGCGATCATCGGACGACTCCGATGATCGCGTAAGCGTGAAACACAGTGTAACGACAGTTGCCCAAAGCTATAACTTAATAGACTATCAAAGCTCTACACCTTTGTATTGAGCACTCTTCTCTTCAGAGACCAAACAGCTACATCTACATCTATATATATATATATATATATATATATATATATATACATATATATAAATTATATATGTAACAATTCATGAGGAAAATGCAAAGAAAATCATTACTCTGTCATGTCTTTTAAATGTGATAAAAACATGCCTACTTTTTTTCTCAAATTTTTTTTTTGGCTGAGAAAACATTAATTTCTGATCACTTATTTTAAGGTCAAGTTCCCAGATCAACTGTTTCACAGTGCATCATGCCAGCATGCACAGGTACAATATTAGGCTTCCATAAATTCTGAGTGGACAACTTACATGAATATTTTTATCAACTGTTTCTTCTTTTAAAGTCCTGACTGCAGTTTCAAGGTCTTCACTACCTTCTAATGAAGATTAAAAGCAAACTTAGCACTGAAAAAATACACAGGGTTACACCAGAGTTGTTTACTGTCAGTGTTCATACCTTTTGCCACAGTGTCCTTTAAAATTCATAAACCAAAATAAAGAAATACTTGGAGCATTTTTGTTTTAAAAAGAAAAACCATCATGACATGCAACAGGTATTAGTTCTAATACCAAGGCTTCTACAAAGATGAAGATAACTCCAAAGATTTTTTCATTCACTTCTTTACTTGTCTCTTGATATAAACTAGTTATTGAATTAAAAAGTGACTCGTGCAGCTGAAAATGAAATTGATCCAATGACCTTATATTTGACTGGTCTTTGCCCTTCTTTCCCTGTTATGAAAGTCATATGAGTAATCTGAAAATTTCATTCACATCCAGAGAAAAACTTTCCTTCCTTTCATAACCCTTATTTAATGCTCTAAACATATGTTCATTTTTTGTTTCTAATTGCTCAATCAGTTGACAGAAAGATCCAGTGTACACCACAAATTACTGCTAACCTGATACAGAATAATTGTCTTCGACAGGCACCTGTGAAGATGAAAATAAAATGATTGACTTTAATTGTAGACGAACCAAGTTCTAATTTTAAAATAAACAGTTATTTAGATAAGGGTAAACATTTAGAAATGTTTATTGTCATTATCAAATGCTGTGCCCAAAAGTGTTTTGCTAGCTGTGTTGATTTTATATTTGAAGAAGAGATTGAAGTGAAGTACCATACTTAGAAACATTAACAAATTCACTAAGTTTTGTTTAATTCTTCATTGTTGGTACCATTACCTCTTCATATGTAAAATCTTCGTCACAATAATCAGGAATTGTTACCTCTTAAAAAGATGTCAAGCATAAACAATACATCTTTCAAGTAACTTACAAAGCGTTCTCATAGGCCAGAATGAAGATTACTCTGTGCAGTACATGCAAGAAACTTGTCCGTTTACAAGAAACCATGCACAATTTCCTGGCCATGATATTAACACTGAAATTTAAATTCTTTTCTTTTATTCTCTTTTTACTAATTCTTTTATAAATCGTTAAACTGCCCACATAGAGTAAAACCTACACGTAACTTCCCCGAGCAATTTGCAAACCTACCCGGCCGGGAGAGGTGTTCAGTAGCTTATGTAATTTGTTAAATTTTTTTCTTTTTATTTGATTCGTCTCTATAAATAGTTCAAGTTTTATGTAATTGACAAAAGCCAAGGCCGTAGATATACAGTTTGCATCGCTCGGTTGTCGAAAAATAAGGTGAGATATCTGATTCGCTTCTGATCAGGACTAGCGATTTTTTGATATACTTAATCGCGAATACTTCATATCATTGTTTTGTATACTTTTTCGAAACAACTAATCAATTAAGAAATTATTTCCTTCCTAATATGTCTGTCTATGAAAAGGATACGTTCTAAAACGTAACTGTCTTCTTCCATATCCATCCCTGCTCCATCTAAAACAGCCGCCATGTTTAACATTACTATGGCAACCAAACTAGCGAGTAGTGAGCAGACACAGAGTAAATAATCAACCAGAGGTCCAACTCGCGTGAAAATTTGTCCCAAATTTTTTATGCGCATGCGCTGGCCGCCATGTTCCTGGCAAGTTCCCCCGGCAGTTTTGACCTCATACGAATTTTTGCCACTTATATGTAAACAAAGTGAAGTTTGATTGTAGTACTAAACTGGTACATTGAAATTAGGTTTTCAAACCTATCGAGGGGTATTTGTTCAGTGAGCTTACAAAATAAAATTTACTCCACAATTTACAAATATCGTACGAACGTGTTGACAACGCTCGATGGATTCAAACATGTGCTGAATTCTTGTTAATCTTACCACGATTTTAAACAAGTCAAAAACTGTTACAGTCAAGCCGGATGTTCGTGTATAGCCAACTTTTCGATGGTGCGTAGCAACAATGCAATCTTCATTTAGCAAGTTCATCAAGGAATTTGCAACTTGCAAGTCATCCGAGAAGCATGTTACCCGAAGGGCGTACAACTCAACATCAGATAAAACATGATTCAAATTATTTCATTTAAGTACCTCACAATAACTTGAATCATGTTTTATCTGATCTTGCGTTGTCCGCCCTTCGGGTAACATGCTTCTTGGTTGACTTGCAAGTTGCAAATTCCTTGACGAACTTGCTAAATGAAGATTGTATTGTTGCTACGCAACATCGAAAAGTTGGCTATACACGAACATCCGGTTTGACTGTAAAAGATCAACTGGTATACATGTGCTTATCGGCAATTTTTTCGCTTGCCTCTTCTGGCCTTGCGATCACACTTAAGGTTGACGAAGACGGTAAAACCACTTCAATTATGCAAAAATTCAGTTCACACGAGCACAAAAGTTATACCTACACTCGGCGAGGGCTAGACCACTGACTTAGAGGACAGTAGGCTAGACGCTTGCCAGGAACATGGCGGCGTTTGAATTAATGAGATGCGCGAGGCAACATGCGCGAGGACACAAACATCAAAGCTGCCGACAGTGAGTTGGACCTCTGGTTGGATTATTTACTCTGTGGCACAGATCACTCGCGTCGGAACCTATGAAGTTTTCGCATTGAACTCAAAAAAGAATTCATAGATCTTTTTAGAGGATTTTTAGAGGTCTTTTTAGGTCTTTTTAGAGTACAATGAGTTTTTGTCCTCCCGCATCCATTGAACTCTAAAAAGACTGGAACGATAACTCGAGGTGGAATTTTGAAGTCAAAAGTGGCGGATATGGAGGCCGCCATGTACGTCAAACCCAGTCTTTTTAGTTGAAAATGAACGAAGATTAAATCTTCAATTTACTGGAGCAAAAATTTTGCTAGGTAAATAATGAAGAATACAGTACATACCTCAACAATACAGCTTTTGTCAAGGCTGTTTCCAGCTACCTACAATAGCGAAAAAGATGAATTATTTGCAAAAAGAGAGCAAAATTTGAGTTCGAAACAGCACCGAACTTTCACGTTATTCTTATTTTTCAACGCTGTCCTAAGGAATTAATGATTTTAAGTCAAAGATTCAGCTAGTTCGACCTTATACCTAGTCTCGAACTAATTTTTAGGCCCGTCAACTCTAAATCCAGAGAATAAACCAACTATTTAATTGGTAAAACTACATGATCACAATTCCTCAGTGTTGTTCCATTAGTCCCCAGTCCCTTTTTAAGAAAAACACTAGATATAATTGATCTAAACCAGGTTACCAACGTTTGCAATTGTACTTTTTTCTATTTGTTTTAGGGATAGACGTAGGTCAAATTTCAGATCAGACTAAAGTAATGGTTAGGGTAAGCTTTAGGATTCGGTTTGGACTATTTTCAGATTTATGAATGGTTGATTTTTAACAGACCTGGTTTAAGTCGATGTGATTTAGTGCGAACCCGTTTTGTTTACTAGGGCAAGAAAAAACATGAAACAGGAAGAAAGTTGAGATAAAAAACATCTTTAAACGAGAGAGAGACGAAAGTATCGAATCTTTTAAGGTTTGCAACCAACTACCTTCGGATTTTAAAGTATGTGAGCTCATACACAACCCATGAAGACCAGAAATACAGTGAAATATAATGTTCAAAATTGAAGTAAACAATACATCACCAACAACTGCCCGTATTTTGATAAATATCAAGAAAATAGGTCAGTTTAGTTTCATGTTTAAAAATAAACGGAGTATTTACAAGAACAATTAAAGTAAGATTTGTCCACTTGAACACAAAAAAATACGAAACTACACTTTATGGAGAATTATTGCTAGTGTGAAGTTGCTGTTCATATCGAAAAATATTAGGTTAGGGTTTACAAGAATAGAACAGGATAAAGCAACGATATTAAAATAATGCCCGTAATTTTTGATATGAAAATCTTCGAAAACCAAAGTATGAAACGAAAAAAAAAAAAAAAAAGAAAAACAAGAAAAACCTGCACTTTCGCCAAGAATTTCAGGTCAAATTTGCTATAATTTGGCAAACAATTCGTCTTTCAATCCATTTTCGTTGCTAGAATTATAATTACATGTTCTGAAACAATTGTGCTTCCAGAAATCGATAATTTTCTTGTCGGCTACTGTACTGTGTTTTTCCATTGAACTCTAAAAAGACTGGAACGATACCTGCAAACTGTATTTTGAAGCCATCATGGAGGCTGACATGTAGGTCAATTTGTAGGTCATCACAGTCCCCTACGCAATAAAACACGCAACCTATTGTGAAAAACATCACCCAACTTTCGGATTTTTTGACAGTTTTCTTTTTTATCCATAGTAAGTACAGGAAAATGAACGTAGGACTGCATATTTGTCAGAATTAACTGTCAATGAAAAGTAAAAGTTCAATACAACTTTTTCCCACCCGTGTTTTTGACCTACATGACTGCCCCTATGTCGGCTTCATTCAATCGTGAAGCCTGATACTACGAGGTAGCGTTCCAGTCTTTTTAGAGTTCAATGTGTTTTTCACACTTCAGACGTACATGGCTCCTTTCAGTGGTCGAAACTTTGGCTTCATCCAATCATAAGGCCGGGCATAAAGGAGTTATCGTTCCAGTCTTTTTATAGAGTTCACTGCCCGCATGCCGTGCCCAGGCATTGAACTCTGAATAGACTGGAACGATACCTGCAAACTGTGTTTTGAAGCCATCATGGAGGCTGACATGTAGGTTAATTTGCAGGTCATCCCAGTCCCCTACGCAATAAAACACGCAACCTATTGTGAAAAACATCACCCAACTTTCGGATTTTTTGACAGTTTTCTTTTTTATCCATAGTAAGTACAGGAAAATGTCGGTAGGACTATATAATTGTCGGAATTAACTGTCAATGAAAAGTAAAGGTTCAATACAACTTTTTCCCACGCGTGTTTTTGACCTACATGACTGCCCCCATGTTGGCTTCATTCAATCGTGAAGCCTGGTACTACGAGGTAGCGTTCCAGTCTTTTTAGAGTTCAATGTGCCCAGGGGTTGTGCCGCACATTTTGGCCGCCATGTTGTCAGCCAGAAAATGCAAAGTTAATCGTGTCGCCCAAAATCTGGGTTATAGACACTGGTTATAGAAGACAAATCCATGGTGGAGGAGACGAGAAGGTATTTAAAGAGAGTCTATCGTGCTCTCAGGCGAGATATCTGATTCGTCTATGGGAGAAACGACAATGATAATGACCACACTTGCTGAACTACATGCACCTAAATCGTATCTACAAAAACGATTTTGTCAATTTTTCATCGCAAAAAGAAACTTAATAAGAAGACGAAAGACTTTCCTATGCTATGCTATGCGATGCATCTTTATTTGAACAGGGAATCCAACTCACTTTAGCAGTGCTTTCGAACATGAAATATTGACAAAATAACAATATCACTACTACTATTATCTAACATCAGAACTATTACTCTTATTTACCAATGTCATAAAAATTACCAAAACTGAATGAATATAGCTACAGCCACGAACATTTGCAATTCAGTTTTTATGATCTTATCGCAGTAGAGATTTAAGAACAGGTAGATAAAGGCTTAAGCTATCACTTAATCATCTGAGAGGTTGTTCCAACGAACAGCTCCCTAACAGGAAAAACCTTTTTTGAGTGACTCAGTCTTGGGTTTTGGAGGATAATGTTTGTAATTTGAGCCACGCAGAATATAATGTTCTGAATTGATGTGAAAAATTTTTTTGGAAAGGTAATGAGGAAAAATGTAATTCATTGTTTTGTTAATACGAAAGTTTATTACAGTAGTTTGCCTAGATTGCCCCAAACGCTGTCACAACAACAAAAAATGAATTGCAATTAAGGAATCATAATTAGATAAGACTCAGAGATGATTGGAGATGACATGGTTCAGCAGTCTTCTCAGAGTGAATGTCCCAGTAACTTTGGTAACCTCAGATACTACGTTCGAAATATTTGGGTCCCATGACAGAATCTTATAGGTATTTGTGGGTCTTTATACCTTACTGATTTTTTGACCATCGATGAAAACATTTGGCAGCTCAGATATTGATGCAAGTCTGTGCTATGTAACCGAGTTTGTTTGCTTCAAATCAGTGGCTTAATTCAAGAAAATAGTGCTTCATTGCAGAACAAAGATATTCAGGGTCATGATTTAAACGAGTTAGGTCAGTGTCATCGGCGGCTACAATCGACTCTCCAGTCCTTATTAAATCCCAATTAAGTAGGTCATTTATATATATAATAAAAACAATAGCGGACCTTTGCAATATTGATCCCTGTGGGACACCGAAAGTCATTTGGCAGCTTTTCGACCGAACATTGTTTACGATAGTAATCTGCGTTCACTGAGAGAGATAGATTTGAAATAGGTCAACTGTCTGATCCTGGGATCCATAACATGTCAATTTCTTCAAAAGAATCTCACGGTTAATGGTGTCGAACTCTTTCTTTGGATTGCAAATAAGACAGCGTTTACTTTCCCAGAACCCATGTTTGAATACCATCTATCAGTAACATCTAGTGATCCTGTTACGGTACAGAATGAAAAGAGCTAAACTCTGAGTCGAGATTCGGAAATCAGAATGCCAATGAGAAATCTGTACATCTCATTGAAAATTATTTTTCAAATACCTTCGGCAGCCACTGATGAGATTGAAATAGGCCTATAGTTTCCTCGATCTGTTTTCGGAAATCCCTTATGTATCGGGATAACCCTGGCCTTTTTCCAATTTGAGGGATAAACATAGTATTTTTATTACTAGGTTAATTATGAGTCGATGATTTAACAGTGGCTGGCATTTTAGCCTGGAACAGATATGCTGGAGTTTTACCGAGGCCACTTGCTTTACGTAAGGGGAGTTTATTCACAATCTGTAAAACCTCATTAATGCTAACCTCCCTTGTTCAAAAGGAACTTGAGCTTTGAATATAATCATAAATTACATCAATGGATATCCTTAACATTGGAATACAAGGATTTGACCTAATTTCAGCAAAATTTTGGCTAAACACAATATTTACCATCCCTGGATCACTGAACTCTTTATGCACGATCACTGATTTGGTAGAGTGATTCGAATTCTTTTTTGTAGAAAGCAATGAATTTATATCTTTCCATGTTGGTTAATGTTACTGTGTTTTGACTAAAAAACTTCGTAGTAGGATTTTTATGTAGGTTTATCTCGTGATTTACCTGGTTTTTGATATTCTAAAAGTTTTCCCAAGAAGTTGCTTGGTTAGTCATAATAGTAATTCTTTTTCATCAATCTCTCACCCACAATTGTCTGTTAATTTTAGAAGTGCGTGATCCTTGGAGCATGGAGAGTTTATAAATCTCATTTTTTTTCCAATTGCGAATGTTGGTCGGTAATGCATTGAAACTATTCCTTCCGAATTTTCCATGCTTTAATAGGGTCTTGAATTTCCATGATCCTATGTCACCAAGCTAATTCAGCATTTCAATAAAAATCTTTAATATTGAAATTCTTATACTTCCTACATTGAATCACTCGTAGATAAGGTCCAATATTACAAAAACCGAAAGTCAGAGATTAATCAGCTCGTTTATCAGAAAGAAATCGATCGAAGTGGAAGATGTTACCCGTGTTGAATCTTGAATAAATTGTCTATATTGATAAAGTTTGCATACTAAGTTAAATTAGATTCCCGGTGCAATCATCAACTGGGTAATCTTCCCAGTTAGACTTAAAATCACCCATGATGTTATGTTCAATACCAATTGCATTTATGCTATTGAAACATTTCAAATAATGCTTCTGGTGAATAAGGCTGTCTATACAAGGTAGATATCAGGAAGGGACTTACTTTAGGCTTACTGAATTCAGCACACAGAAACTGAACTACTGAAGGGAATCATCATACAGATTGCCTATGATCTCTACATTAATTGTGTTCTGAATATACATCGCCACCTCACCGCCCTGCCAAGACCTATTTCGTCTTATTATCTTTAGAGCCACCAATGCTTCGTCAAGGTGAGTTTCATCAAAAGTGACGACTTTGCATGGCCAGTTGGAAGAAATTAAAGCAAATTTATAGAACAAAGTTCCTGGGCTGACTTAAGAAGTATCACAGACAAACTATCAGATGTGAGTATTAAGAAAGAAAAACGAGTAGCTTAACATCTTTGATCTTCCAACTGTTTACAAGCACGTGACATGCCGCAGAAGGTTCTTTACCTAGCAAAAATAGGAGCGCAGAATAGTTGATTTCTTTATTCTGATAAATTTACGTGCTTGCGTAAACATACTGTTTATATAATTTTTCAGTTGAATTTTCGCTATTATAAAATGATTTTAAGAAATTTATTCTTCGTGTCAGTTCTGTTTCTTTTTCTAAGCATATAAAGCTTTCTCAGCATATAAATCTAAAGTGTACATTAAACGTAATGTCCGGATGATTGCCCAACAAGTCTGCGTGCACCAAAATATCTTTCATGGGTAACTCAATGTAAATTTAAAGATCTTCTAATTAACAGTTGACAAGGAGAAACACACTAAAAATTGGTTAGCCAACTTTCATCTTTTTCGGTGATCCCTAAATTAGACGAAGTCGTTAATGTAAACCAACACATAATAGGATGACGGATTATTTGGTGCTTGTTCAACTGTGGTTGGTTTTTTGCCCCGAAGCTAACGTTGAAAAACAAACAAACATACAGAAAAGTCAAACTCGGTCTTTAAACAAGGATTCACATCGCATGAGATTCAGTTACTGGACAATGAAACTACTTCGAAAAGATTTAGCATTTTGACGTTTTCATTTTTTCAGTCGCGTCATTCAGACAAAATTCAGTCAATGTCTGAGTTGTCTTACCCTCAAAATTGAAAATAAAAACGTAGAAATACCAAAAAGAGTCAATGACTCAAATTGGTATTCATGTAGGAAGTAAGTTGTTATCTTTTTTATACTAGATACCGATAGTATGCTTTGCAGAAGATTAACGATTTAGCAAAAAACTAGGCAACGCAAATTTCTAAGTTTCTCATAATTTGCCTGTAGCATGAAAATGAGAGAACGAGCCGTGAGTATATTTGCTCTTGTTTTCAGACGCATATCTGTCTTGTCACGCATGCAATTTGCAGAAAATGGCGAATATAAACCAGCTGATTGCTATATGGGTCGTCTACGGTTATGCGTACTTCTTAAATTTGTCATAAACCGCGAGGAAGACAAATAATTGTTATCTATTTTACACCTATGTTTAGTATGCTGTGACTTTCATGTCTTTAAGATTATATTTCTAGAACGTCAGTGCGAAAAGTAATGGCAGGCTATCGTAACTTGAATCAAAACCTGCTTGAATTAGATGACATACAGACAAATTTTCACGTGATTCTGAAACTTTCCAGACGTTCCAAGAGAATGATATAATCAGCAGCTTTATAAAGCTTTGCTTGTGGTCAAGAGCAAACGCTAACGATATCCCTAATAATCTAATAAAATATATAAAACAATATGATCACTATTTTTCCAATGATTTTCGTTGAGGAAGTTGTTTTGTTTTTCTTAAGGTATAATTGCTGTCGGAGTAATGGAGTAATAGCCGTCAAAAAGTGTCCCAAACAATGAAAAGGAATTTTTCCGAGAAAGCATAACAACTTAATTGCAATCCGCTAATCTTAAAAAGTAATATCATCACCTAAAAAGGAGCAGAGAAACCAAAGCAAAGCGAAAAATAACTGGACAGTTTTGTCCATAGGATATCACCAAGCGGTACGTTTACACCTTCCTTAGAATGCGTTTTGAAATAGTTTCGGTTAAATGACGTTTTCAAATATTTTTGTTTCGGTATCAAGTAAATGCAATGGCTGGTTTTAGCTCTTTCGTTTTGTTCTCAGCTGATTCTAATATCGAGCGAATGTTGTGAAATTATTGGATTGCTATCGAGACTCGAGGTCTGTTTTTCATTATTACTGGCTGGCTCACCATTGCGAGTATCTGGATATAAAAAGAAGCGCTATTTGCTGATATAAGCTATGCAATTCACTCGAATCATGTACTTACACTTTAAATGAGAGTTTCCGCATGTTGTTTTTGTTTTCGCACATTTTGTTATTCGGTTATTTTGAACCGATTATGCACCTTACGAATTCCATTATAAAATGTTTCCTGTTATGACATCAGTCTCAATTCCAAAGATTGCTTTCCACTATTTTACGCGAAGATCCCATTGTTAATTCGTTTTGCATTCACAGTATTTGTATTACCACATAAACTGATGGCGTAATATCGACTCACCCAGATTAATGGACAATGCTTGTTCATTTAACAAACTGCGGACGTTGATTTTTTAACACGAAGCAAGGAAAATCCTGGTAGGAATGTCATTAAAACCCAAGAAAATAGTACAGTCTGTGTAAGTCATCCTGTGGTAGCATTAGTAGAAGACCATTGGTTGACTTAAGCAGTTTAACTTTGAACCAGTGGTTAGCATTTTTATCGAATACAAGACAATCTTCAAAGATACGGTAGTGGATGTAAAAGAATTACTTTTCTTAACAAGATTACCTATTAAGGGTGTTGTGTTAATCAAAAGTATAAGGGCACGAACAAACGATTGGAATAGAATGTGGCACTATTATAAAGTCAAAAATTGACAGTGCAGTTAAGATAAGGCCCTTCTTTAAAGCTCGGCATCACCGTTGGTATCAGTTGCAGTGAAAGTCTTCACTAACATAGTTCGACGATTTTAGAGACCAAATATCATCACGAAAACCTGAACTGAAAATTACTTCTTTAGACACAAGTTCATTTATCCGTCATAAATCGTTCAACGTTACTGCCAAAAATGTTGATCACAGACCTAAAGCTATAACTGCCAATTTTCATTCAGAGATTGATAAATTCATTTATTTATTAAATTACACCTATACATAAGTTCGATATGTATAAAAAGAGCTGTAACATGTTTATGCAATAAAGTACAATATTCGTTCCATCGAAGTTACGTCAATGTGTTTAAGTAAATCACGACAACCGTTTTTCTACACACAGCAAACCTTGTTTTTTTGGAACCAACCACTATTAGTAAATAAAGAGGGTATGGGGCACATCCCAGCTGATGTTCACTAAGTGCTAACAAATTCAAATAGGTGTGGGAGTCATCAAGTCGTATCATTCGGTCGCAATGAAGAGCCTAGAATCTCCTACAAAGAAGTAACGAATACTGGGTTATCACTGTGTTAAGTTGGTATTTAAGCCACACCAAAGTATAAGGATAAAGGCAAAGAATGTGCTATAAATAATGCTTGCTGATTTCTTTTCTAATCCCTTATGTTAATATGGGTTAAAACAGGGTGTACCCCTGTGTTGACTGAAATTCAGTCGTTGGCGGGAGATCGAAGCACACAGCGTGACTGTTAAACGTTGTTGAGACCTGTTTATATCTCAGATTGCTCGCACGAGCCAAATTTAATTAATTGTTTTAACGTTATTAAATGAGAAATAAAAATCGAATAGAACCCATCGTCATCGAAAATGAACATCAAATTGTAACAAGCAAACGCATGTCATTTGTTTCAAAAATCCCGTGATGTTTTTGAGAGATATTTGGTTATTTCAAAGAGTTGCAAGGTGATCATAAGTTTACATGTTGATTTTAAGATATGACGGAATTTAAAGGCAGGTAGCTATTTAACCACGGTGATTTAACCAAAACAGGAGCAATCAAATTTTAATTCCTAACCTAAACTCTTTTAAAAAGTCAAGTTTTTTAAAACAAAATACAAATTACTTTACAGGACTAGGTTATGCTACATGTGCATGGACTGAGGTTAGATGGAAAGATGTCAAGATTGAGTCATGGGAGTTTAATTGTTCTTCAGGTATCCGTTGAGAAAGAGTTAGTGTCCAGATTATAGGACAGCATCGTAACCCAGTTTCTATTCAAAAAAAATATTTTCATCCTATTTTAAGCAGAAAAGACCAAGAACATAAAAAGAAAAAGACGAAGAACATAATCTGAAAATTAACTTAAAATGTTCAGCTGTGAAAGTGAAACGGTAACATGAAAGGGCATTCATCTTCCCTACAGCATCGTGGGTGATGTGCCACTACCAACTAGAAGCGGCCTTTTCAAAGAGAGCATTTTCCAACCCTACTCTCCAAAAATAGGCGTTTGGCCTGCCGACCAAAAATAGTCAAATATATACGTGTTGTAATATTGCCCCCAAATCGAACTTAATGGTGAATTTTCATCATAAGATGCTGATGAAAGATCTTTTTATTATGACTGGCTTGCCCCTGACCAGACGCATACATCCGCGAGGGCCAAAACCCCTCGAACCTGTGACAGGTTAATCGTGGCTCGCCCAAATATATCATGGTTGGCAAAACCGGTAGTCCTTCGATTACTTCACTGTTCACATTGGAAGAATTGGATTAAATTTGCATAGGGTTTTGTAGTGTTGGCCGAAGCGACAGTGTTGGGGCAAATCAAATATGCCGACCTTATGAGATGTTTATTTAGACAAGCCGCGGGTTGTGTTTTAAATTACCTCGGAGGATGTAGGGTTAATTTGCGACATATGGGTACCAGACTACTGTGGCTGCTCTTCAAACCTACTTCCTACCAAGTAAAAGACCAATTAAAGGAGTACTGTGGTAAAATATTACAAAACAAAGATGTTTACTGAAGTGTCGCCAATTTATAGGAACGTATTGAAAACCTGACAAAGAATTCGTAAAATTTCTGAAATGTTCAGTTTTGTTTTCTCCTATTCATGAACGATATTGTCTTTTTTGTTCCAACAAAATTTTCCTCCGCGCCATAGTTTCTTGCAGACTCGTTAACTTTAGTTTTTACCTAGTAGTCTGAAATACAAGAAAAATGAAATACTTTGGAATAACATTATTGTGCACTAAGGTAAAGTATTGTAAGGTCATTATTCCGGGAACGGAACTTTATTTCTGTCACTTGAGCTGTTGAAACAATTGTCGGGCGAGAGCCCGTGCCCTGATTTGCTATATCGGAAGCCTTAATAGTTTAAAGTGTTGGACAAAAAATCTTTTATAAGTAGCTGGATTAGGTTGAACTAGATCACACATTAGGAAGTACCATTAATACTTATGTTCACTAGTTGCGGAGGTGTCGTCCTTCGTTTCACGGCTTACCAGAAGACGGAAATGATAAGGATCGATGAGAAAGGAATAGATTTGAGGAGTAAATGCGGAATAAGTCTTTGATCTCGGTGTAAAACATCTTTAATTAGTTTTTCCCGCCACAGATCTTGTGATAAAAGCTATAAAGCCAGCTTTCTACGAGGTTATTATAATGCAATTAACAAGATAACACTTGTTTCTTTGATTAAATTACTTTCAACAAGATACCTGTTCAAGCCCACACTGTGAGTGGTCTTTCTTTGTTATCCACCGATTTCTGAACCTTCACTCCGAGCAAGGTCCTTATCCCGTTTAAAATTACTTTATTCTCTAGAACTAAATGGCTCGTGTTTTATAACTTCTACGACAACATGGCTAATTTGCTGGAATTTGGTGCTTGGTAAATGGGTCCTGGCAAAGTGCATTTTTCAACTAAAACTGCATGTGAGCGGGAAGCACAGGTGTTAATCTTCGAGTATCTCCGAGTTCAAACGTTTCTACACGACAGAAGACAAAATGACTTTCGGGAGGTATTTTTCAATGTTCTTTCAAAAAATTTTATGTCACGAAGTTTTAAGGCCTTAATGGATTTAGCAGGTGATGGAACGCGGCGTCCTTAATTTGCTACATTGTCATTGTTAATAATGTGCCTCGAGAATGTTTTCCTTGCCGGAAAACTGATAAACCCTCTTGAAACATGTTGGTCAGGACAGTCCATTCCAGATCATGGTCGGCGAGAAGCTGTGCACTTCTTGTAAGTTTGAATTTATCCTTCATTGTTGACATTCTCGTGCAAACACGATGTTGAAGAACTGATGTGTTTCCGACACCACAGTCGCTTTAGCAAATGATCGACACACAAGTGTATCAATTACCGGATTCACGTGGTGCACGATATACGTCTGATGGGTTCGGTATCTCTAGTTTAGTTGGCAGTTCGACACTCGGTGAGACGCGGGGTCTTGACTTGAGTTCCGACAGAGACACATCACAGATGTATGTTTCGCAGCAAAGAAACATGTATCCGTCAGGATTTGGATATGGAAACCACCCTGGTTATACCATCCCTGCACCAGAACCAACGATACAAACTTCTCAGTCTTGTTTTTATAATTCAGCAAGATATAACTTCAACAACTATGCAAGAACTCCACCACAGAGCTTTCCAAACAGTTGTAGCTATTCACTTCCCTCTGCTCCAAACCAAAGGCCCCCACCGCAAAACTGTAACGTAAACATTTACAACGAACCACATCAGACAAGTTATCCAAGTAGACAACCAGAAGTGTTAAATCACATCCCCAGACATCCTGCCAGAGATTTGTTACCGGAGCTCGAAGACAAACCAATATCGCCTATCTCTGAAGGTAAGCTTGAAAATTGTATTTCTCTTACTACGTCTCGTGTTCGCCATCGTAACTCGAGTAAACGCTCCTTTCTAAATAAAGGATCAAAGTTTAATTCGATTGGCCTGTAAATTGGAAAGTGTTAATTTCCATCGATGTCATTAGTTTTAGTCTGTAAAACTAACGCATTTTGGTAGTCATTTTAGCTTCTAAAGCTTAATCGAAAATTGATGGGTATGTCTGATTTTCGTCTTGGAATGAAAGTGTTTATGAGTCGCGTCAGATAATGATTTTAAAAGATCGTTCGGAATAATCAAACTGACACAAATTACACTCAAGTGGCTTTGGATTGCAATAAACTGTTTCAATTATTGTAGCATTTTTTTGGCGAGTAGCATGCATGAACTTTGCAAGTTACGATGGCATGCCTTCCATATGTTGAAATCTGTAACGCACACCAACCAATTGCCAATGATCAAAGAGTAAGGTTCAGTTATCTATTGAGATTCACAAGGGAATTATGTTGCAGGAGAGAAATTGCATTGGTTCATCAACAATTTAAACAACATCTCGCACAGAAAAGTGTCTGGAAGAGCAGGTCTTTGGGCTTCTTTACTAATCAGATTCAGTCGGAACGAGTGAACAGGTGAATGCTTGAAAGATATTGAACTCATCGGAATTCCCTCTTCTCGTTGTGAAGATGTCTGGTTTACCTTCTCGAGCTATTTTGCGCGAATATCATTACCAACACTATGAAACGAGACTACTCTGAGACGAAGAGAAAATTAAAAAAAAAGGAAATCATATCTGCATGCAGTTATCGAAAAGAGCAATAATCTCGGTTAAATGAACTCAACACTCTCCGTAATCTTTGTCGCATTGTTTCATGGCTTCCAACGTTTTTTAGTCTCCAGCCTCTCTTCCACGCTTTGTCCTCAAGTTACTAGCTCAAGCGTCTACATTAAAAACCAGCCAAGACTTGTTATTCTCCTCTCCCAAATGCCTTTACGGTATTAAAATTCTATCGCACATATGCAAGCCACCTTTTCCTTTCTTGTTTATTTAATAATACTTGATGTGATCCCGAAGGAGATAAACAAGCAATCCCGTCCTAAAAATACTTTCTTGAAAGTATTTCTTGAAGATATAGCAAAGTAACAATGGCAACACCACTTGTGCTAATGGAGGATGGAAATTTCATACTACTCCTACTAATTTCCCGAGCCGAAGCTCACAAACTGAAAGGGTTTCAAAAGACATGATAGAAACATGCACAAACTTGCTGGATAAAGCATTTTCGCTGATACTGACCAAGAAGAACGAGTCGAAATGACTAAATGCCGATTCTTCCTTCACGAAAACTACCGAACCAAACTAAATTATTCCAAGCAGTTGTTTTGGATATGTCACAAGGCTTCCATAAATTACTTGTAGTAAACAAACCCTATTTTAAACATTATTACCAATTTCTATGGAACAATTTTTGCCGGAGAATTACCGTACAGCCGTAAACCTGTGCACTTAAACAGTTCATTTTGCTTTTCACAAAGTTCGGTTAAAGCAACGCTATGTTTTCTTCGTAACCAAAGTCCCGCTTGTTGAAAATACACTCGCTTCCTCTCCAGGCCGGTTTTGTCTCTTTCAACAAAAACATGCAAATCCACATGAAATTTACTGTATTATTCTAATTAAAATATTGTTTCTTGCAATTTTATAAAATTGCTCAAGAAAAGACAGATTGAAACAAAACTCTCCAGCAACGATTCTTACAACATGTTTGTTGCAGAAATTATTGCAACAAATTTCCGTTGAGTTCGATTTTACTTTCGGCAATGCTTCAAACAACAAAAGGGCTTCGAAACTCAATGCGGCGAGAGGTGTGACACTTTTCAGCTGTTCTGAAATTTTCTTGAGAGACGAATTGCCTGTTATAACATATGCTTTGCTAACACTATTCCTGTGCTCTTGGAAAAAATCTAATTGTGATGTTCTTTCTTTGGTGATTAACAGTCAGTCTGTGTGCTGCGAACAATGTAAAAACCAAGATATCTTATGTGAGATATCCTGATACAACCAGTATCACCAGCAATATGACATTTTGTTCCCAAATTCACCAACAATTCATCAGAAAAACACATGGAGAAATCATAATCGAGCCTTGTTTTGACACACCATCAAACATTTGCGTAAATTAACACAACTTTTTACCTCAATTTTCTCCGAAAATATTGGTTTGTACGAGGAGATACATCAAACACTCGTGAGAGTGTTTAACTCTGAGAATAAACACCTCAAAGAGAGTCTAAAAACTTGAATTCACTTCGTTTTCCTTTAACGCTCCCACACTGTGTTTGATTTCAGTTTCAAACACTCTCCCTCGTGTTTGATATGTTACATCACATTCTGGAATAAAAAGAAACCCATTCAAAAAGCATGACGAAGCAGTTGTGCGATCAATCAAAAAGAGAACTCACGGGAAATATTTTATTAGCGCACAGCGTTTGGTACCACCACCCAATCGAATAGAAGAAATAAATGCTCTGATGTTTGAATTATTTATCTGACTGTGTTTCAGATAGAAAGGCATTCTTCAGGAAGGAAAACATTGGACCAAAGGCTTACTTTAAGTCGATCGAGCCGTTTTTTGATATTTAGTACGAATCGAACCTTTCTCAGTTTCTGGAAGGTTATTTGAAAGATTTATTATGATTACAAATCTTGTATTATTCTTAGCCTTGAAACAAAAACCAGGCATCAACGAAACTATAGTGTAATTAGTACGACAACCTATTTCATCTCAGTCCTCAAGAACTTGTATTGCTTCGTGTAAAACCGAGCCCCCTATTTCTAATCAATTTCGATATGAAATGTTATCATGTACAACTGAATTTCATTTCTCTGGGCTACATTGCAGAAGTGCAAGCGACGGTGAATTGTTTTTCATTACTACTAGGTTTTATAAAAAGGATAGATTTGAAGTAATCAGGATCAGAGATGAAGAAATAATTTAAAATCAAATGCATTAATATGTAAATATGGATAGTGATATTTTGTAATCACTTTCACACTTCATAGAAAATTCATCTTAAAAGTTGAAGTAGCTTGGGCTCATTCACCACGCAGTGAATCATGTAGTTTACTTTAGCCAGTGAAAGTTTGCTGTCAGCGTAAAAATTTTAGACAGTACTTGTTTCTATATGTTTTCCTGTTATAGAGCTTTTCGGCTTTTGATATACCATAAAAAGATGAGTGTGCCACTAAGTTATGTCGAACCCTGTTGATTTTCAATGAACTTTGATAGTTGAAACTTGACCGAAAAATCCGAGCAATTGTAACAGGACCTTTTTAATAATGACACGTGGGCATTAATGAAGTCGGTGAGAACACAGAAAAGGGTTCTGACAGAAGAAATTATGAAGCGGTCCATCCTACTTCCCGCTTTATTACCCTGTGTGGCCAACATGGAAACAACAGGAAGATTCCAGGCTATGAAGCTCAATAGATGTGACTCAAGATAGCAATTCTTGATTGGCATTGATCATTCTCAGTAATGTAGAATGATTTCAACCACAGGCTGAAAGGTAGTTACTCTTGCAAAAGAGTAAAAGACAGTTTGATGGATTCTGCTTCGCTGAGCGATGAGAGGGAAACCTGCCGAACACAATTAACTTTCGTTGAAGCCGACGACAGTTTCTCACAGTACTACAGACAGCTAGGTAATTATCAATGGCAAATTTTTAGTTTAAAATACGTTAACACTCAACCTTTACTTCTGGCGCCTTATAAGAGTAGGATATAAGCAAAAAGTTGGCCCGATGCAAAACTGACAAATCCACGACGGTGGAAGAGGTTGCCTCTCCGACTTGCTGTTGGGTTGACGTCATTTGCTCAGATGATACAGAACTGGAAAATGAGTTGAACACGCTACCTGTAATGTTTAAAATAGTCTTGCCAGTACCAGCCCAAATTTCAAATCGCCAAAAAAGTTAATTTACGAATATACCTATGCAAACTCATGTGAATCGCCTAGTCGACACAACATTGCATCATTTGCCCCAAGTTTAAATTTGCGAGCAAGATTTTTCTTCGCACTAAAATAGGAGGTATGTTTTTTCTCGGCTTTTAGGTTTCGGCTTTGTCTTATCCTTGTATGGGTCTGTGTCGTAATTGAAGATAGAACGCCATAAATCATTGTGATCACTGTTACTACCACTGGGGAACGTTTCCATTAAATATTTTTCATTCTCGAATGGTTGGTTGGTTTATAATATCTCTCACAAGAGATGGGGGAAAAAATTGTCGCCAAAGCTGTCATTAAAGCTATCATTAAAAATACATTCATTTACAATTCGAGCCTACTTTCTTTATTTGTATAAATACAATTTGCCATAAACTTAAAAACATCTTCTCTCATTGAAAAGTGATTTGAAGGAACAGATTTACAGCAAACATGAGAAAGTGCATAATATAAAATTTGAAAAGTTCTTTTTTTTGCGAGACGAATGTACAAATAAGCAATATTGCATCACAATTTGGCCTCAATTGAACTTAAAAGATAAAAGACATTCAACAATTTACCTTGTAGGTAACAGTAAAGAAAACACGATAAATCTGAGAGAAAACAAATGTAGAAAGGTCTGTTGGTTCGATTGACTCCAAGCATTCATTTGCCATAAACCTGTCGCTTGTTTCGTTTGCCACATGATCGAGCCAACCCTGATTAACTTTTTCCGAATCGTTCCCAGCGCATTATCCTCAGAACTACTGTTGGAGTAAGGCGGATTATTCATTCAATTAGCGTCATTGCGAGTTTATATCCTGCTTTGCTTTCGAGTTTTCAGCCTTCGAATATATTACTGTATATAATCTTCGACTTTATGAATTGTTTAAACTCGCTTTCTATGGCTTTTTGTTGTGACTGAAAGCGTACAGTTTTGGTAATTCCGACACTTGACAATAAAAAGATAGCAAGCATATCAAAATGCACGCTAGTACCCTTAGTTATTGGGTTTCCTTACGGCCATAGTTTTGCGGTAGTTCCACTTTTAACTGTCAGCAATGACGTTTGTTTGCCGTGCGGCAGTAATTTTGGCCGTAGCTGCGTCTCTAACTAACTCCTTAGTGATTGTGTTTGTTTATTGTGTGAAAGCAGCTTGAACGTAGTTGTGTCACATACGTGGACTGTTTCATTCCCGGCACAGCTGGGTAAACTTTTCCAAAATATCAATAATATTCAAGTTAAAAGGTTTTTTATCACTCCACCCAGCTCATCCTAAAGCCTCCTTGAGAAAAAAACCTCGTAAGAAATGGTAAATGAATGTTAATTAAACCGTTCAGTACTGTTGCCAGTCCGATGTTTGGCTAATTTAAGGCGGAAAACAAAGAATAACAACCCGTCTCGACAGAGCGTCTCTTCCAAAGTATACGAGATACTGTTTATTGAGGCTTTGTGGGATGTTGAAAATGCGCTTATTAATTTGTCTGATATTTAAGCTGTACTCTATCTTGGAAGATAAGGCATTCAAAGGGCAAGTTGATATTGATTTCTTTGATTGAGACGCAAAAACAAAGCCCATCTGGCCCAAACAGAGATCCCGACAAATAAAATAGCATTTGTCTCAGATATTAAAAAATGGACTAAAAAATCTTCGGTGAGTTTTGGTGAAACGAAATTTGTTTCATCTTAGTCCATTATAAATAATTAAAATTAACTCTAGCCCGGATGGTAATAATCATAATGAAATGTTAGGTTTTTGGATAATGTATGAAATTCAGTGATGTCAGTTATTGAATTTTTCTTCACATTAATTCCCAGTTTCATTTTGCTTGAGAGGATATTACAATTTCACATTTTACACCGAAACGAGGAAAATCCATAACAACGATGTAAATGAGTATTAAATTATCGGCCTGTTACAGAGGCCATGAAATTTGAAAAGATGTTTAGGTTTAAGTTAGAATTACATGCCCAAGTAGGCCTGGTCTAAAAACTGAGTTCGATGTAACTTGATCCAAATAAAAAGATTCCAGATCACGCGAAAATCATGCAAAGGTGTGCGGGAGGCCCTGAAGCTAAAGCTTAGAACATAAAATAAAGGTTTTAGTTTGACACTTGTGTACTTCCTTTAAGATGGCTCCCAAAGTTAATTTTTAATAAGGAACTGCTAGGTGAATGTGGCTTACACACATGTGTAGATAATGATCTGGTCGAATTTTTGTTCTATTCCGACGTCACTGTCAGCCTGAATGCAACTACTAAATCTTTGGATGTTTGCTTCGATGAACTTACTTAAAAATTATGGTTAATAAAGAAACAAAACAATTTTAGCGACAAGTTATTCGACACCATTTTTTAACATTCACTATCCTTAATGCAAAAAATCTGCCCAACCTGCTCTAACATTTTGCGAGGTTATTCTTCGGTTAAATATTTATCCTGATACCAATTTTCCGAAAAAATGTACCCATGGAAACCAAGGACATGTCTTTATTTGTGATAATGAGGAAAATATGCGAAAATTTTAACACGATTGTTACTGTATTATATACAATTTTTTATCTGTAATATATAACTAATTTTTGTTACGAGGCACAGATTCGTCATTGGAAACTGTTGGGAGTCATCCTCGTCAATTTAGGTTGATACATACATACATACATACATACATACATACATACATACATACATACATACATACATACATACATACATACATGTTGATTGTTGCTTCTTGTCAGAACATGGCCATCTCTTTAAATATCGTTATTTGACTCTCTTGCGCGGCTATGAGCACGCAGATGACGAAGAAGCCCAACTTCTGATTTACAGACTCTTGGACAGATGTGGCATGTCAACGAAGGATTTTGTGCAAGCCCCGAAGGGGCATCTTTATGTACTTCAAATGTCTTTTCAGTCCGCCAGCAGACTAACAGACCTTGCCGCACATTGGACAGGTAATATTCTTGGGTCTTGGACGCAAGACATTACTGTAATCGGATTGATCTTGCCTACGTTCATGCGCCCCTTGATGACTGGATAACCCAGCCCTTGAAAGAAACAAACGATCACAAGTGCCACAGGTGAAACCATCTTGAAAATTGACAGGCAAGAAATTCGTATCTTGTTTGCGAATGGCGCATTTGAGTTCAGCTTTTTCAACTCTGCCCTGTTCGAAAACCTCACAACCATTCCTTGTGGCCACACACCAATTCTGTCTGTCCTTAGCTTCTAATTCCCAGTTAAAGATGTCGACATTGATCACTGTAAGATTTGTTCTGATGACATCTTTGAACCTCTTTTTTGGCTTTTGACTGGGGCGTTTGTTTTTGGTCAGCTCACCATAAAAGAGTTGCTTAGGCATTCTAGAGTCTTCCATTCTAACCAGATGACCCGCCCGACGCATTTGATTCATGATGGTATGCTTTTCGATGCTTGTGGTACAAGCTCTCTCAAGCACAACTGTGTCAGAGGCTAAAGACTCCCAATTGATCCCTAGGATTCGTCGGAGGCAATTCTGATGGAATCTCTCAAGAACTTTTATGTGACGGCGATAGGTCGTCCAGGGTTCTGAGGAACACAGGAGGGAAGTAAGGACACAACTTTCGTAGACACTGAGCTTAGTTCGAAGAGTAATACCTCGATCTAACCAAACCCTTTTCTCAAGTTTACCGAAGGCTGTACTTGCCTTTTTAATTCCCTGATGAATTTCAGCATCTAGTAGGCCGTCTCTTGAAAGCATTGACTCAAGATAAACAAAACTGTCAACAACGTCTAGCCTAGTTCCATTCACAGTGATGTTGGGCTCTATGTAAGGCTGTCCAGGAGTTGGGGTGAACATAACCTTGGTCTTTTTTAAGCTGATTGTAAGCCCAAATGCAGTGTATGCGCTTGAAAATCGGTCCATCAAAGATTGCATATCCTCCTCCGAGTGCGCTACTAGATCCACATCATCGGCGTAAAGTAGCTCACGTACCATACTTTGAAAAACTTTGGATTTACACCTTAGCCAACTAAGACTGAATAACTTTCCTGAGGTTCGAAACTGCAAACAGACACCAATGTCACAGTCTTGGAAGACATATGCAATAGCAACAGCAAAATAAGTTGAAAATAGGGTGGGTGCTAGAATATCTCCCTGTTTGACCCCATTATCAATTGGAATTGGCTCAGAAAGTGACCCGTTAAAGTTCACCTGAGCTTTCATGTTTAGATGTAATTGCTTAAGCACGTCAACGAATTCATGAGGACATCCAAGCCTCTCTAAGATTGTCCAAAGAGCACTTCGATTCACTATGTCGAAGGCCTTGGTGAGCTCAATAAACACCTTAATCAATGGTAGCATATACTCAATACATTTCTCTTGGAGTTGGCGAGCAGAGACGATCATATCATTGGTGCCACGTCCCACCCTGAACCCAGATTGGCTTTCAGATATAATAGGAGAAATCCAAGTTGTTAAGCGATTAAGCAAGAGTCTTGCAAATACCTTACCCACAGACTCAAGCAAACTGACGCCTCTGTAGTCTCCACATACGGATTTATGACCCTTTTCCTTGTTGAGGGATACCAAGATGGCGTCAATCCAGTCCTTTGGAACAGGGTTACCTGCCCAAACACCTAATATCAGTTTATGAATTTCAGCCGTTATTTTCTCGCCCCCGTGACGCAACAATTCGATCGGAATGCCATCGAGACCAGGTGCCTTGCCTGTATTGACTTCCTTGATGGCTGACTTTATCTCATCAAGAGTAGGTGGATTCATCATTTCACCAATGATGTAATGCTGTGGGAGGCCATTGATAACAGTGACATCGATAGTCGATGGATTATGAAACAGATCTCTGAAGTGTTCAGTCCAACGCAACATAATAATTTCAGCATCCTTTATCAGTTCAGAACTATCCTTTGGCTTCATAGGGACTACGGAAGACACCTGTGGTCCAAACACCTGCCTGATCAGATTATAGAGTTTTTAGTATCCTTACGAACATAAGTATCTTGCACCTCAACGGAGATGTCAGACCACCATCTGTTTTTCATCTGCCGAAGCTCTCGTTGGAGAGAAGACTTATTTTCCTTACATACATACATACACACATACACACATACATACATACATACATAATATTATATACTGTGGTAACGATGGACAAGTGCACAGCACAATCCGTAAGATATCTAAATGTTTATTATACTTCTTCTATGGTTAGATATACTCTGTACGGAACTTGTGATAACTTAAAGACAGAAATACCCATTAAGATCGATGTAATTGCAACATCTAAAAATAGAAACGTTGGGGAGCCACCTTAATTTGCCCCAAGTCGGATAACTTCAATCAAGAAGAACAGTTTTAAAGAGCTTCCGCAAATCCCAAGAACAGCCAGATATTTTGATCCAGGGTTTTCGTTCAGATGCGCAACTTTCCCGTCAGCAGGGTCTGCATCAACCTCGTACCCAGGGTTTTATCTTTGGCTGTGGAGAAGCGAAGAAAAGACCCTGGGCAGGAGCTTCGGTCTGCATGTCTCTCCTAGTTGATTTCATCTTTCAAGCGGTCTTTTGCTCTATTCTAGGAAGTACCTTCTCTTTATTCAATACACATTGTTCACCCACACGTGAGTTCAGCTCAGTTCATACTGAGATTCACTATCCCAATTTTTCCAATGTCCGTCTTTTTATTTTTTTCTTCAAGAGAAGAGATCAGCATGTCAGTCAAAGAAAAGAAAGGAACGTACAGCGTTTACAAAACATCAAATTCAAGAACTTGAAAACGAATTTAATCGCAATAACTATTTGACTAGACTACGAAGATATGAGATTGCAGTGAGCCTTGATTTGACAGAGAGGCAGGTTAAAGTCTGGTTTCAAAACCGAAGGATGAAATGGAAACGAGTGAAAGGTGGGAAAAAACCAGAGAAGAAAGTTCCAAATGGTTTTTTGCAGCAGGAAGCACGAGAAACGATCGGTGCAGAGCAAAGAACTATAAGTTAATGATAAAAAAACCCCAATGTAATATAGCATTATAATGTTCGTATGTCGACAACTATCACGGATAACATTTTAGGCGATAGTGAAGACACCCGACCCACAAAAATTACAAAATTTTACTACTTTATTCGATTGCATTTGAATTGTATATATTATTTTATAGAGTATTTTACGTAACTGAAAAGATCATTCATTATTTCATGATATTTCAAAACATGTATATGCGTCTTAAATTTGCTTTTTGCAGTCTTTTATAGCTGTGGGTGCAAATTATGTGAGTTTCTTGGTCATCGGTAGAATAGTACATTCTGATCAACGGACCTCTTGATCTTTACTGTAAGTTTTTAAGTTTCAGGTAACATAGCAATACTCAGGAACAGTTAATTTTACTGACACAATAGATTGCATGCTGAATGCCTTCATACTCGATACTTTCAAGATTGCAATCTTTTCGATGGCGTTAAGTTATATAAAATCTTTGCCTCTTTGCTCACTTGTTCCAAAATTAAGTTGGTATTCTACGAGGAATTGAATAAGCAGAAAATATTGTGATAAGGTAAAGCTGAAGAGGTCTACCCAGGTATACATAGGGAATTTCAGCTGTATAAGTGTCAAAAACTCACCTGAATGGCAGGGAAAATACAACATTAAATAGCAAATATATAAGTATATAATTTGCCAATATTAAAATGTATATATTAGTGAGAAAAGAAATATTGTTAAATAAATCTTATTTGAGGCAGAAAATTTATCTTGTTTGCTCGTCGTCTGAATCCTGGTGGCTAGATTACATTTGATGGAATCCAACTGGCCTGTTATTAGTTCAGATCTCCTTGAGGTCCGGTCGGACAACACAATCATAAGAAAAAACGTTCACTTTCTACCTCTTAGATTTACCTCCAGAAATGTATAGATTACATAATCGTTGAAACACCTCGGTCATTTGTTCCAGACCATAAAACACTAACTTCAGTACACTTTTTAAAAGTAATTTTCGACATAAACTGATGAACATGGTCCAGTTCAAAGGGTTTCATAGCTATCGCTGCGGGACGTACGTTTTTCCATTATACATATATTGACAGTCTCTTTTTCCTTATCCATCAAGAAAATCCTGTCAACTCACGCGGTTAATAATCATAACCATCGCTCAACGATCGAAAACTTTAAGGGAGTTTTGAAACCCAAAAATGTCTGCATTCCAGCAATAAATAGTGATCGGTTTTCTCCCTTCCATTGCTGTACGAACGGAGCTGGAAAATGACTAGTGACCCTATTTATAACGTCATTCTCCAAGCCGATGTCAACATGCGTGAGTGGATGGTAATCAGTGACATATCATGGTTAATGAAAAGATTTTTCATGAATCGTATTTCAAAATTCAAGAATCAAAAAGTGAGGGAGATTTTACGTGGATTCCTTTAGAAAGAGGTGAAAGGATCTGATTCAAACTCCCCACTAATCGATGGCCATGTTTGTAAAAAACTATATAACGAGTTGGAACACTCGTTGATACAAAGAGAATAATTTGAATGCGTTGACCAAGCACATCGCGTGCGAAGTGTCATCTCTACAAGCGGTCAAGTTTTTCTTGACAAACTTCTCAGTAGCTTTACTTGCGCATGAGTAAAACTAGAAATACGTGCACGCAACAACCCCTCGCCCACCCTCCAAAAAAATCTCTGGAGAATCCAAGTAACAATGATAAGTTTTCAAAATTCTCAAAAAGACAAATCCTCCTGACTATAACTGGAAGAGGACATGCAATAAAAAAAAATCCACACAGAATTTGGCCGCAAATAAACAACAATCCAAACAGACTTTCCGTCTTAAAAGTGGAGCATTCTCATAGATTACTGAACGGATACCGGCATTACGGACAGCTCATGATTGAATATTTTTCTGACATTTTTTGACTCAAAAAATTGATGAATTATACATTACCTCAAAGTTGGTTACAAATGTCTTTAAGATCTGCTATGATAAGGGTTTATGCTAAGTATTCATCCGGAAGTACAAGACTCTGGTGACGAAGATGAAACGAATTACGAAATCGACGAAGTAAACAAAGAAAACATGAACGAGTTCTGCAGTTTTATCGCTGACCAAATATCAGAAAATACAAAACATAAAACAAAATACGACAAGCAAATTTTGTGCAAGTTTTGTCGAAAGAAGAACGAGAAGAGGGAAGTAAAAGACGTACTTTTTCCAAGGCAAAACATCAATAAAAATGAAAAATGGCGTATAAACCTGTAACTCTTGCGTATTTTCAACTAAGCATTCAGTGGCACCTCAACACAAAGGGTTCAACAGTAAATTTACACACAGACGGCTTTAAACTTTTTTGAGAAGTTTTAAAATCCTGATGAAAGCATTACCGATCGAATACGGTAAAGGTCATCATGCACAAATCACTCTTGAAGTGAGAAAGACTGAAGCGGACAACTGTTTTGCCGAAGGATAATTTGGTGACCAAAAACAATTAGCTTTGCAGCGAGTTACCTGGTGGCTGTTTACATTGCATTTTTGTTTCGAGCCAAAAATACATCTTAATGTCTTCAATGGGGTGACATTTCATAGCAAAAAAAATCCTGATTGAGGTAATGAAATCTTTGTGCGGAAAGCGGAGAAAGCATCCAAAGACTGTCATGGCCTGGACAACTCTTCTGGATGACGAGTGTTCTATCCCACTTCTCAAACAACTGACCATGAACGCTGTCCGCTTAAATACTGCAAAATGTTCAAAAATAATCGTCGTACAGAGATGAACGGACCAGAATCTTCATTCTACTTTACCAATAAACACCAGCAAAATCCAGGCGGTAGTATTTCGTACAAAAAGTCTCCCTTGGGGAAGAATGAAGTCGGGAAGCTACTTTTGAAAGCTGCTCCAAACAATTCCGTTCGCAAAACTTGTACTTCAAAGCTACTCGATTCAGACTTACCTGCGATTGTGCAGCTCAGGTAAGTGGTTACCAGAACGTGAAAAGTCTCAAGATTTGTACTAATCGACATCTATTCAACTTCAGCGAAGAATGTCGTTTTAATACAGTTAGTCGCTTAGCAAATGTCCCGACAGCAAGCGAGTTCCCTTACGTCTTTTGTTCATATAAATCAGAAAGAACCAAGACAAAGCGTTGCTGCAAAAAGTGAACAGTTGGCAAATGCATATTCCAACGAGCTAACTTTGAGAACTGCTCTGTTAAGTCATAAATTGTCCAGTTACTGAGGTGGCGAAACTAGCCGCAGGCACCAAGAAAGCCATTTCCTTTGCTGGTCTTAAATCATTTACTGGCTTCAGCGTTCAAATAATGTAAACAACTTGCGAGAGATCCATACAAGGGAAAAAATAACGAGACCAAATCGATTTGCTTCAATACGGTACCTAAGTACGGTTTGTTCAACAACATACCAGTCCCCAAGCTGGCACACGGCATTTTTGAGTGACAAGACACCGTGGATATATATATATATATATATATATATATATATATATATATAAAGAAAGATACATACACAAAGCGAAAATTTTTCTCCCTAGTAATCACCACGCGTGTAAAAGGACTCCACGCACGTCAAGATTAGTACCCTCGCACCGCGCTTCGCGCGGTGGGCGAGGGGATTATAATTTAATAATATGAACGGATGTTCAAAAATTATGATAGAATGTTAACGTGTAAGGGTAAATAGCTAAGGCGTAATAAATTTATTCGAGGAACTCTCAGATTCCTCATATCTAATCGTGGATACATCTCATAATGCGCCATGGATCAGTCACATCGTTCGACTGTGATGCGACATGGAAGTAGCTGTAACCGGTGCACCTTCGCCGCTCGCATTTATACTTTGTCCGTGTTTAACTCGAAGAGTAACATAAATTACGTCATAGAGTCAAATCCAATACCTTGGAACTTTCCGGAGAGTATAGTGGCGATGTCCAAAAATTCTCCGGAGGTCATCTCCCAAACACCCCCAATTTGGCAACCCTAACATTATATTCCTGATCTGCCCCGGTTTTCAGAAAATTTAAGGTGTACTCAATCGACTTAAATTTCCAATGGAACAGGAAACGCATTCCACGCAACCGAGATGCAATGCATAAGTTAGGCCTCATTTCTGTCTAACAAAATAATATCTCCACGACTAAAACTTAATGTGAATGTTCCATTCACGATTTTTCAGACTTCTTCATGCTATAACATTTAATGTGTTTCCAACCTGATAGTGATACTTTTGCAGGGACAAATGTGTGTTATAGTAAGGTGGGTACAAACGGGTCATTTTCAAGTAGTTCTAACAAATTGTTATGAGTGTATTTAAGACGAGTTGTTATAAACAGTGACGTTTTCGTTACTGTTCATAGCAATGATGGTTATGGAAAGGAAACGGCTCCATGCGACACTAAACTTTATCGTTGACTTGACTGGATTCCAATGAGAATATTTCAACGAGGTACAATTTTCCTCTTGTTTTATGAGTTCGCGGGACTATCTGTACAGAGATTTATTCAAATTTCGCAACAAAACGTTCGCCTGAGTGCTTGTAGGCCAGTCTCACATCGGACGGGACGGTAGCCACCAGAGCGACGCAAGCGAACCACCCCAGAACACAAAAGAAAGTGTTAATTTTATTGTCTGCGTTGCTCGCTCCTGTTGTTAACATCCTCGTGTGTTCATTCAAGTCGAACAACCCTTTTGCGACGCTCGCATCCGGTATAAACCTGGCTTTATAGCCCTGCTTTACAGTTAATAGAAATCTAGCTGTAATGAAGGTTCTACCACAACAATGACACCATTTTACATAAATGATTTTAAATTCGTTTCGACCAGCAATATGGATATCTTCATATACCATCCTCGGTTAGCACCATCTCCAATCTCCATCATCAAGAATGTTAGAATGTCAATAGTATCATTGATTACTTATCAGCTGAGTTTAAGGTTCAAGGCGGAAGTATTTACCTGAGATTTTAGTATAGACTGAGCATACGCAAATTGATCCATAGTGACCATAGGTATAATCCAAATAATAAAGTTATTTCCCTTTAACACTCACAAGAAATGTTCGTAAGAAACAAATATTCACTTGGCTGGATCCATTTAGTTATGAAACGCATTTGCATACGCCTCAGTTTCCCTAACGTGTCAAGTTTTATATACATGTTTATGGAGTTTTCAAAATGGCTGTCAGGGAGAGTTTGTATGGGGTTTGGCTACATCTATGACAGAAGATAATTACAGAACTGGACTAGCAAACGAAATTTTCAAAGAAATAACCCACTTTATTTCAAAAACATATTGCAAAACATGACTAATTTTAAAGTTAATGATTTTACTAACCTCTAACAAACTACTGCTTACAAAAACGCTCTGGAAAGACAAAAAACTACGGAGAATTTACAGCATTTTATTGAGATATTTCGCTGTAACAACATGTGCTTTGAACCTATTACTGGTCATTTTTTCAAATTCAATCGCCTCATTGGCCATTGAAAATGAACCATTTACGTCAATCCAAGGAAAATGTGCAACGGGGGAATTGTTTCACGAACAGTAGAAAGGGTTTAAGCCTGGTTCACACTTGAACATAAGCATAAGGACAAAACAAAAGGCAAAACAAAGGAATGAAGTCAAACCTGCGACATAAGGATCGTCATAAGCATAAGCATAAGATTATTGTCCAAGCATAAGTGAAGAGCTGAACAAAAGACGAAAAAAAAGGTAAACTCTTCTTGTTTTATCTTTGCAAGTGCCAGAGGGTATGTCATGCTTTGTTTTCGTACTCTTCTTGTCCTTATGCTTATACTGCTAGTGTGAACCATGCTTTAGTACAGTATAAGGAAATGCAATCTTTATAAATTCTGAACGCGTTTTCTTATTTCAAAACTCTCTTGGTGTTTTTGGTGTTACAACAACGAAAATTTGCGAATAGGATATCTCAGTCCTATAACACACGTACATCTGTTACTTGAAATCAGTACATTTAGCGAGGTTAAATCGTTGATGTTGCATGCCACTGCCACAATGGCCGCTTCCCCTACTTAAGGCAGCTGAATACAATTACCAGAATACCTTGCGGTTTTTTCATTTTCGTGCAAACATTGAATTCCCAAAGTTTCTTCAATATTGTCGCGAGCGAGGATCCAGTGGGAATCTCAATTTCAGAACAAATATTAATGCCCAGCAAAGTACACGCAATAAGGCCATGATTTGTAAAAGAAATAAGTAAAATAAACTTATTTCTTTTACAAATCATGGCCTTATTGCGTGTACTTTGCTGGGCATTAATATGTGTTCTGAAATTGAATTCCCAAAGCAAATGGAAAGGCAATTGCTCCGGCTAACATTACAAACAAGATTTTGGAAGGCATTCTGGTAGTTGTATTCAGTAGATGTATAAAGGGAACCGCCGATTGGCCGTACCTCACAGGATAGCTTTCTGTAGAAATATGGTGCTTTCATCCCATCATATTTTGCTAATCCACCTCTTCAAATTCTTGGTCACTGTCCCAAGAGCATTAATCATAACTGGGATGACAATAACTCTTGCAATTCCAGATGTTTAGAATTTTGCTTTCCATGTCCAGGTATTGTGGTCCTGATAATTATCCACTTTCTTCTTTTCCTTCATCTACCACAAGGGACATGCAACGTCGATATAATTAAACACTCCATTTGTGACATCCCAAGTACAGTACAATTAGGTCTGTTTTGATCCACATGGTGGTCCGTTTGAATTTTAAAGTCCGATAGCATCTTTATTTGGTCATTTTCCGTAACACTGCCTGGGGAACAAATGTACCTCATTTCCTTGTATGCTAGCCCAAAATAATTTCTAACATAGCTTGCAATGGATAACTTGTATCACTGTATAATTCCTCCAATGTTTGCTCTTTTTGTGTCATTTTCGTGCTGCTTTCTGTGGTCACATTGCTGATGGTTTCTTCTCTTTCGACAGAACGATGATACGTTTAGTCTCTCCTCTTTTTGATGTAATTTGTGCGTAGTGCCACATCTTGTTTGGCAGCTCGAAGGGTTTCAATTTCCTTCTTTATTGTTCCTCTTTTCAACCATTTTCATGATGCCAGGTCTCTAACTTCCTCAGAACCTCTCATGTACTGGCCATGGAATACCTTTACCTTGTTGCGGTCCAGTCTCTCTGCTATTATACCTTCCCTCGTCTTGCCTTCATCCAACATATTTTCGTCCTTGGCAGCTTTGAATAGCCTTTCATCATTAGCTTTCACATTGAGAAAGAAGTTATTTGTTTTGATATCAACACAATCTTCCACACTTAATAATCCTCTCCCTTCCCCCGATCTTTTCACGTAGAGCCTGTCCACATCTGCCTGTGGATGAAGCGGTCTATAGATAGTTAACAGCTTTCTCGTTCTCCAGTCCAACTCCCCGAGATCATCTTTGGTCCAATAAATTATTGCTGCTCTATACCGTATTATTGAAACTGCCCCTGAAATGATTGCACAGACAATATTTCTACCATTCAACTTACTTAAACTTTAGTATCTTTCTTATTCTTCTGCAGTATTCTTGAGATTATGCTTCTTTCATATCACTGTTTCTTATGCCTTCTGCCTCCATCAGTCCAAGGCTCTTGGAATCTGAAACCAAGCCCCTAGTCCCCTGGGTATCTGGCATTAGAATACCTTCTTAATAGGACAGCCTCTCCTTTTTCACAACTAGAGCTGGACATATAGTGACGCCATTTTTGACACCATTCCAATGTCACTGCTGAAAATTCCAACAGTGTGTACAAGGGTATCTACTTGTTCGTCATGCTTTCCATGTAACTTTTAAGTAATAGATACATATGATCGGACGCGAATTTTGTATCTTTTATAAAATACGAATACGTTTTAGTGGTGATATTTACCATTATTATGAAGTTTCAGTAAATTTTAACGTAGAAAATTGAAGTGAGAAGTTCCTAATTTTAATTAGTATTCTGTATCCGATTTACAGCATACTAATTAGGAGCCCAAATCTTTTGTGTTTTCTTCGTGAATTATTAATGAGCTTTTAATCATTCATAAATAGAAGATGATTCATAATTTCCTTCCTTTTCCTAGATCGTATCTAACTTTCACTATTATGAACACCATCAACCGACAGGGGCATCAAGGCAAACACAAACAGCAGTGGCGACGACCTACTACCGTGGAAAATTCCTCTCTTGATATTTATCGTCCCTAGGGTATTTTCGCATGAAGCTAATTCGACTTTCTGTTGACCCATGCTTCTTTCTAACAAGTTATCCATATTCTCCACTGCTCCAAACATCCGTAAGCATTTGGTAATCTGCGAGATGGGATCATATCAAACACCTTTTTATAGCCTCCCACTCTATTTCAAGCTCAGTTTGTCTTCTCTTGGAATCATCTTGTTAAGTAACAACTGGCCTTTTGTTCCTTTCGATTTTCTTCCGCAACCTTTCTGTTCGTCCGGTAATTAAAAAGTTATTTTCTTCTAGATGTTTGCATAACTCGTCGCCCATTGTGTTTGTGAACAATTTCCACATTGATGGCAAAAATGTTATTGGCCGAAACTTTGTTACAGTTCCTTCTTCCTTATCTTTGAGGAGTAACGTTGTTCTTCCTGGTGTAAGCACTACAGTACTTGGTAAGCAACTTGTTTAGCTGTAAGGCAACACCTTCTGAGCAGTTCGTAAAACTCTTTAGCCAGTATCCTTGAAGGCCATCTGGCCCAGAGGCTTTCTAGTTTGGCATCTTATTTGTATGGTTACTCGAGTCGCTGTTATCGTAAAATCTTCCTGTTTCTCTTCTTCAGTGAATGTACTCTCTATATCTTTCAACAAGTCGGCATTCCTGATGTAAATCCAAAGGATTACCCATGCTCCAAAAACTGTTACTTTCTTCTGGATCTGGTATTGCAGGATTATGACTGTTGGGCTTTCCAAATATTTCAAAAAGACGCTTCTGGTTTGATTGGAATATCCTGTTTTGCTTAAACTGCTCTGTCCTACTTTGATAGCAATTGATCTTCTCTGTTTTAGCTACCTTATTCTTACTAATTTTCGCGATTTTAAAAAAAGTCGCGAAATATAATACTCGCTAAAAGTAGAATGCGCGAAGATTAAAATCGAGAAATTTAATACTATATTATATTAATAAAACAATACAAGTTTTACAGTTGCTGTATTAAAGTCACGGGTTTAATGTTAATTTCGCGAGATTTTTTAGGTTTTTTCCCCTGCTTCACTCTCATCTGTATCATCTTCTGCTTCTAAATCTTTCAAAATGTCTTTTGTGCAATCATCGAACCTTCTATCTGTCGGTTCCTTGTGTTTAGCTTCAACATGCTTTATGAGTCTTTGCGAGATTAAAGGAATAACGAAATCGCGAAATTAAATACGCGTCGGGTTTTTTTTCTCCAAAAATCGCGAAATTAAATACCCGCGAAATACGGCTTTCGAATTTTCGCGAAATTAAGTACTCGCGAAAATTAGTAAGAATAAGGCAGTGAACTGTTAAAAGACTGGAACGATACCTCGTTATGTCTGGCCTTACACCTGAGTGAAGCCGACATGGGGGCAGCCATGTGGGTCAAAAACACGCGTGGGAAAAAATTGTACTTAACTTTTATTTTTCATGGACAGTTAGTTCTAACAAATATGCAGTCTTAACGACATTGTCTTCCACTTTACTAAGGACAAAAAAGAAAACTGTCAAAAAATCCGAAATTTGGGTGAAGTTTTTCACAATAGGTTGTGTTTTATCGCGTAGGGGACTGGGATGACCTGCAATTTGACTCACATGTCAGCCTCCATGATGGCTTCAAAATACAGTTTGCAGGTATCGTTCCAGTCTTTTTAGAGTTCAATGGAATAAGGTACTACTCTGTCTTAATTCTTCTAGAACACTCATCCAACCTTTCCTCTTGAAATGGTACTTTTGCTCTAGTCCCTCGCGAGTTGCAACATCATGAAGTTCATCGGCTCTCAATCTTTCTAGCCCACTTATATTTTTCCTCACCTGGTCAATCTGGATTTTGTCTCCTCTTCCACCATGGCTCCATCCTTTCTTTCCTCTCTCGTAGTTTAATCCCGAACCTCTCGCCATCACTAGCCCTGCTGCAGTTAATAGGTGACTAGTCAGGGTGATATCATTCCCTTTCTCAACATTTCTCAAGTTCGGATGGGATTGGCCATATCCTGTAAACTTTCCCTTGCCACTTATACTTGCTCTTTGTCACACTCTTCCCTTTCCATCCTTATTATTTCTTTGGTGTTTATTTCTTTACCTAAGTCTCAAGGTCCAAACGTGGCCTAAATCGTTTTCTCGTCTTGTTTTCTTCTTATACTTTTCATAGTTGTCAACTGAAAAAGTCTATTTTTCAACATATTCAAGTTAAAACGTTTTGCCTTTGATATCTAATGCAATTGATCAATAAAAAAACCAAAAAAAAACCAAAAAAACCGGAAGAATTTTGTATCATGTTAGATATTACTCATGAATCTGAAAGTCTGAAATACGTTGTCCACGACAGTTCCTATTTAAAAGAATAAAATATCGTTAGACTAAAGGAGAAACAAGTATATTTACGGCAATGTCTGTATTCTAATTTCCTGCTAATCAGTGTAATTGTGGTAGCTTGGTAGTTATAATGGTCTTAATAGGCATGCTCTCAAGCTATTATCTCAGAAAAACTTACTGAGTCACTGACGAGAATCGAGCCCGTAATCTGATCGCCGAGTGAGATGCTCTAACCATTGAGCTACACAAATTCAGGATGGTGAGCAAAGGTTACATTTGTGAACTGGTTCGATTCCCGTCAGGGACTCAGAAAGTTTTTCCGAGATAATAGCTTGAGAGCATGCGTATTAAGAACATTCTAATTTCCGTTTGGCTTTTCTGTATAATATTAACAGACAATTCAAAACCACATTTGCGTACAAAAATATTGACGAACGTAAGTAGTTGGAACTCACATTCGAGGCAAGTTCCTGTTTCCTTTCATTGAAGATTTCTTTTTCGGTGCTTGATTTCAAACGTTGTCAGACTCTTGCTTGCTGGTAAAGATTTAAACTTTTATTGATCAATTGCTTACCTTTCCGTCCAGTTTGTGTGGTTACAACCACGACAGTTTTTCATTGCCTTTAAGTAATCTACTTCTACACAGTGTAAGTTCAAACTTATGAAGAAGACACAACTTAACAATGCTATACTGGTTCGAGATTTAGCCATCCAAAAGTTATCTATTTTAAGCAAGGTCACTACTTCATGTGGATATCTCTCGAAAACTAAAATCATGTATGATGTAACCAAGTAGAGCGGAAGTATATTATAAACTATAATAGTACAGAAAGAAATGGGGTCACCAAGCAAAGTGAGTATCTTCCCAAAATTAAAATAGTGTAAGAATTATACGCGGTCGCCACACAGAGTGGATACTTCGCCAAAGAAACATAAAATAAAAAAATATGGGGTCACCACTCAAATTGGGTATCTCCCCTGAGCAAGATAGTATGCATGGAAAGAATCTTTTTTGAAAAGCGATTAATCCAAGGTGAATCTGTCCCAGAATGTAAAATAAAAACAAAATAGATTTCTTGATTGGCGAATTTCGACTAGAAGACTAGTCAAAGGTAGTTTCGACCGTTTCAACACAAAGGACCGTTTCAACACAAAGGACCGTTTCGACACAAAGTTTCAGTGCCTTTGTCGGTGAGAATGGTCGACAGTACGGCTTGTATTTTTATTACTGGTAATGTTTGCATGTTTAATTAGGTGCCTGTAAGCCTCGGAAAATAGATTTCCATCGGCCCTATTTAACGGATTATCAGCATTGCTAATAAGCCATATACTTATGCTATTTTAATTTCGTGGTAATACTTCTATCTATAACCACTTCTTCGTGGTAATACCCTATGTAGTGACACCATCTCTTTCTATACTATTATATTTTATATTTCCACTCTACGTGGTGACCGCATGCATAATTTACGTTTTCGGGCGATATCCACATTAGTGGCCCTACTTAAAATAGGTAAGTTGCTCGGCGAACTGTGCCTCAAACCAGAGGAGCACACTCACATTAGGATGAACAGGAACAGTTTAAGAAGCTTCCTTGTACAGTACCTCTAGAAAGATGACTACCACGAATTTAATCCCCGCTACCCCTCTTAATGTTGTTTCCATACGAATGAATAAGGTAAAAAGATTCAGAAGAGAGGGCGCAAAAACCTATTTCTTGGAGCACAACATTGATAAAAAGGACGGACGGATAGTGCAGTGCACGTTTTGTTTCAATAAATGTCTATTAATGTAGCCAATTGCAAACGACATGTTCGAACCAGAAATCCTTGTCACGAAGATTTATAGAAACTGATCTTTCAAAATAACCAATAATTAAGCCCTTTTCACCTAATCATTTTGGCTCTCGTGCAAGCCAGATTTAATAAACACATCACGAAGGCCGCAAGCTGCCCATCGATTCAACTGGAATTAATGCTTACAGCTCGATCTTTCTTGAAATGCGGGTATTTGTGATTAAGCGCACGCAATTCCACTTATCTAGCAACTCTTTTCGTGCTGGGAGTAAATAATCGTCCAAAAGGACGTTTTCTCCCGTAAAGCTTGCTTTCTTATAAAAAATTGTCCTAAGGAGAGTTCTATTTGCACAAAATGGCGACCTACAAAGTTGCGATAGTGGGGGCGGATCCCACATTGAGAAAAATGAGGGAGCAATGGACAGCCATAAAGGTAGAGGTGTTTTGGGGATTGCTGTACAGAAAACGGCATATCCGTATGTTTTCAAGAAATACGACCAGCTACGTTTTTACTGAAATTGAAACTTCAAAAAGATGCAAGATTTTAATTTCATAATCGTCAGTCAATATTTTCAAGTCCCTCTCTACATTTACGTCAGCACCAGTCCTCCCCTCTCTTTACATATTTTGAAACTTTGGTTAAAAGCTCACTGGAAGCATGGCAAAGAGAGCCACTCAACAAAACTAACTCAAAATCCTAAAAGCCGAAGATGAAAATCAATCTTCGAATTTGAGACGAAAACAAGGTATCCGTTTCCCAATGCAACAAATTCATGAAATCGGTCTACTGCATGCTGTCCCAATCCAGAAGAAAAGCTACGAATTTCGTTTTCTTGAAGTACAACATTACGAACGGGGATGGGGAAATAAAGATTAATTTCACTGAAATAAATTTATATTTAATAGTAATCTTAGCAACAAATTTTGTAACCTATGCCAGTATCCAAGTGCAGTAAGAGGAGATCAAGGTTCAACCGTAAATTTAAATATTATCCATGACCCCCGACGGATATCTGGACGTACGATTGATCGTTTTGATCCCTAGACATTCGGATGACAAAAGGCACGGCCTTTATGTTCGTGTACCAAATGGAAGATAAGAAACCTTCTGCGACGGAACACCAACATGACGGCTATATAAGTGAAAACGCTGATTACACAGAAGCCTGACGTACAGTTACAATTAAAATCACCAAATCACGAATCGATGATTTAATACCAGTATCGTTAATATACCAATTATCCCCTGAGTTGGTTTTGAAACTGGGAGTATGTATTCCTTGCAATCATATTTAGCTTGCATCGTTCCCACTGAGATAAAGCTGCTTGTGTTTATTGTAAATAAAGTCAAAAACCAAAAGAGGTAATCAATATCTGGCATAATGTCAAAAACATTCAATAAGCTGGAAAACATACAGCATTTGAGTACACTAATAAGATCATCATGCCTTACATTGTGAAAGTTTTTCCCATTTGCTTCAGTCTTTATCAGCATAAAAATCTATGGACTTCCCTCGAGTTCTATGTACATATGATGGTACATGTTTATCACTATCACTTCTATCACGGTTGTTATGAGAAACATGCATTGTGTTGATGGTAAACTTGGGTGGTGTGTTCAGGAACTAAAACATAACTGTACACCATCAATCGTCATCTAGGAAAGACAAGGGAAATAAATCAATGATTAAAGATGTCAAAATTGCAGTAGCTACTTTGTTTTATTTTGTTTCAAGCTGCACCCTTATTTCAGTCAAAACTGTAGAATTACAAGGCATACACGGACATTATAGCAGGACGTGTTTTCACCGGTTTAAAAAATTTGGAATTCAACTAAAATTAAAATAGCCTTGGGTTAAAAGAAAACTAACAAGCAAGAAAAACTACGGGGTCTGGTCGAATGACAGGAGTTCAGAATAAAATCCATGACGAATTACTTTCTAACTAGGACTACAGCTATTCATGTTTAAAAAACCCCGAAGGTAATAACATGCAAAATAAGGTTAGGTTTTTGTCACAAAGCTAACGCGAGAGATCACAACAGACTAATATAGAACCGAGTGTGGCTAATTAATTTCGCAAGTGGCTAAATAGGCCGTCGGGTGAAGAACGACGAGTTTTCTTTTAGTTGCACACCTCTTTTAACTGAAAATTTTGTACATGGTCTTACAGATTTAATGACGATCTAACAACGTTCATTCGACCGAGCGTTTGGGCGACGTTGCCATTTCAAACATTTCAAACAGGTCAATACTAGTTAACATAAAGACTCATTCGAAGCACCAGTCCTTAACAGACGCCCCTTCAGTAATGTGATTTAGAATTCTGGAACAAGCCGAGTTACATTTTTGATATTTTAAATAGTGAATACATAAACGCGCATTAGAATAACTGTAGGTTTATGGGTACTCCATTTATTTACCAAACACTCGCAACGAACAATCTTAATTTTGCCTTCAGAAACTCTTCTTCGTTTCCAAGGTATCTATTTCACGGTAATTCAGTCCTAAATTTCATTTGTTAAATATTGTCCACTTCCATACTGACTTGTAAGTAAATATTTTAGTACCGACCTGTGTTGGATGTTTAATGAAAAAACATATGAAACGACAAGAAAATATTATTTTTGGAAAATAGCGTGGTTTGCATTCTGATTACGTTGTTAAACAGTTAGTACGAACTAGAAGAGTTCATCATCACTGCGTTATGTTGTCTCGCAAGGAAACAAATTATCAGGCCCCGTATATTTCAAAATGGCCGCCATGCCCTAAGTCATGGTTATGCATTTTTGCTAAGAAAAAACAAAGCGCCTTTATTTGTACTGGATAACCCTATTAGCTACCTGAGCTGCTCTCCCTAGAGGTCCAGTAAGGGCCACTCCTCATGGGTCCGGTGTTGCTAAAGGAGGAAACGTGAGTACTCGAAGAAAACCTGCGATGCTTGGTTAAGCAAACTGGACAACACTCTTCTCATGTGTGACTAAGGTCATTCTAACCCATTAACGGGCAAGGGTACACTTTAGTATTTTTCTCTAGCGAACGCCAGACAATTTTACTCGTTAAAGGGACGAGCCCTGCCCCATGATGAGTTAATTAGATAACTGCAGGGACACGGAATCGAACCCTAATCACAGCGGTGAGGTACACGTACACTACCACTGTGCGACCAGGAGCCTTTAGTGCCTTGACCATTATTTGTGAACGTGGCTTTCCCGATCACATGTATTTTACTCTCCATTACCTGTTGATTGGTAGTATAGACTCCTTCGTACATTTAATTTTAAGCTTCATGTTACGGGTATTCTTAATTGAGAATACATGTACACACGTTCGTCTTAAAGATTTATGCGTAGTAGGTCCCCAGAAGGATACACAGTACAAAATCACTAACTGTATGAAATACACTCAAGGATTCATTAGCATCGCAGGAGAATTCCATGTGCATTTGCCCTTTCTTTTCCAAAGGCCTTCAATCTCATTTGCAATAATGCCATTGCATCAACATTAATTCACTGAAACCTCTTGTCCCAGCACATGCAGAAGTTTTCATGCTGCTGCTATCAATTGCAAAATATGTTGAATGTAGAACTTTAATTTGGTGTACTGGAGAACATACGTACACTGTATATATTGACATTCTGTAAAATAAGGTTAACAATTTAGACTTATATTTAAGCACCACAGTCGGCATAAAAATAATCTTCAGTTGGTTACCTCCAATTGCTTTGAATATAATATGAACAGTTGAAAAAAGGTATTTTAAAAACATTTAAAAAATAGTAATAGAAGTGGAACCAGGTATTGCCCAGTTCCACCATGCCACACTAACTCATCCAGGGGAACAATCGTGAAAGCTTAACACACAAGTATTAAACAATTGCCATTCTGGGACCACCATCACCTGGTAGCTGTTATTGGCATCTTAAAGAAAATAATTCAGAGATGAAGTGGGGAGTAAAGCAAACAACTCTGATGTATCGTTGGAATGTGACTTTTGCAAGTGTGAAAATGGCTCTAAGAGCAGAAGATGCTATTGCCAGAGAGTTATTTGACGTCTTCTGAGTTGTCAGTGCACCCACTGTAAAATAATTCATGCAATACTGAATTAGATAAGCCAAATTGTTTAGTTCCTCATCAAGTTGCAGAGTGCAGTGATTACGAAATCTTGTTTTTGGTAAAATAATGCAAAACATGCTATCATCATTTCATATGTTACGTCATGTAAAATCCAAACCTCAGACCTGTGCTATGATAACTTCATTCACAAACTTAGTACCTTTAGCCCGATCACTGGTGAGATATTAGTTTACGGCCACTTTACCATCATCGCACATGGAAAACTGGTCAGTGGCAAAGCAAGTGGTCATGCTACGCAAATATAAAATTATGTGCAATCTTTAGATATCACCCGAAACATACCCATTTGTAGCAATTTCTAGTCATCCTTATAACCACTACCTTGACCACTAATCGTTGCATTTTTATAAAGTGACTATTGCGTTGGTGGATGTATATGGCTTGATACCTGAATATCAATAATCATTTCAAATTTGAGAACTTTTTAAATTTAAATTCAGCCTTATCAATTCCATAAAGTAAAAATATTTTAGTTTAAAGAGGTATGCGGGAAAACTCAAGCTCTAAAGGGAAATTTCTGATTAGCTGATGGCCTAACTAGACTTGCATTACAGTCCCAAAATTTCTACAGATGACTCTCTTAGTTTGAAAATCTTGGTAGAAACCCTGAACCAGTGAAGTTATCCATTTTACTAGTCAAATATCAGCGGGAAATTCAAGCAAAAGTTTCATGAGTTCTTTAGTACGTAAAGAATGCCTACCATCCAAGGTTGCTCTCGTTCCCAGCAACAGAAGTAGTACCCTCTTTTCTAAGATTACCTTTGTGATTTTCCTCTTCATTTTTCTGTATCCAGGTAACACGGTCCTCATAAAATCTAATAACAGTTTGGGGGCATTTTACATTTGCTTCTTTTGCTAGTACTAGGTCAGCATCATCTGAACCCTTCCTGAAACAAGACAGCATGTTTACATGTATAATACAGAAGACATAAACTAGGATTCTGAACCAGTAAAAAACGTCAAAGAAAATTTACATCCTTGTTTTCCACGTTTTGTATACTGTGAGCCCAACAAGCAGGAGGTTACAAAAAAAAACCCAAAAAACAAACATTACCCTAGTGGTGTGCCCTTTTTTATCTTTCTGAAAGTCTAGCAACATCTCAAGTGCTTAGATCACATTTTCCAAACATTAAAAAAAATCGTTTGGTATTTCTTTAATGAAATATTAATGAACAAATGGCCAATTTAAAGATAATATGAGAACTATTTTTCATTGTCTGTCACTTTGTTCCCTTTACGTTGGTAAATGTCACTTTTAACACTGATTTTTTGTTGGCTAATTTATGATGATGTATTGTAACTATTATTCAAACATGGGCATTAGGGAAATATAATCTCTGAAGATGTTATGATGTATGCTATGAAACATCAGAATGATATTTTATTATTACTTTGCATAAAAGTTTATGCTGGGCTTTAATATTATTTTCTAACAAGGTTACACTCCCTGCTTAGTCAAACTATGGCTGATATTCCCAGTAAAAGGTTAAGACATACAGTATACTGTATGTCATAATTTTCTATGTTCAAATGCTGTGGTTTAAACATGTATAATATTGAAAAACTGAGAAAAGCATACGAACGCATGAGCCACAAGGCAAATGTTTTTGTTACTTTTGAAGCTGAGTAACATCTCAAGAGTCTGAATCCCTTTATAGAGTAAAGCCACACAAAAAAACATCATTAGGTATTTCATTTATATATTAAAAGGAACAAATGCACAGACTTTAGTATACATTTGAAGGGGGGGGGATTTTTTTATGTGCTTGGATACTCATATTCAAACATGGGTATCTACCAATCAGTGCTTGCATATAATATATTATTTTCTATTTGTTTAGGAAATGTTGGTCTGCAAATGAAAAAACTCGTCTGTTTTCCCCTTTAAGTTTATCCACTTCTCCATGTCAGAATCTTTAAGAAACTCTTGTTAACAATCAATAACAATTCAATAGACTCAATAAAAAGTCAACAGACTTAATGCTGGCCCAAGATTAATTTTGCTGTCAAGAAGTAATAGTAAATATTTATACAATTAGTAACTGAATATATCCAACCCTTGAACTTGCAAGGCATTGAAAAAGTACTACAGTACATCCTACATTGTAAAGAAAGTGAACAGGTAGTAAACCATTGCAAAGAACACCTAAACTTTAGTAAAGACAGAGTTTGAATTGATTGAAAAATGGTTTGCAATTTTTCAGGAATTTAAAGCTTTCTTTTGAAGATTATACCACCATCCTAATAACACCAATAATAGACTTCGTTGAATTTAAGGAAACATCTAATGTTACATTTAAATTATACCTCATTTACAAAAAATAAGAAATATCTGATTGTGTACTTTCAAAACTTTCAGTTAGCAATAGAAGATTTGAAAGTATTTAGAAAATTGCTGCAAGGAAATGCCATGAAAGGATTTCCTTGCATCTTCCAATTTAGCAGTGGTAAAAGGTAATGAGCAGAATTTCAAATAAATCAAGGGCATTTCTGTACTGGCATGAGATATGATCGGTAAAGCCAGCCCATCTTCCACACTGAATTAAAGTCAAATTAAAATCATTTATCATTTAGCCTCTTTGTTACAGTATTTAGACTTGCTTCCTCTGGCAGGTTTATGGGCCTGAATAACTGAACCAATAAACTAAACCATCACATTGTGGTCATTTGGTATATTTGGTTAGCATTGACATTCTTTGAGCACTTAGTTATTGTGTACTGAATGTATCTGTACAAGGAATTCACCATATTTCTTTGTAGAATTACTGATGATGCTGTCGAAATTTGTCTGGTATACAAATTTTTCTTGTGCATTTACTCAGGTTAATGAACATTCTAAAGAAAGCCAGCAGAAATGCTGTTAAAAAAGGAAAAACGGTTTGAATTTGATTTCAATGCCAATGTGTGAAAAAAGGTTTTATATACTGATTGTAATATCTCACTTAAATGCAAAAATTGGCCTCAACACATTTGAAAGTCTGCTCATGTTTTGGAAGTGAGAGCTTGGATATATCTTAAGATTAATGAATGATCATCAAGCTCTATTCTTAGAAAAATGATTTCTGAGCCCCAGATGGGGATTGAACCTGCAACCTTCTGATGACCAGTGAGATGCTCTAACCATTGAGCTACCAAGACTCAGATGGAGAGCTAAGGTGCAAGTTTGACATATATGTGTGACCTAAGCAGAAGCCATTATATATTGATAATGATTGATGCAGTTCATGTTTTGGAAGTGAGAGCTTGGATATATACTCAGAAAAATGATTTTGGGTTTGATCCCCATCTGGGGCTCAGAAATCGTTTTTCTGAGTATGGAGCTTGACGATTGTTCATCTATCTCAAGATATACCCAAGCTCTCACTTCCAAAATATGAACTGCATCAATCATTATCAATATATAGTGGCTTCTGCTTAGGTTGCACATATATGTTGTTGAACTTGTACCTTAGCTCACCATCTGAGTCTTGGTAGCTCAATGGTTAGAGCATCTCACCGGTCATCATCAGGTTGCGGGTTTGATCCCCGTCTGGGGCTCAGAAATTGTTCTTTCTGAGTACAGAGCTTGACGATCATTCATCTATCTTAAAATTCTGCTCATTACCTATTTTACCACAACTAAATTTTAACTTGTAAGGAAATCTTTCTATCATACAAGGTTTGAAATAACAATTCATGATTCGTTACTCATGAATCAAATTACAATTTTCACAATTGGAATTTTAGAAATTTGAGGAAAATTACAAATCCAAATTTTCCAATGAGGCTGGTGCACTATAATATTGGTAGCTGTGATTCTTTGGTATATTTGGTCAATTGTGTGACACCTTGTATGCATTTGTATTGGGAATTTGCCATATTCATTTGTGGAATTATTGTGGATGCCATCAAATTTGTCTGGTTGTACAAACTTTTTTCGTGCAATTATTTAGGCTAATAAACATGCCAAAGGAAACCAGTATAAATGCTCAAACCTGTAATGAAGGGGCAAAATGATTTGAATTTGATGGTTGGAGAAAGGTTTGATCAATTGTAATATCTCATGTGAATGCACATATATAATACGAGATTTAGAAAATGAGATCAAAGATTAGAACTGTCATTTTAGATGACAAGATATTTTAGTACACTTCTTCTAAATGAGGCATAACTTTAATATAACATTAAATCTTAATTTAAATTCTAAAAATTCTATTATTGTTATTATCAACAACTTAGTATGATCTATGTAATTGAGCTTTAAAAATTCATGAAAAATTACAAACCATTTTTCAATAATTAATTTGAACCCCAGGATACCAGTAATAATTAATACTTCCAAAACTTCTATGACTAACTCTTATTCACGATCTAGTAATGAATTGGAATGAAAGTTTTCAAGGATGCTCCTCTAAATAATAATTAGTGTTGCAGGTTGAGCCAGAAACATGTTGATGCACCAGGTGGTCCATGCAAAGAATTTGATCATTATTGGTTGATTGCTTGAAGCAATTGGTTCATCACTAAATGGCCTCATCACACAAATACCCAGTAAAACACCAAAAACTAGATGATGGCTCAAATGTTGCTGATGTCACATGATTTATAATTCAAGATTTAGAAAAATGAAATTGAGGATGAGAACCATCATTTTAGACTACAAGATATTTCTTCATATGTTTTGCATATGAGGAATAACTTAAATATACAGTACAGTAGAACCTGAGTTATGCAACCCCCATGTTTTGTGACCACCTGTTGTACATGACCATATTTCCTGGCACAGACAATTTGTAGCTAAAAAGTACCTGTAATGAGTGACCATCTGCCCAATGCAACCAATCACCACTTTTTTGCATCCCAAGCAAGAAATTTACCTGTCACTAATGACCATTTTCACTTCAAATGCCCAACATGTATGCAGAATACTGAGAGACAAGAGTTCGTATTTTTCACAATGTATTAATGTATTAATATACTCAAATTTCAAAACAACATCGCCTTTCCTGTCTGCAAGCATCTATATCCATCTTGCAAACTTTAAAACTCATGACATGACATTGTATCTTACATTTCAATTTAAATACACAACTTGCAAGTCATCATGCAAATATGTATGGAATTTTGTTTTTGTATTTTTCTGAAGTCAAACGGCACACATCACCTGTCAAGGTGTAAAAGGTGTCATGAAGTAATCGTGTCTTATGTAAATATGCCACAGTTGTTCGCATATAAATAACAGTGTTTTTAGTCCATATTTATCAGTTCGCTAAAGTTCTCAAAACCTAGTAGTTGTACAGTCTCTTGTCTTTACATATTAATTTTCACTATGGCTATGGTTCATGTGCACAAAAAATGCAAGGTCATGATGTTGGATGAGCAAATGTGTGTCATCAAACTTCCCAACCAGGGTGATTCAGATAGAAAAATTGCCAAAAGCTTTGTCTGTAACGTTTATACTGTATTTATATTGACTGAATAATACAATTTGTTATTTTAAAGATTAGTTTGCTATTGTCTCTTAATATCGTTACATCATTGTGGCATTTTTAGCATTTAAAAAACATGTTTGATATTTTTAAGAAATAATGATGTCATTCACAAACCTGTTTTAACGACCACCTGTCAATTACGACCGTTTTCACAATAACCAAGGGTGGTCACATAACTCAGGTTCTACCGTACCATTAATTCTTAACTTAACCCTTTAAGGGGCAAAGGTGCACTTTAGTATTCTACTCTGGCTAATGCCAGATGATTTTACTTGTCAAATGGACAAGCCCTGCCTCTTGATGAGTGAAATTCAAAAAAGTCTGCAATCATTTCTATTTAGATGGTGGTACAACCTCTGCAACTAAGCTTTAAAATTCCTGAAAAAATCAATAACAAATTCAAGCCCTGATCATGTTACAAATACTGTGTCTTGTAAGTCAACATTTTGTTGAACTGAAAATTGACCATAGACAAACCACAAAGTAACCAGAGGTAAACCACATTAGGCTATTTCTAAGCAGTACTATATGGGATAGTGAAAACAAAATCCCATTTACCTTGCTAGATTACCAGACCAGATACTTCATCTGAAGCATCCAAACAAGTACAGCACTGTTGGTCAGCAACAAATACATGCACAATTCCAGATAATTTTAACATACCATTTAACAAGAAAGTGGATTTCATTGTCAACTTCAGTTGCTCCAAGAATCTTCTCTGCTTCAAGCCCTCTTTCAAATCCTGTCACCTGATCCTGTCCATTAACCTCCATCTCACTTTCTGTTGTTGATTTTGTTTCGGCATCATTCTGAGCTGTTTTAGTATGAATTGTGCTTGAAGCTCCTCTCCTTTTTTTTGATTTTCTGTGAATTAGAAAATAGATTGTGTAGACAACCATCCATTATAAATGAAAAATAACTAAATGTGTTATGTATCCCAAAGTCATACCAAACATAACATAATCAATGAACTGAGACACAACCTAGATACACATAGATTGTTAACAAGGATGGCAGAGGTTATCCCAATTATAATTAATACATTTAGATAGAATACAAAAATTAACAAAGTAAAAATTCAAAACTTAAAATTAAAATTGATAAAACAACCACCATATACATCTACCTGTATTATAACATTAACAATATCATTGTGAATAATAATTACTTCTTTTACCCTAATTGAGACCTTTCCAAAGGTGTCAGCTTCTACAATTTCTTTTGGTAAAATATTGCATACTTTAACAACACATGTAAAGACTGAATATTTCCAAATATAACTCCAACTCAAAGCTATTTTTAAAGGAATGAAATCTGGCCTTAACTGTAGTCCACATAAGAAGTTTGAAAATAATTAGAAGGATCAAATCCATTTAATCCATGGGTAGTTTTATTACATTTCACTAATGACAAAACATCCTCTCTTCTAAGGTAGGCCAAACTTATATCTTGATTCTCTGCTCATGTTCCATTTTGGGTCCACAAGCACCAAAATCACATCTGAACACTCAATGAACTTTGTCTAACTCCTTTATATCCTTCAAGTAAATGACCAATTTTTCAATTGCATACATGTTTCTGAAAGACTTATCCCATCTTCAGTATTAGTGATTATGGATATTCACAAGTATTATTTATATGCTAACCTAATTAAAATCCAGGGTATTACACATCTAATGGATTAACTAGGTGTCAATGAAAAGGTATAGAAATGCTAATTACAGTGTGCAGATGATTGAGTTACAGACTGAAGATAAAAATAATTAGACTGGGTGAATGTTAGACTAAAAATTGCATTCACATGATAGACTTGACTATTAAGTTCCTTCATCGTTGCAGTAAGATGATAAGTGGTTTTGCCAAATGAATGTAACTTACTACACACATTGCTAATCTTGATATTAACAGTTGATAATGAATGTCCAAACAATAAATTGTTATCAAAACAGTGAAACTGAAAAATAAAATGTTCTGTCAACTTCTGTGATGCAGTTTCAGTGCACCATCACTCATATTTGTTCCTTACTTGTCACTAGACAATTACAGGTGCAATCAATTACAAGAGGCATTTGCTAGTGAATAAAAAGGTCTCAAACAGCATTTTCTGAAAATAATCTTATTTCAGGTGACTTTTAGAAAGAACAGACAATGATTTTTAATGGTTGTGACTTGTTGAGTAATGTTGGTAGTGTTAACATGACACACAATAATTGCACATACATTCAACCTTTTACCGTAGTTGTGAAAGATCAACCAGGAACTTTAACAGAGCTATAAAACAAAACACCATCCAAAAACAAACACATCATAAAATTCAAGATTCGAATCAAAAGCTACATGTAGATGAGAACATTTATTGGTAATATTTCATCTTTATTTCAAAGACATTATCAGTCCAATGGACTTGCACACTAATAACAACAAACTTATATGGAATGGATGACATCATACCACATCTATTTCCTGGTACATGAATTTGACATCAAACAAATACAATTACTGGATGTAAAATCTCTCATGCATGTTCACTTATCACCTTAAAATGAAGGACTTTGAAAAATAAAGTTGTTTGAAATGAAAGGTTTTATACAAAGACAGTAAGATTGCTAGTTGTTAATTCATTCAGTCAAACATACAGTATTGCTCAAAATGTTTAACAAGAATTGAGAGAGATCCTCAAGCTCAGTTTCAAGATGTTGTAATATAGATAGCTGTACCAAATTTCAAGTATTGAGCTAAAAGTATGCCAATACAAGAATCTAAAACTAAAAAGCCATTTTGCTACAAATTCATGTCAAATCACTACAACAGCATGTTGCAACTAGTCATCTCATCACATCTTAGTATGTATTTGCTGCAAAGTTTGATGATGAAATAGACATGGTATTATCCACTTTGCATTTCATGCTAATGAAGGATTTTGCTCAAAATGTCAGTATTTCCTGCTCAATGTCTTTGGAGTTGCTTATCCTTTTGGCTTATCTGGAACTATAGCATTTCATAATGAAATTACTTTGGTGCAAAGAGTCTAACACCCAGGTTATTTTTCACAGTGCTATTCTGATCTACTACTACTCTTGTAAAATAAGTCTTTCAGTCACTTGTGTCATAAATCAGTTAACCATGTTGTTGAGCAGGTGTGTCTAATACCATAATGATGAGGTTTGCCACATTCTCTTTTATTCAACTGACTAATTGCTACTGTTGTTTCAAATCAATTTAAAAACAGCAACAGTGTATTTGGTAAATGCACATCATTCCACAGTATTCATAACAAAGTTGCATCAACATTTTTTCTTCACTTTGGTACAGTATTCAACTGACACAATGCTTTGCATTTTTACTACATAGAAGTCATTAAAAACAAAGATTTCAATGAACATATGCAATTTTGTTTTAATAAATTTGAGATTGATATTTTTGCAATCCTCGATGCTCAATACAGCAATGTGATCCTCAAAAAACAGTTTCGAGTATTGCATATTGAAGATTGAGAATGATTAAGTTTCATTTGAGCAATACTGTGTTGTTTAGGTTAATCAAATATACAGCATTTTCATAGTTCAGGAAATGTTGGGTTACAACATTTGGGTTGAATTGGAATTTTTTAAGACAGCAGTCAGTTTAGCCAATTTACCAAAGACTGCAGCCAGGACAGGAAATTTGATAAACAATGTTACTTCTTGGAAATTTTATCTCTGTTTCAAAGAACATAAGAAATCTATTTGTTATAAATGATGAAATTTGCAGGCTCTAAGGCAACCAAAAATTTTCTTCAAACAATTTTTGACTACATGTTCATCTCATCTTCCCAACTATGGTATCCAGAGCCAAATCTTTGGTAGGTTGTCATCACCTTGACACTAGTGGATGAGTTAGTTGAAAAGTAGTGATTTTCTTCAGTTTCTTTAGAAGGATGTTCTTAATATGATTTGGAAGGCCAAAGAATGAAATTGTATGAAACTATGTTAAAATTGGCACTTGATGTACAGAAGCTAAAGATCTTTGGCAGAAGATTGTTAATCTTAGAAGACTCAAGTACCTAAATGTGTGCACCCTCACAGGGATTTTAATTGCAATAAGCACATCAAACTCAAGTGTTGAGCATGCTTTCAGCATCTTCACTAACACATCATCAAGCAGGTGCCTTTCAATGAAGCATAAAAGAATGGAATTAATGTTAATAATAGGTGCAAATGACCAAAACTGAAATGATATAGAGGAAAAGAGTATTAATTGAGAGCACTCAACATTTATCTCAAAACAATTAAAAAAAAAGCTAAACTTTCAGAAAGTGAACCTCCAGGTAAAGTTGTACTGTTGGGATCAGAAGAGGGCAGCAAGCAATGTGTATACAATAGCACAATTGGCACAGATAATTCTGAAGATTTTAATATTTTCATGATTACAACCACAATCATTTGGATGATGATGAACATGAAGATAAACTGTTTGAATAAACTGCAGTGTTTGTAAATTTTTCCTCTGCTTTAATTTTGAGTGTGTTTTAATAGACTGTTAAAGTGCAGACAATAACCTTACCACCATTACAATGAATGAGGTAGAATGATTTTAATTGTTTTCATGGTATTTCCTTATCACAACAGACCAATTTATACACACATGGGATTTGCACACACAAGTTGATTTATGCATGCAAGTCACCACACCAGCACAGTTTTGCTAACAAAAAGGCCTGACTCTTGCATGTCTTCTTCACCTGGTTGCAAACTTAAACAGTTTAGAATATTACATGGACAAAATATTACATGGACAAAATATTACATATTGCAATATGCTTCCTCAAAGTCTATACTACTGTAATTCACATGGAGAGAAAAGGTTATCAAGTGTAAGTTTACAGAAATTTTAAAGGAGGTTCTTCACCATACCCTGTTTAACATGGTACTTAAAAGAGCCAAGCTGGTTCATTTAGGAGCCACCAATTACACCAAACATCAATAACAAATGAAATCTCAAGTAAATCAACACTTTAATAACAGTCTGCTATAATTTTTATTTTGTTGATAATTTTCACTGGATTTTCATGGGAGGATTATACTGAAATGTTCATTTCAATATAATTCCCCAGAAGGGCAGGGGTGGTCATATTGGAATTGATCCGGCACGCACTCTATTTATCTAGAAATTATGTTATTTGCCATGGTAACCCATGACCAGTCAATATATACATACATACATTACATATATATATATATATATATATATATATATATATATACCATATTTTCCGCACTATAAGCTGCTACTTTTTGACCAAAATTTTTGCCGTGTGGCTTATAATATGGTGCAACTTATACACAAATTTTTAAAAAAAAACAAAAAAAATGACAGAAGAATTTTTATTTTGAAACTCAAATTACCATGAACTGTAAACTCTTGAACATGAAAAAATATCAGAGTCATAAGTTCTTTCCATTCGGATATGGAGGACAAAGATTTTCATGGGTTTGTCAAGGACGATTTAATAGACTTTTAAAAATAACATTACCTACTAGTCTTATGAATCACATTTTAAGTGATGTTTAGTGTATATATATTTCTGTAGAATGTTGCAATAATGACAAATATAGCTCATGGTTTTTCCTTGTCTCATGTTCATTGTTCACTTATTCACGCTACACAAGGAATAGCGACGTAACAAAATAGGTACTTCTTTGGACTTTTTCACATAGTGGCTTACAGTTCAGTGCAGCTTATAGTCCAGTGCGACTTATCTATGAATTTTTCAAAAAAAATAGTCAAAAATTGCCAATGCGGCTTATAATATGGTGCGACTTATAGTGCAGAAAATATGGTATATATATATATATATATATATATATATATATATATATATATTTGTGTGTGTGTGTGTATAGGTCAACTGACACTTAGACCGGACATCGGATTTGGCTGATATTTTGCAACATCAGCAAAACATTGGACAGGTAAAATATCACTACTATGGTCAATGTTTTTTGCTGATGTTAAATTTCTAAATTTTGGCATTTGTAAGAAGACAAAAGCTAAAAGATGTAGAACACTAGATGACTAGGTTCCAACTCTTGCTGAGAATTGTGTGAACCTGTTTATTTAGAAAGATAAGTGGCGATTGACGAAAGTCAGATTGGAAATTTAAGAGAGCGACTTGTGAAAATGCAACATTTTTGGCATGAGTTTGGTGGAATTAAAAATATATGTGCAATGTGTCACCTTCAAAATAAAACTAACAAACAAATGATTAAATTATCAGTGCTAGGACATGCTTGAAAATTTAGGCTACCAATTTGGGTAAATTGCAGTTATTAGGGCTGCATTCTTGGCAGATAAAGGTAGAGTCCTTTCCTTTTACACCCAAAAATATAGTTACATCATTTAACCATTGCCAATGTATACAAAACATACTAAATTGTAAGTAAATAGCTTGAATACACTTAGTGTGGATTGAGTCCTTGATGATTTAAACTGAAGGGAGTACCAGACCCAAGAACCTTGGCATGGTGGTTCGCTGCATCTGATACCAGCCCAATTCTACAGAAGCATCAAAGTGTGAAACTGTGCAGCCCAATCTTGATTCTTAAACTGAAAGGATATTTATTTAACTATTTAAGGCAGTTCAGATAAATATCAAGTCAAGAAAAAACTCTGCAAAATTGTAAACGATGATAATAGTGTATTGCTTGAGAAGAAGTTATTATTTAGTTTGCTACTTAATAGCTAACAGTGATTGTTTACATCTCAAAGAACATGAAACCATATCCGGATAGTGATTAATCTGGGCTTCCTACAAATGGCCCCATGCAGTAATCTCTAAAAACATCAGATCAAACATTGGCCAATGTTGTAAAAGAAATATTGGCCATCGGATCAGCAAGCAAAACCCATTTTGGTTGACCTTTATATATATATATATATATATATATATATATATATATATATATAAAACAAAACCACACTGCTTAGCAATTCAACAAAAAATATATACCAAAACATTATATATATATATATATATATATATATGATTGTGTGAAATTATGTATTTGGGTGAAAGTTCAGAATATTAATGCTACTTGCAAGTGAAACAAATACATTCCAGGTAAGTAAAGAAAACTCTCCTTGATCACAGCTGGGATTCAAACCTGCAACCTTCAGTTTACTAGTCCAACACTACAAGGCCAAGATGGGAGCAAGCTGTGGAATGATGGTATGTATGTGTTTGATATTTCAAAACAAACTAGTTTCCTCCATATCAGCATCTATAATGCATCTAATGTTAACATATATATGTATATATATATATATATATATATATATATATAAACTGAATAAATGTAACGAAAGTGTCACAGGTATGGCATGGATGTCTAGAGCGCTCGATACCGTAATAGGCAAAGCAAAAAGTTCTAACCTTTTGTTCAATAAGGATTGTTTGTTGGCTTTCATGTTCCAAAGTTTTTCTTCAAGGCACAAATTGCATTGCTTTCCTCCACTTCTGTACACTGTGGCATACTTTGTCACTGACCACTCAATCTTGAAAAGCCAGTTCTTGAGCTTAAGGTTCCAAACATGTTTTGAGAGTCCTGACTCACTCTGTGTCACTGTTTGGAACCTTAAGCTAAAGAACCGGCCTTTCAAGACTGACTGGTCTGCAATAAAGCATGCCACAGTGTACAGAAATGGAAAAAAGCAATGCAATTTGTGCCAATCAAAAGAAAACCTTTGGATCACAAAAGCCAACAATCAATCCTTACTGAACAAAAAGTCAGGACTCATTTCAAGGTGCCACCACGAAAGCAAATTTAGCATATCAAACAACCATCATGTGAAGAAAAAAGTGATGACTTGCCAGACCTCCCATGCATTGTAACACAATCTATGGTATAAAACAAGGACTGTTGAATCAGTTCCTTTATTGGCTGATGATCACTATTGTGTGAAACTCAGAGCAGCAAGCAACAACATTTTAAGTCTATATCCATATGCATATTACATATATATATATATATATATATATATATATACATATATATATGTACATACACATATATAATGTATAAATACATATATAATGTATGTATGCACACACACACACACACACACATATATATATATATATATATATATTCATGGATTAAACTAAAAATGAAAATGCCAAAAATCATTGACCGTTCTACAGTTCACCTTGGCTCGACCAATTTCAACTTTGGAAATACATATTTCAACACGAGTCGTCAAAGTTGGCAGAACGCAGGACTTTTGATTTGTAGACCTACTTCACTTAACTTCAGGCTATTTGGAATAACTGTTTACCACCAAGCCACCCCACTATTCACTAACGTTTGAGGTTCGAAACTATTCTGACGCTATACCACAATATAGCAATAATCATAGCCACTTTGTCGCAAACAGTACTCACGTTTTATGACTTCTGTTAGAGTTTTCATCCACTTTTCTTTTTCGCGTTTCTGATTCGGAAGACGAGAGGTCTTCGTTGGCTCTCTTCTGTGATTTCTTAAACTCCTCAAGCAGTTCTGGACAATCCAGATTTTCTGCGGGCTCCCATGTATTCTCCAACGAAGAATAACCCTTCCATTTCAGAAAATATTCGAGTCTTCCATCTCGAGTTCGTTGGTCAACAATTTTCTCCACAACATAGTCTTCCTCTTCACCAACTTCGAATTCCTCTTCTTCTTCCTTTAATTTCGCTGCTTGTTTGCCTCGCCTGCCCATTTTCGACAACGAACAGCCAAAACGGTTTACACTGTGCACTAGAGCTTTCTAGGTTCCAGTTACAAATAAATATGGCGGCTTGACCATGACCAAGCGCGCTCTTGATTCCTGGGTTATTTTAACACGTGAGTCAGAAAGCCGGACTTGATTTCAGCCAATCACAAGCCTGCATAGGATAGAAATCGCGAGAAAATGGCGCCAAAATTTATATTTTCTAATTATAACCCTTCGATCCCCAGACCCCTCTGCTAAACGAAGATCTCTGGCATTTGGCAGAATACAATGGGAACGTATTGCCTTGGTAGAAAAGAATTTTGTTGCCCAGAGCAGACTCATAGGCTACTTTTGGGATTGGGCCGGGGTGAGGGGCTTCGACATAGGATTCCAACCCAGTAAGACTCTGAGAACGAAGTTGAGGAGGCCCTGTGTTAATCCAATTAAGAAATTGGTTTAGGGAGTAAAGTAACACTTAAGTGGCCGCTGAAAAACTGCTCCCTTGCAAGAGCTATCACTGATAACAATGATATCCATTTTTTTTGTGGGCTCTCCTTTGATCTATCGCAACAGTGCTAGCCGTTTTCCTCCATTCAGAAACACTGGAACAACAAGGTACAGATCTAGATTGGAATGATGGCCAGAAGCTCATAAGTATCCCCTAAAGATGCACTTTAAATGATTCTTAATTTACTCGGACGAAATACAGAAAAATATCTACTCTAGGTGTTGATCAGACTCCCTGACCATTTTCAAAATATCTCCAGCGTTGAAGAAGGAGGAGAAAAAGTCTGTCGAGCTGTGAGGGAAAGAAGTAATGAGTCAGAACAAATGAAGAGGAGCTGAACCAATATATCCATTAAGGGAAGATTTGAGTTTACTAATGAGTAGACTTTAGTGCAGTAAAAGTTCATCATGAAAGAATTGTAAAGTCTTCTAAGGAAATGGGATGTCCAGTGTCACGATGGTGTGAAAGAACATTGGTAAGAGGCAGATTGAGTCGTCTTTTTCCCGTGAGGGTTGAAATTTCCATATGGTCTGAAATTCGCCTGTGCAAATGTTGGCATGCTTTACCGACAAACGTAGCTCCGCAGCTAGGAAACTTAAAACCATAAATAACATGCGACCTCAAATGAATGGAAATCTTGTCCTTAACCGGAAAAAAAAATAGAAAAGCCAAAGAGATGGCCGAGAAACAAATCGAACACTAATTTGTTGGTAGGCAGTAGAAAGAAGTTTATATTTAACTTAGTAAGGATTTGTAAGACGTTTTATCCAGTAAATAGTGATGAAAAATAAGTGATACATTTAGGCACTATGGAAGCTTTCGCGGAAGGTGAGGTTACCTTATCGAGAAATGAGTTAATACAGCTGTTAAGTAGTTTTTTTGGATAGCCATTTTTATTAAGTTTTTTTATGAAGTTTTCCCAATTCCGTACAAAAATAATAAGTGGAGCAGATATTAAAGCAACGATTGAGAAGACAAGAAATCAAACCTTTTTTATAGGTTAGTGGGATAGAAGAGACAAATGAAATAAGTAAACCGCTGAACATGGATTTACGATATATGGAAGTGGAGAAGTTATTCCCGGAACTGTTGAAAGCGGGAGTCCGTAATTAATGGAGCCGTTTCAACTAAAACCTACATAGTTTTCGCCGGGGGTGGCTTCTGTCCGTAATAGCGAGGTGTCCCGGAGCCAGTGAAGGCTGATATTTCCAAGTGGTCAGAGATTCATCTGTGAAAGCGGGACGTCTCTCCAGCATACATCGCACAACGTCGTTGAAACTGAAAACGACGCAAAATGTTTATAACATTTCCAACAACACAACTTTCTACGGCCTTCCTTTAACCAACATTCGCGTGCCAAAATATGCGCATGATTCAGTAACTTACTTCCATTTTCACGCGACTGTATTGTATGAAAAGCCTCCTCAAAAACAATCAGGGTATCAATCTTTCTGCACCTCTGCTTTGATATAAATTTGGGTTCATGTTTCAAAACCTGTTGTTCAAGGTTTGACGACTTTTCACTACACAAATTTATATAACCCACAATCTCTGTCCATGTGGTACTTACCTCTCCACAATCTGAATAACAATTTTATTCACCTTACCATCTGTTACACCATACGATACTATTAAGCTCTAAGTTCTGCTGAGGGTTTTCTCCAATGGTTTGGAAATTTTATCACAGATGGCTCTCTCCCCAATTTAAATATCTTCAAACTACAATCCTTCACATAGGCGTCCCGAGGGGCCCCAGGGGGCCATGCCCCCCTATTTTCTAGTAGTATTTTGAACTTTATTGAACCTGTTCAACAATTAAATTATTGCCTTGTGTTCTAGATCTTGGCAACATTCGTTGTTACAACCAAGGTTTTCTTGGTGGGATATCGAACAAACACTCGTCGCCATTTACCCAGTGATCCCAAACGATGTTACTTAGTGATGAGCACTGAATCCGCTGACCATCTGGCAAATCGTTGGTAGAAACTACATAGCCACCAAGAAATCGAAATACCAAACCACACAGTCTCTTTCTCAAAGTCAGTTTTCAGTTTTTTGTCCCCCCCCCCTTCCCAGTAGAATTAACTCCAGCTACGCCACTGATCCATCATATTTTCAACGAGTACATTTTCGCTGAACGTTTGTCGGACATTGCCATTCCAAGCTCTGGTTCTCTTTAACAACGTAAAAGTCGGTGGTAAATCAAGTGCAGCACGTTCATCATCCCATGAAGAAAAACAAAATTAACCACTGAGACTAGATCTAGACTCAGATAGTTACCAGCGATTTACCGGGCGGAAAGCGAAGTCGTAAAATGAAAATAAGAGCCCAGCTCAAAATTCTCACGTAAAGAGACGTTAATTGAAAATATATTTAACTGACGTTTCGTCGCTAGTCGCACGACATCTTCGGAGTAGGAATGAATACAGAGAGTTCGCATATTTAATTATATTTAGAAGGTAAAGGATAACACAAAGCTAATGAGAAAAGAGGAAGGTGTGAGAACAGGAAACAGCAATGAGAAAAGAGATGTAAATCAAAACAAGGCAAGGGGAACAAAGTGGATGGTTTCATTAAGTTCGGGCTTAAATTTGGAAATAAGAAGACTTTCCTTAATTAACAAATCCGAAACGGAATTGCAATAGGACATAATGGAAAAGTCTTCAAAGGAAATGGGGTGGCAAGTTGTTCTGGTGTGAGCTTGGATGGCAGAAAGAGAAGAACAGGTCAGTTTCTTTACACTCAAAGGTGAAATCCCCAAGTGCTCACAGATTCGCGTGTGTAATTTGGCTAAAATACAGTGCTCCGCAGCACTGACACTTATTTATAAACTACATGCGATCTCATTAACTTGGGGATGACATCCTTGAACTGAAAGAAACCTGACAGACGCCTGCCTGGCTCAAAGACAATGCGAAGGCCGGTATTAGGAAATCTAGACCTATCTAGATCTAGACCAATTCAAAGTTAAAACAAAATCAGGGGAGGATTTAAAGGAGTATTAGACCCCGTTCACACGATACCGGTACGAAACTGCACCGGTATCAAAATATCACGGTACGAACCTGTTCACACGATTACGGTTTCACATTACGGTTTCAAATCGTTACGGTTAGCATTACGGTTTCATGCTTTTTCATACCGGTACCGTGTGAACGCAAGGCCTAACCGTAACAATTTCGTTACGGTTTCATTTCGTACTGGTATCGTGTGAACGGGGTCTTAAAGGGACCGGCCCCGTTTTGTCTAGAAACTAATTTGTTAAACTGACGCTTGTATCGGTTCATGACAACGAAAATGCTATTATTATTTTCCAAAATATCATTATAATTTAAAGAGTGCACACTGGAAACTCACAATTTCTGCAACGTAATTAATCCTCGTGATGACGTGATGGAACAAACATGATAAACTAACTTGCATGACCGTGTTTTAATGTTTCAATCCCATAACTGTTTACACGATGAATTTCGATGGCCTTCGCAACGTACCTCCGGATCACTGTGTAAACGAGGTACAGCTCTGATAGTCGATGTGTCAGTGTTCACATTTGAAATTCATTTGATAGTAACGAAACTAGTCATTTCATTTTGCTGAATAACTGATGCAAAAGAAATTCCTTCTGGGTATTAAAACCCACCACAGGACACGATTTCCGGCTCCTCCTTTCCATTATTACTGGACTTGCGCCTGTAAATTTTGTGCCATTCTTTCAAATGGACAAGGTTCAGTGGGTATTCAGTGCGCCGGAGGTAACCCAGGTCAGCGGGTACACAATCTCGCACAGTCACATTAATAGAGGAAGCCGTCTAACGGTCTAAGTGTCGTTATTAAAGTTAGGAGCCGATTACATGAAGCGGACTAGCCCGGTTAGCAGGGATGAGTTTTAGTAAACGTTTGTCAATAAGTCAATAACAGTTTTTGAAGATGAATTTTTAATTTTACTCAGGCTAATGTAGACCAATTTACTAGTTAGGGCGCACGTCTCGAACAGGAAAGGGCTGGGAATACCTCCAATAAATAATGCTTAAATCAATGCGCATTTCGGTTCAATATGTGTTCCAGTTCTAGCCTTAGGGCTTACACATCTTTGGTAAAAACAAAACAGATTTTTAAAAATTTTTTCTTTGTTTATCGGATGTACGCACGGTGATGGAACAAAACACGGCTGCTCCCCCGCGTGTCCCCGCAAGCAAAGGGCATTGAGGGCAGCAGCTGCCGCCCTGGCTCCAGCGTCCCCCAATCTATATGACTGCCGCACACTAGTTTTCATATTAGTATATGGAATGTCGTCTCCAGGGCCCAATCCTTGCTCACGATTCGCTCGCTAAAGGGTCGTTTGCACTTACGATTTTTTACCTTGCGAATGACATTTTGGAGGATGTGGTAAACTGACCAGAGTATCTGAGGTCTAAGACGGTTTTTCTGACTATTCACAAGTCAACTGACACAGCTTGCACAGCATACAACCGAACATTTTACTGACATGAAACTATAACTTGCCAACTTAACTCAAAATTTACTTATTTAAGAAGTAGACCTACTAGTGTGATGGGAAAAAATAGACGAGTAGTTCAAGTAATTTTATGGCGAAACTGCATTCTCTTGTTGAAATAGATCTTACCAAACTATATTGTTCATTTGTGGTTGCAATTTGTTTGGCCAATTAGATCAGGTGGGGTTCAAAACTGTTGAAAACTTTAACGACTGCAGCTGGGGCGACTTTGAAATTTTTAGGATTGGTGCCCCCCTCCCCCCCAATTGCTGATTTGCTTCCGTCGTGCCTGTCCACACTTTCGCCACACCCCAGATTTTCTTAATGCGGTACACTCTCCTTGTGTTTGCGGGCATCTGTTCAAAAATTCCAGCGATTTTGTCAAGTTGTATGGTTTTATCATCAAATCCACAATTATTCAATAATTTTCGCGCAACCAAGCCATTACGTCATCTACCGGATGCTGAAAATTGTGGCGCGTCAATATGATGACAATATCCGGTTGTAGAGCTGAAGTTCTTGTTCAAGTTATCCCGAAGCCGAACACTGGCATTTTGTATCTTGATATTTGAGAAGTTCAGGTCAAAGTGGAATGCATTTTCTGAATTGCAAGGAGTAAATTGACCACTGATCTGGTTAGAAGTTAGTAAGTATTTTACGGTCGCGATGTGTTGTAACTTATGTTCAGGCAAAATACAGGAAAAAATTCCAGGGATCTTAGGTCCACATCCGACTCCTTAAAAGCCAATATCTATGACATGAATTATCCAAATTAGGATCTTGTTTACAGCAAGTCAAAGCAGTTTCAGGACTCGTATTTTCAAACCTCCGAGTGTAATATTTTATAAGTTGATCCCTTCGTTTCACCAGTAACGTGAAGGTAAAGTACTGTATGATCTTTTATTAAAAAAACTTATTTCTACTCATCAAACGTCGGTCCCTGCACTATCGCATCATACTCAGGATCGATTATAAACTGAAGCCAGGAAATTTTAAATTTCACTTTTGTGTTCCGCAGATTAACTTATAGTACATCGATCTTGGAATGATTTGATCTTAAAAATGGGAGTTTGTCTTGGAGAGTAGATACTTTATAGATAATTGTAAAAGAAAACACTGTCCGAACTTAACCCGGGTAAATGGTGGTGATCGTATTAGCTTTTTTGCCCATTTGCCCGAACTAAAAGCGATTTCTTCCGAGTTGCTTCTAATTCCGTGTTACTGGAGATTAATTTGATGAAATTCCCGAATGCTGTACTTTTGTACATCGTATCTGTTGTGCAAGGAGTAGGAATCGTTTTTTTGACGATCTAGTAGGTGTTAAAAACTAACTTGATATTTATTCATTCTATATTGTTGGGGACATGTTATCATATTAGACGAAGAATTGTTACTTTTTTTGACTGAATTTGCATTTTGTCAGATGAATTTAAGATGATTGTCATGCATTTAAAAGAGTAGCTAACAGGTGGCTGAAATTACTGGTAGGCGAAAGAGATTCATTTTTTTGTGGTGTAATTAAAATTCATTCAACAAGTGATGGGTCATTGAATGTTGTTATCAGTGCAATTCCGGCTCACTGTTATTTTGAAATCCATATTTTGTTACTTCACTGAAAAATCATTCTATTGTAAGAATATTTTATTTGTATAATACAAAATTGGCACAATCCAAAAACCTGCCAGAATTTCCTATGTAAACACACTTGCTCTACTACCTGTAGTAATATTACGGAACTGCTTTTCTCGTACACCGTGACCCCGAGTGTCACTGGTAATTTTCTGCCATGTTTTCTCCCTAGTAGCCAAAAAAAATGTAGTAATGAAGTTATTTTGAGTCACTCAAAAGTCAGCTGGGTAGAGTCATCAGTTTAACCCATTCCTGCCCAGACAACTATTTGTAATTACTCTGGCTAATACCAGATGCTTTTAAACATCAGCAGGCAGCTTTTTGGTAAAAGTTGGGTTGAGGAGTTATCTCAATTAAATCATTCTTGCTGGAATGAACTTTGATAATTTAAATCTTGATCAAGCCAGGTAGTCATGAAAAGGAGGCTTACTTGGTAGGAATGGTTTAAACATCCAGGAGATGCAATTGACCTCATTTGCTTTTATTAAAGTAGGACTTGAATTAACCACTATTAGACAGAAATTTCACTGGTCAAATTTCAAAGTTTGCTGTCTAAGACTGTGTAGATGGCTTTCCAACTTACTGTTTTTTTATGTAGTTTTTAAATTTAAATTTGTGTTTTTTTGATCATACAATAACCAGACAATCTCAAGTAGCAAAAATAAACATCAGCATTTGCAAAGATTAAATTATTATATCCTTTCAAATGAGATTTTTTTTCTTATTCAAAATTATCTAAAACAGTTTTTACTAACCATGTCAAGTTACTTAAATATGAGTCAGCTGCCAATTTGAAATAATACAATTAAAATGTAATTTTAATTGGTTTGATGATGGTTTTAGAATAGAACCAAACCATTACTAAATCAACTTTTGTCTTGATTTTGACTTGTATTCTGAGTCTTCAAGATGTTCTTCATCAGAATATGTTTTATCTTGTTTTACTTAAACATATTTTTAGTAACCATGTAATGAAAACTACTAACAATTGGTTAACAGGATACAGTTAATTTTGAGCTCTGGAAAGTTTTTTGTTTTGTTTTTTTCCATTAAACTGAGCATTTCATATTTTTGGCTATCAATCATTAAAAATCAATTAGAAGGAATCCTCTAATCTGAACTTAGTCAATTTATAAAATTTACATTAATTGGATAACTTTCTTGCATGTTGACAGAACCAAGAATGTATCCCATAAGAATTGGCATAAAGTTAAAGAAAAGATAAATTTATATGGCTATGTGAAAGGTTTTTTTTCTTATTTGTTAAAGATTTGAAACTAAGGCCTATAATACAGTAGCTTCACTATAGTACACTCAATAAGAGATGCTCTTTCCACTGGTCTGTTTACTATTGGAGTATCATGTTTAAGTTAATACCAATAAAAAATGCATTTTTTGGTGAATTTACCATTGTTTGATAATAACAGTACAGTAGTTGTTTTGTAAAAATATAGATTGAGATAGCACAGTCAGGTAAAGACAAGTTAGGACATCTGTGAAGTGTTGTCTGATCAAATATTTTCTATTGAGCTTTAAGGTACCAGAATTGTAACCTTTGACAGGCAATAAATGATGAAAAATATGAGGCCCATTGAAGGCTACAGTTCTTGTCAAAGAAAGCTTGCATTAAATATGTGTGGTGAGAGAATGCTTGTCAAATATTATGTAGTTGTTTTGATTTAAATTTCAGTATTTATTCATTTCTTTTAAAAACTTATCTCAATATCATTAGCATGGGGCATTTGGGTAATCAAGGATCCTTGTCAGTGGATATAATAGTATTATCTACAGTTTACCAGTAACTGGTAAATATAATAAACATAGTGATAACAAAAATGTGTCTTCATACATTTTCAATATTCAAACTAAATGTATTGAATTCTACTTTTAGCTCATTCCCTAATCTGTAGATTTTAACAGAAGGCTTTAGATCATATGGAAATTTAAAAAAGCTGAATCATCTACAAGGTAGAAAATTCCCAGACAACTGCAATAAATCCTCTTTCAGTATTAGCTTGTTGAATATTAATGAACAAAAGTTTCAAAGACAAACTGAGAAACATTTCATTACAGTCTTCATGCAAGTGATATGTAAAGTTTTCAATAATTTATGACTGACTGAACATTATGATGTCTAACCCAATAGTAAAAAATTATACTCTGTAAAGCTCTAGTGATCATAGAAAGGTACCAATACTTCTGTGGAACAGGCTGACCAGTCTTGATTGCCACAATTTTTCTTTGACTTTTTTTTTTAAGAAACAAAGATGATAGTGATAATAATAGAATTTTTCTTTCCCTTCATCTGAATTTGGCTTATCCCCGACCATTTCAAGGAGTTAGGGGTGAGATAGAGAAAGGCTATGGCTAAGAAAGGAAGTCATGTAAAAATTTCCAACATATTATGAGAAGACATATCTAATGCAATGCATAACTGCTTGATCATGTAAAATTTTCCAAATTTGTTTGAAAATTTTGTTTCACAATTTCTAGCTTTTCCATTTACATTTCTCATACTGACCCCCAATCCCTAGAAAAACCCTTGTAATGAGCTTTTGTGTGAATAAAACTGACCAATTTCATCTTAAATTGTGGTTAAGCTCTTGAAATTGTCAGACATTTGAAGTAATCAGTCTTTTATATATATACCAGTAATAACACAGAGTACAACCCATTCAGTATGATGTTACTTAGAAGGATTAATTAGCAAAATGATGGAAAAACCCCATAAAATCAGTTGATGTGACTTAAAGCCAGGTTTTATTTGTTGAAAAATGAACAACTTAATTCACAAAAAGTATAGATCTGTGTATTTCAATTCATTAAGACTTGAATGCCTATTAAAAGTTTTCCAACATTTGCATATAAATACAGACACCACAAAATCTAATGTTTACATCTAACAATTTTCTGCTTGGCTGATGCAATAGTTTTGCTCCCAAGAAACTTTAAAGTTTGGCTTGGATGCTACTGTAATTGTATCCTTGCAAGAGTTGGTTATGATTAACATGTTCACATATTCCTTTGTTCTTCTAATACTTCACAATGATCCTTGGGCAGCTGGTGCTCTTTTAATTAGTCCCTGTACCTTTCATTTTTGTCACTGCAGCAAACATGGATACTGAGGAGAGTGGTGTGAGGAATTCAATTTGTTCAGAGGATGCAGCAAGCAACACATCTAATTATAGTAGTCCTGGTAAAGTTTCAAGGATGTCAAGCAGCTTTGATGAGCAGAGTGACAGTTCTGGAGAATCTGATGATAATGAAGCTGATGCTGATATTGACCAGATGTTGACTGAACTTGAAGACTTTCAAGTGGTAAGCAATATCAGGAAAGTGGTGCACCTACATTCTTGTTTGCCTACATATTTTTGTGTTCATGTCCTATCAACATCACAAAGATACCCTTTTCCCATAAAAATATAACTTTCAAGAAATGATTTTTTTGCAATTTGGAAATCACAATACATTTATTCAAACCTGGGATGAACTGAATACAGGTATATTATTTACTGTACCTTCCAGTATACTTAACCCAGTATCTTATTAGTAATCATGTCAGTGATGCTCAAAAAAAATGTTTGGTTTGCTTTTGCTTCAAGCTCTCTTTTCTTCTAGCTTTCAGAAAGTTTTAATTTCAAAACTATTCTAACTTTCTGTTCCATTGACAGCCCAACAAACTTTTTCAGGTGTGGATTCAATGACTGACTATTTTTGGCTTATGAGATTAGTGGGGGGTGTCATACCCCAATGTGCCTCCATTAAGCACATCCTTGCCAAAGTGCCACTGGAATTTATAAGAATTGTCTTGAGGACTATTGCAACATGTGTTGACAATTCTTCCCCACACAGTGGGAATGCCCTTACATATTTTCAGTGTACTCCAGAAATCCTGAATCTCTGAACTTAGCTTACCTCAAGCAGCTAACATCATAGGATACTGCCACAGCAGTAAAATTAGAATTCTTAATTATTTCTTAATTCTTAAAAAATTCTTAATTAATTCTTAAGAATTCTAAGAATAGAATTCTTAATTATGGTTGATATTTTAACCCACTGAGGGGCAAGGGCACACTTTGATATTTTACTCTGGCTGATGCCAGATGATTTTGCTCATCAAAGACATGAACCCTGCCCATTAATGAGTTAACTTCAACTCAATTTTTTTAATAAATTATTGATTAATGTATTTCAAACATATTTAGGAATTGGTACAAACAGAGTCACAACATGCTATTGATGAAGAATTACCAGAAAAGAATGAGCCTCTGGTATGTACAGTATGTTGCAATATAGTATTTTTATTCTTTAGCAACTGAACACAGATGAAATGGTAGAGACTTGTCAATGAATAGAAATGGAGAATAGTTAAAATACACTCAAGTTTACAGTATGACAAGCTTCTAAATTTTCCATCTGATACATGTTAGTTTGTAAATTAATGATTATGCATTGGCAATACAGCAATCCTCGTGAACACAATGCTTGTAAATTTTTTCATCTGTCATGTAGGTTTCTGAAGATTTCTGCTCTTTGAAGAACACCTTTGTTTACTGACCTGTCTCCCAACATTTTTTCTACTTAGTACACTAAGTAACAATTTGGTTGTGCACTAAAAAGTCTGCCTGATCTCATGTATTTTTGGTGGCAATCATACAATTGTTCTTCCTTATGGGCAGAATGTCTTTTTTCTTTCTTTTCTTTTAGTATGGATGGATTGATAAAAGCAATCAACACACCTCTCTCCTTCATTTTTGATTATTTTAACTTGATCCTAAATATTCTCTGCTGCTTTCACTTGTATGTTTCCTGATTGACTTTCTATCAGAAAATCTTCCTGGTTATTTTTAATGTGTTATCTTTATTGCATAATTTTGAGTCACATGACTACTTTACATAAAAATCCTGATCAAATTTTGATTTAGTATATTAATTTTTTTTACCCAACAAGGAGTATTTGATCTGATTTTGAACCACAGAGAAGCAATTGGAAAAAGAAAGCTAAACAGATGGCAAAGTTTTGTATCAAACACAACTTTCAAGTGTATGATATGGCATCCCAAATTAATCCATCATATTTAAAGAGGAAAATTTGGTTTAAATTTGGTGAAATTTTATGTCCAGTGAGATCACATTTCCAAACTATTGTCTCAATATTGATTTATATCAGAATTTCCCCAAAGATTAATTAATAAGTTTGACATAGACAACCCAATTTGCTTCACTTTGGCAAAGAGTACACTGTTTTTGCTCTAAATATTAGTTTCTTGAAGTATATACAGCTGTAATTCTAGTGCTACAAAAATCTTGTTAAATAATTTGTTAACATTGCTTCTTGCAAGGATGAAATTTCATTTTCAATGAATGCAATAGAAGACAGTGGAGATGTAGATTTGGATGCTTTGCTGGAAGATCTGTGCATTATGGAGAAAGATTTAACTTCTGGTAGGAACAATGATAATCACTCTGTTGAAAGATCCCCATCACCTTCAAAGCTGGCATCAAGAAGGTTATCATCTCCAGTTAAGGTATAGTATTTAAGTAAGAGTAAACTGTAATGAAATTTAAATGAAGGAATTATTATGGTGAAAACACAATTTGTTTATAGTTACATGAAGTGGTAAGAATAAGAATTCCTGATAATTCCTACATAAACCATTGTTAACATGGTGAATATGTTATAGAACTATATTTCAACAAACTTCCCAATTCTTTGCTCTTAAAAAATGTTGTCTTGTTTATTATTCTCGGAATTTTATTTTGTGAATACTAAACAAGGCTATGTGACATTCATAAGAATGTTTATCACCATCCTGAGTGGTAAAAAGAATTCGAGGAGCTAAGAAGCAAGGTTAAGTTGTGGGCCTATGCTAGCTGGGGCAATTTTGATACAGAAAGCACATTCTTTGTGTATTCTTACTGTCATTGATGTTTTGGTTGAAGAAAAATGCAACTTTCCACCATAAAAAAGACACCTCAGGGAACCCATGTGATCTGAATGCTCTCCAGTTCCTATGCTCCTAAAAGGATTTGAGAAAATACAATGACTATCATGCATTCAGGCAGACCTGCCAATCCCTGAGGTACAGAAATCTTAATGTTTAAAATTTTTTATGCGTAAAAAATATGGAAATTTGTTTCAAAATCTTGAGATTTTGGAAAGATGTCTAAAAAGGCCAGCACTTTTGTTTTATCATTTTCCCCGTTTCCGTGTGACTTATAGGATCGCAGGTGGTCAAAATTTGTTGTCAAATGCTGTTGTCTCCAAGTAAATATTAAGTCATGCTATCTCAATGGTAGAGATATTTCTTTTTTGAGATTTCTTTGCTCAAATTTCTTAGGTTGGTCGTTCTTTTTCAAGGGCCGAGAAAGATATCTTTTACTGGTGAATTATCATTAAAAAAATTGGGTAAAATGAACTCTAAATCGTGAGAACTTAAGATTTCTATATAGGGATAGCCTGCGTCGCAGTGCGACTTTTCACCTGGATTTTCACCCGGGCGCAACTAGGAATTTCGACGGGTAGGGGTCGGATGGCAGTACCAAGGCATAGTCAGGGTGATTTTGATCATTTCGAGAGAGGTAAATCTACTTTGGGGATTGAGGACGAAAAGCTGTCACTAAAAGAGCACACATAAGATTTCTCATAAAAAGAACAAGGGTCGCGACCCCCCAACCCCCCTCGAGTTGCGCCCCTATCATAAAAATCGTGTGACACACGATAAAATCGAGAGAGTTAGCAGGTTTGTACAAGTTATGTAGTATCCTGAAATGTTTTGATTTTTCAGGTAACTGCTGATGTAAAAGAACAGCTGATCATCCTGGAAGAAGAACTGGAAAACCAAAAAGAACTCTCATTTGTAAGTATGAAATCATGGTGGTATATGAAACCTTTTATTTCAGTTCATTGTGATAAAATTACGATCAAGAAGTTCAAAACTCTAGTCTGTACAACAACAACAACGTGTTATAGTTACTCACCTTAACAAATGCTTCGAGGATCATCATTTTGTCGTTAAATATGAAATAAGGATTAAAAAAAGCCCCAAATGATCCATGGACCGCTTGAACTGAGAAGTCACGAGACCTGAGTTCTCTCAAGAGGGTTGGGATCACGTGACTTTTTAGTACTGGCAGTATTGTCGGTGGTTGATTTATTTCCAAATATTATGGTGCATGGTGCTACTCAACATTGCACAAACAAAGTTGTCCCTGGAAAACTCTTAACTCTTAGAAAATTGACACACGTTAACCAAAAGAATGCCATCGAGATAAGATAGAGTTACAAAATGTAGGTAATTGAGGAATATTTTCAGGTCTATGTCACTGGAGATGTCTGTAAAACATGGAGTAATGTTGGAGGGGATGATGGCTCTTTAAGTGTTTAAAGCCGGATGCGCGGATAGAAAACTTGGGATTCTACTCGAATACGCTGTTGGTACAAATGGGCTGGATGAAGGACAAAATCAGTTCCAAAGTCGACAAGTTAACTATTTCTACGCCGTTTTTAGAAAGTCTTGCCTTTTCTAAAAGGTCGTTTTATCTTATCTCGCTATTCTGATTTTATTCCCATAAAACCGCCGGCCACGCAAACTACATGTCCGAGTAGTGATCCATAGAATTATTATTTAGACAGTAATTCTAGATATCTAGTAATCTGTGATGTTATCCCATAGATATTTTCACTGCTAGCTTTCCCTTGTTCTGTTCGTATTCATGGCCGACTTTCTGAGAAAGGAAGCGGTCAGAAGACCTCTTCGTGAACTGAACGGAAAAAGACATTTTTGGAATTCGATTCACAGAAGCATCATGCGGACTTCCGTTTTCACTCCATGGCTAAATTAGTTTGGATGTGCTAAGTGACGGTATATCGTCACTGTTTTGAATCTCAACACGGCATTGTGGTATATGACGTAATTTCCGTGTGGACCCTTGATGAGTAAATGTTCATTTTTCAGTCTAAAATTTTGAACTGACTGTTGTAAAGCCATTATACTCAATTCGACATTTTGATGTTATTCTTTAACCTGGCGTATGTAATTACCTCTGAAGGTGCTTGTGAAAAGACAAAAAACTGGACATTCTATCTTCTCTTTCCATAGGGCATTCTATCTTCTCTTTCCATACGAAGTAAACATTGAGCAGCGGAGAACCCCTTTTGAAATTTTTCTTCACTTGCCGCTGGCATTTGACGTTTTGCTTACTGACGTCACTAGTTGTCCAAACAGGGGCGCAACTTGAGGTGGAGGTCGGCGGGGGGGATTGCGACGCCTGCCCTTTTTGTGGGAGGTCTTGTGTGTACCCTGTTAGTGACAGCTTTTTGCCCTCATTTCCCAAAGCCGCGTAGACTTTACTGCACTCAAAATGGTCCAAATCACGGCGACGGTGCCTTTATACTACCGTCCGATCCCTGCCCTTCGATATTTCCTTGTTACACCCCTGTACAAGCTGGGTGAATGAAATACTAAATGTTTGGTATTTACATATTGTATATAATACGTAAGTATACATTACGTCAAGGCAAAGAATAAGAAACTTTGCAGAAGAAAGCAAAGAAACTTTGCGGCAATATTAGTATTTGAGTGATTAACTGCTTATATTTATGTCGTTACCTTACTTGGGTAAGATAAAAGTGAATACCTGTTATACGTTGGAATGAACTGGGTATGTATGACTAATATTATGTTTATCGCACCAGTAATCTTGACTCCAAATTCATCTCTAAGAAAACGTCAATTTGGGGATCATGAAAATTCTATCTTGTCAGATAAGAAAAACGGGGGACTGGAACTACGTATGTCATTGGCAGTGCGGTATCGACGGGGCGCCCACTGGGGCGCTTGTCCTGGGCACAAAATTTTATGAGACGACATTTTCAGGAACAAAAATTCGACTTTTTTGTCTTTTTATCCAGATTCAAATGTATTTTGCAAAGCTCAACAAAATATTAAATCAGTGTTATAACTTTTCATTATTAATTAACGACTTTGCAGCTGTCAAGGCTCAGAAGCGCCTGTTTTAAATTTTCTACTACATATTGTGTTATAAAGAAAAAGAAAGCAATATATACATATATTTCTACAGAAGCAACTCGCTTAGTTGTTGGATGTATGGAGCTTGGGTGCGATACGCCGAGGGTGCGCCTTCAACAAAGTTTGCCCCTGGCGGATTACCACCTAGGTACGGCTCTACACTGTGGGGTAACTATTTGAAAATAAACAGCTCAAATACTAAAAATTCAAATGCTGATATTGTCGCCACCTTTCGTTGATTTCCTTGCTACAAATTCTTAAGCTAAGGAGACTTAATATTCAGTTACTGATCAAACTTGCGCAACCAGCAAACGTCTTCAAGCAAAAACATCAAATCCTCACAAAAATCGACGGCAAATGGTTAAGAAAAAAAACTTTAAACCGGAATCTTTGTTTTTCATTGCTTATATTTTAAAGAAATGGAAAATGGATCATCAGTTTTTGTTCGTTTCAAAATGTCTGTGTTCCAACAAGCCTTGAAGACTTCTGAGACTGAACCATCGGGAGGCACAGTCGTATGTTACAATGGTATCGGGTGCATCAGCCTTTACAAAACATGTTTCTTAATTAATTAATGGATTTCGTTGATTTTTTATCAGCATAAAACATGTTTGTGAATTTGTGTTTTACATTGTGACGTACATGCGTCATTCACATACGTGAACTGATAAAAAAAAGGCCGCGTGGCAATAAACATCTTACCATGTAGTCTCCCTCAGTGACGATATATTTACGATGTTTAACACCAGTAAAACGTTCGCCACGTGTTAAGTGGATATTTTAACTCTAATAAAGTTGGCAAAACATCGTACTAGATTATCGACATGAATTTCCGATTATGAAGAGGAAGTGCGTTTTAATACTCAATAAAATCGATCAAATGTTCAGGTTTTTTCGAGTAGATATTTTAAGTTTGTTTACTTGCCTGTTTGTTTTTTAAGGGCAAAGTATTCTTTGTTTTGGTTATCAAATTTTTCGAGCCGACGATCCTTTACTTAAACCGTTTTATTACCCTTACTTGCACTTGAGATTTGATGCATGCAGATTGGTTTCAAATTTCGCTGAAAAGTGATACACGAATAAGACACATACTGTTTTGTACTTATCATTTACGTCTACTCGCGATATATAGTTGATTTGCTGTACTTGACGGAGTTTATCGATGAGAGATTAACACATTTAATGTCGTCCATCCCCGGTTCATCATGGTAATTTGAATCTTCGAACTTGTTCGGCATGGAGAATTGAATGTACCTACCGATTTCAACCAACTGACGTCGTTGCTTATTTTATTTTACAGGAAGAGCAACAAGCGAAATTTAAAGAAGAAAAGATCCGTATTGCGATGGAGAAACTTCGCGAAGCAAGAGTGAAAAAGGTTAGTTAAGTGCGTTTAACTGCGCTGAACCGTTGCGAAGAGAACTTTCGAACTTAATCCGACTGAAAGAAAAATTATAACTTTGCCTGTCACGAGCGATATTTGACTGGCTCCTAATATTCTGTTGAAAGGTCCAAACTGTCGTTGAGTTTGTCTGTATGTTTTATAACTAAGACGTGTGAAACAACTGGGTAATTCTTTGCTTTCATTATTGCTGAGATGTAACTATCGACGTATCGCTGTTTTAGTTACAAGATGCGAACGGAGACAGGTTCCTGGTAGGTTTTTCAAAGCCTGTGGAAATCCTTGTCGGAGTGAATAGATCCTAATTAAAGCAATCTAACCATAAATATCAATTTTGTTAAAATCGTAGAACCGCATGTCGGCAGACCATCAAAACTTGTTTATTTTTCACATGAATAAATGAGTTAATATTTACCCTTGGACTCGGCCCTGAAACAAAACTAATAAATAATTGAGAAAAGTGGTGCAGTTGGTATCTGCGTATGGTTTGTCATTGATCGCTGTTTAATGGGAGTTGATGTTATTCCTTTGGCAAATGCCTAATCTAAATGGGAAGGCTAGCGACTTCGGAAAAAATCCTTTTGAGTATGAAGTACAAAATGGTTCGTGTCCCTCCGTCGAGTAAATGAGAGCCTTGGAAAGCTGAAACGAGGGTAGAAAAAGCGTAAAATTCCGGGGCGAAAACCAAACGGAAATTAATTTTTTAACAATAATAATAATAATAGTAATAATAATAATAACTTTATTTAACGAGGGTAAAACACTTTACAGTTAAAACTGATAAACTAGTGGCCCTCATTATACTATACATAAAATCTAAAAAATAAAATGACTAATGACTAAATATTAGAATAGGGTTGACTTAAGAAATAGAAAAATGGTCAAGTCCTATATATGATTTCTTAAGATAATTTACATAGTTTTTCTTAAAAAGCTTAACATTCTGACTAGATCTAATATTGATAGGGAGCTTGTTCCACTCTTTCACTGCCGCGACTACAAAAGTCCTTCCTCTGTTTCACGCGAGTATTTCGGACATCTCAGGGTTAATCTTCCACGCCTCGACTGTCCCGTAGAAATATCACTAACCCGCGTCAGTGTATTGGACAGATACTCAGGGCATTGGCCATTAAGGCATTTAAACACTAGACACAACAACTTTACATTAATTTCGTCATAAAATGGTAGCCATTCTAATTTCTTAAAAAGCTTAATTGTCCTCTCCTCTTTTGTTATAACTCCGAGTTAACTGTCCTTTCGACTTCTTGCTTGGCTCCACATCTCCACAAGGGTTCTGGAACAAACTTTCTTATTTCTTTTATAAAGTAAATTAATGAAAAAATTGAAGAAAAAATCTGTTTATTGGTCATTGTGGAAATTCTTAACTGACAGCTCATTACGCTTCAACATCTGACGAGATTCCAGTAACTAACGTTACCATTCTTGAGATTTTCTTAGTTTCGATAATTTTTTGAATTCAAACAATGAAAAAAAAATTTAAGGATCAACAGATTTCAATGATTGTAAAATTGATAATTGCGATCCATTAATTGTAATTTTTTACAATTATTTTTACAAATATCGATTTTTCTAAATCAACTTAGTACTTGACGAAAGGTTTGATGTGTGTCAAAGAAATGCGTCCTATTCTATCACAAGTTCAACAGTCTTAGAATTAGCAACAGAACTGTTTGGAACGACGCAAGAAGCTTGAAACAAGATACCTTGTGATATTTTGAAGTCTCTACTGGGATTTTCTGAAAATTTTTAATCTGGTTGGAATCTGCCGGTTAGTAGAAGAGCCACTGACAAGATAGAGATATTCTTGACAATCTAAGGAACAAAGAATACAACCAAAAAAAACCCCTTAAAAAGCCTGAAAATGATCAAATGAACCCACTAAATGTTAAGGAAAACTACTCAGAAAACTACTTTTAGTCGTCGATTCATTCTAAATTTACTTGAACTTTTTCTGTGGAGGTAAGATTGAGTAAACTTCCGGCAGCAGTGAGAATGTCCAACAGTGATAGTTTATAAATTGTTAGAGCCCATCTATTGGTGGATTGAAATATCAACAATTGTTCGCTAAGTTGCGATCTGTTGTTTCACTGAAGAAAACATTAGGACTTCACGGATTTTTTTTTAAATCGGAACGATCTTCTATAATGTAGTAACTAAGGACGAACAGCGCAGAAGTAATAATTAAAATTAAATATTATCACAATAATAAATGATGTAATACTGATAGAAATATTTTTAAAAAATGATAAAACACAGTAAACCATAAAAAAGCCATCTCAGTTTACATTTAACCCCCTCAGCACCTACTATATTTTATTCTAGTACCTGCCAGATCATTCTGTTCACCTAGGGCTTGATTTCAACTAGGCAAAATTTCCTCGCAAAGGAAAGTTTCACTTTGTCTTGTGAGCTTTGGAACTAATTAGAAGTGTGGAACGAACTAGAAAAAAATAAAGAAAAAACTTTGTCCAGGCGTTGAAAATTTCGCCGAGTGTAAATGAGGGTTAAAGGCCGTCTAAACGTTACGATTGTCTCTGATGATTCATCTCCCTGGCGTATGCAATCACCTCATTATGGTATAATTCTGGGTCATCATTTGCCAGTAAATGTTACGATAAGTCCTGAAGACTCTTGTGACTAAATCGTGCACATCAGAAGGAACAATAACATGCGACAGTTGTACAATTTAGTTCATCAATTAAAGTGAACGAAATGAGACTAGAATCAAGCTTATCATTTGAAAGAACCGTGGTGTAGTATAATGTTAGCCTCTTTCGGTCTTCATGTATGGATAGGGAAGTGGCAAATGGAAAATAGTGTGGACGTAGATTTTTACGTGAGTCGATCAGGATCCATCTGAAATAGAAATAAAGGTGAAAGAACAAAAACGTAATCCGTTTCCAGCCGATAATTTAAGAAAATAAAGTAGAAAACGTACTCCGAGTATCAGTTCCATCTTAAACTCAAAATTTGAGAAAAGCAAGTGGACACAGTGTTCAATAGTAATATTTCGAATTTATTACAAATTCATCATCAGACTAATTTACACAAGCTAGACCTAGGTCAATATATAGGCACAAGCGTGGTGACATCATACAGGAAGAATGTGTGACGAAAGAAATTGGAGTGTGAATGAGTGAAGTGTTATGTCAGGTCAATTAATGAGAATGTGTAGGCGGAAGAAATTAGAGTGTGAATGATTAATGTGTTATGTCAGGTCAAATAATGAGAGTTCTTTGCTGGCTTTGAGTCCTACGTTAAGTTCTGGTTTTAGAGATTTGATGAAGAGTGCTTCCATTAGTAAAAGTCGGTTTTTGTTAAGTGAATTGTTAGCATACAGTATTTTGTAGTTGTTAACGATGAGATTAGATAATTTGGAAACGCGTATCTGAGGAAGTGTTTTGTCAGTCAAGTCTGTTATGTTAAGTGCGACAGTATCTTGTGCGTTCTTGCATTCTAAAAAGTGTTGTCCTACTGCACTCGTGTCATGTTTAGTGGCATGTTCATGGAGTCTTGTTTTGAGGCATCTTTCGGTTTTTCCAATGTAAGAATAGCCGCAACCAGGACAGGTTATTTGGTAAATGGCGTTAGAACGGACTAAAGGAGGAATTTTGTCTTTGTTGGATGTGAAAAATGCGATCTTTTTAGTGTCATAAATTACTACAAATTTAACCGGTCTTATAAAACATCGGTGTAATTTCTTTAAACATGACTTAACAATATTTTCTCCTTGGGTTCCAAGATAAGGCAGGCGAATCCAAATTTTAGGCAAATTATCATCATTGGTTTGCGATTGAGATGAAGAACAGGTTTTAGCAGAAGTATTAACTTTACGTTTAAATTTGTTAATCAGGAAATGTTTTAAAGAATTACAATATCCATTCCACGACATAAAAGACTTAATGTTTTTAACTTGGTTGTCAAATAAGTTTTTAGTGCTGCAAATTTTGTGAGCGCGATCAAGGAGTGATCTTATCCATGCAGTTTTTCTTTGAAATGGTTCGAAACTTGTAAAATGGGTGTATTGTCCAGTGTGTGTAGCTTTTCGGTAAATATCGGTTCCATCAACAGATATTTTTATGTCTAAAAAGTGAACAATGTCATCTGAAAAGGTGTCAGCTGTAAAGTTTAAATTCTTGTCAAAATTGTTGAACGTTTTGAGTAAGGCCGGAATATCAGAAGGTTTGATTAGTAAAAGTGTGTCGTCTACGTATCTTTTATAAAATTTAATGGTACCATAGTTGATTAAGTTGGAAATGACAGTTTTTTCAAATTCGGTTAAGATTATATTAACAAGTACAGGCGCGAGGGAGGATCCCATTGAAACCCCATCGATTTGTTTGTAAATTTCATTGTCAAAAGAAAACGGAGTTTTGCTGCAGCAATCTTTGATGAGTTTTTTAAGTGTGTGCTTTTTCAGAGTGGTATCAATTAGCTTAGATTCATAAATACGTTTTAAAATGATGTTGATGGTTCTAGTTAAAGGGACGTTAGTTCTAGTTAAAGGACGTTCTAGTTAAAGGGAGTTCAGAGGTTGCTGGCACTTGCCAAAGGTGCCACTCCGGACTCTGGAGGCGAAAGCGTCCACATTTCCATTGTAGGCTGAAGCTGTGCTTGTCATACTCTAGTGCCCATTTCAATTAACAAGTTAAATAAAGTTTATTGTTATTGTTATCACTATTATTATCACAACTCGCTCACCACCCAACTGAGGACAATGAAAGAGGTCTCAGCCTGCTACGGGCTTCCAGCATCATCATCATTATTATTATTATTATTATTATTATTTTATTATTATTATTATTATTATTATTATTATCGCTATTATCATCGTTGTCGTTTATCGTTGTGGTTGTAGTGGTGGTTGTTTTTATTGTTATAAATTGCTATTGATCAAACGCAACGTAAATATGTTTGTGCTGTACAAAGCTGATAAAATTGCTTGTGAAGGGAGCTATTTGAGACCATGTTCAGCAGATGGGAGACGGGCAACGTATAAGTTTGCCGTGGAAATATTATACTACTATTTATTAACGTCCAAACGCAGGACTGCAACAAAGTACAGATACTAAAATAGGATACTGCGTACACTGTGTTGAATAGAGTAAAAAGTTCTTAGGTCGGCAGTGGCCATCCTTTGAACTTTTTACGTTAATACAGTATGCACTCTGTGATAATAAGGAAGTACGCATCAAAGGGATTACATTTCTCTCCAAAAGCTTGTAAACATAACATGGACCTCGATCTCATTGGCTTATCTTGACATTTGTGCGCGCTATATGGAAACCAGATTACTGGCTCTCGCTATGGCTTGTATATAAATAATTCACTTTGTAGCATTGTAACATCAGACTGGTAAATACGAACGTCGTAGTTTGTGATCCTAGCTATTATCAAGACCTCTGCTTATTAAAGTCCTTAGCTTACGCAGCAAGGTGATTTCACATTTTGGTGCAGCTGTTATTTCGTTTCACTTCATTGAAGTACTAACCGTTTGTGGTATTATTCCGTTAAGCTTGTCATCAAAGTTTTCAATGACAAAGATCCGACATCAAAAACAATTCTGATTGATCAAACCTGGACAGCATGGCAAGTTTGCTTGAAAATGATGAAGAAAGACGACGAGGAAACAAGTGCTAACTGGGTGTTGGAAGAACGACAACCTGAGAATCAACTAGGTATGTCCTTTGCATGGTCGGACGCACCATCAGTGAAGCTCATATCTTATCTCTAGCATATCTGAAACGCCGTGATTTTACAATTAGATTTGATAGGATCAGGCATTTAGCCTTGACAAAAAAACAAGTTAAAACCGACGTAAAACTGTTAGAAGTAAGAAAAGAGTGTCCAGTAGTCTCCACTCCCATTTTACTCAAATTGATATTATCCACTGGGACTTCTTTGGAGCCGATTTTTTCTCTTTATATTTTTAATGGAAAATAGTGACATTTAAGGCACTGTGTTGAAATTTATGATATAATAACGGGTCAGAAAAATTGAGGTAAACACATAGCCGTACCGTTGTAAACTGTCACCCGGGATGCTAGCAAAAATTACCCCCTCACTCTCACCAGAACAATTGAAAAAATATATCAAAAATTACGGTATACCTTCTCCTCGCACTTACGCACCACTTGGATTCACCATTAAGTTGAAAAAAAAACCAACAAAAAAAGACAAAACATCTATGTAGTAGATACAATATAAGCGGCCAATCTGTATGGGATTTACAAGGCGAGCCGTGGTATATCCCATACATATCGGACGCGAATATTGTATCTTTCTTAAAATACGAATACCTTTAAATGGCCATGTTTCTCGTTTATTTTGAAGCTTCAGTAAATTTTAACGTAGAAAATCGAAGGGAAAAGTTCATAATCCTAATTAGTATTCTCTATCCGATTTACAGCATACTAACTAAGAGCCAAAATCTTTTGTGATTTCTTCGTGAATTATTAATGAGTTTTTTAAGTTAAATTTGAGAACACATAACCAGAAATTTTTAGTGATAAACTAGCGCTAAAATTCCGCCCCTAAAAGCTGCCACCCGTGGCGTTTTGTCTCCCCGCACTTCGCCACCCGTACGCTGCTGGGTAAACCACAAACTGTCGAATGTAAAATGAATGATTATCACAGACATTTGCAATGTAAGCTGTTTTCCGTTCTGATATTAATGACTTAGTACCCTTGAGGCTCGTTCACACTACTCGACGGTGTCGGCGTGACAGCGTTTTCTTTCCTTTACTACTGAAACAGTTTTGTCACATTGACTAGAAAAGTTTTATCTTCTCGTCAGAGGATAGAATTCAGTTGAACAACTTGGAAACTTCCACTGGCAGTGTATGTCGGACGTTGCACCGCGGCAGATGCATCGTAAAAATGAGCATTTAGAAAAATAAGTTTAATCATTTAATTATGTCACTAGTCAAATTCAAATATAGTTCATAATGGTTCATCGGTCAAGGAACTGTACTCTGTCTTGCGTACGAACTATGGTGACACGCTGATATGATAATACCAGAGAGTTTGATACGAAGGTACCAGCGTTTGGCTAACTGTGAAACGCTAGTGAACGACATATCTTAATCTTAGGGCTGGTTACACAAAACAGCTACAGACTGGGTTGAGATTTTTGTCATGTATATCGCACGGTAGTTATTTAAGGAATTTGTTTGTGAGCCCGGGTTGAAATTCTCCATGTGTTCTATGAAATTCTAAGAAGTTACTGCGAAACAGGTATTCCAAATTATAAACTTTACTGACAAAAAATCTCTAGATCCCAAATATACGTCCGGATTGGCTAAAATTATGTTGTAGGTCTTTTTAATTTAGAAACGTTATCAAAAATTCTCTCTCTATGTTTGAGCACTGCAAAACACACCGATAACCGGAAAAAAAATCTTCTGGCTTCGTGTCTCGAGTTTCGAATACCTTAATTTTGATACCGTCGCCAAAAACTGGACTTGCTTTGTCAATCTTTATTATACAACACACCTGTACTCCATATACGCAATGAGAAAACTTCAACATTTTAGTTAAAATAAATGAACCTTTAATGTGCAGGCGAATTTTCCTTTTGTTCTTTGTTCTCTCGTTTGTTCCTTGTTGTAGGTGTTCTATATAATGGACATTGACCGTTAAAGGGTTAGTCGTCTACAATTAAATAGCATAAGATGTAGTTCGGAAATATAGTTAAAAACAGACCGCTCGTATCTCATGCCTACCTATTCCACCATCCATTGCCCTTCGGAAAAAGAAAGATTACTGATAGCGAATAAATGTTGATGACTCTGTCTTTTAGATCGTGTTTTGGAAGATCACGAATGCATTGTGGATATTGTATCTCAGTGGCCACGTGATACAAGTAATCAACTTGTGTTCACAATGCGAAGAGATAAATATGTATTGTTTAAAAATCCACAGGTAAATGCTATAATGAAAACCAAAAATTCGATTAAAAACATTTATTTACCCTATGACATTCTTCGTTCACATATGAAATATGGAATATTTTCCCTTCAATCTCTTAACGGCATGTTCTCTCGCTATTTCCTAGAATTATTTGTTGTCCAGCGATACGGCCGAAGGTTCTGCAAGACTTGCTGAACAAAGCAAAGATACCTTAATTAGCGTAAGTTTAGTTTAGTATTTGAGGTTACTGCTACTGAGATAGTAACTTCGCAAGTGAACAACGGAATGATAGGATGGTACGAAGTTACATGTAGACTTTGGGTTGCACTTTTATGTCATGAAATGTCGATGATGAAAAATGATGCTTATTGAGGTAATGATTTACTGTGACGTCAACTAGCCATTGATATAGATTTCGCCATAAGCTTCCACGTCGTTGTCGTCGTTGTCGTCGTTGTCGTCGCAAAGAAAATGACTTTTCCTCAACCTTCTTCATCATCATCCTCTTGTTCTACTTCGTCTTCTCTTCTTTTTCTTCTTCTCCCTTTTTTCTTTGGTTCCTTCCCAATTTCCTTTTTCTCTTTCATCCTTCTTAATTTACTTTATCTGCTTTGTTTCTTTTTTAATGTTTGTCTGTTTCTTAATGTTAAAATTCTTTGGGACATCTCAATCAATCAATTTCAAAGTTTTAATCACTAGCAATGACAGGATTGGGAAAAATAAACCACTTGTTTTGTGTTGGAATAGCTCCGATTATACGAACCGGCTGCCGTAGTGTAAAATAGTTAGGTACTCCTACCGTGAGAGAGTGGGCACCCATTTAGAAGATGAGATACTTTTCTCGGCTTAATTTGGGAGAAGGAGCAAAACTACTTATTAATTCATTGGCCTGGACTCCATTTGTGACGCGGATAGGGACCAACTGTTGGACAATTTCTTCCACATCACACATCAACACTCTTTCCACTCTTACAGCCGTGGAAACCCTAGTCTATAAGTTTCTGTCTCCAACCGGTGTTTGGTAATGATCCCCTCGCCCACCGCGCGAAGCGCGGTGCGAGGGTACTAATCTTGACGTGCGTGGAGTCCTGTTACACACGTGGTGATTACTAGGGAGAAAAATTTTCGCTTTGTGTATGTATCTTTCTATATATATATATATATATATATATATATATATGCATGGGTTCTGGTCACTCAAAAATGCTGTGTGCAAGGTCGGGGACTGGTTTTATCAGAAATGCTTGAAGATGTTCAAGACATGAACACCGCACACAAACGCCACACATAAACGTATGTTTTCAGCTTTTGAAATTCCCGAGCACTTTGACTGGCTGAAGTTCTCTCATGTATTCGGCCCTTTAGACTCCATCGACACAATTGTCGCATACGATTCGTCATCCTGATATATATTTTTTTTAACTCTTGAGAGCCCGATTCCTGCTGACTATTCGCTCGCAAATATAGCCATACATTCTGAAGAATCTTGAGCAATGGGTGCCAGTGTAGGTAGTCGAGGATAACAAGATGCGATAACTTTGGGTGAAGCAACTACCTGAAATATACGAAAAGTAACTTCCCTTTCGGGAAGTTATCGGGAAGTTAGTAGGCTACTAACTTCCCGACGAAGGGCCTTCGCTCGAAACGTCGAAGTTTCTTTTCGTATATTTCAGGTAGTTGCTTCACCCAAGGTTATCGCATTCTGAAGAATCGTGCGTACATTAACGTGAACCATCATATGCAAGAATCGTAACATGTAGATCAAACCTTAAAAACAGGGAGTGTTTTAACCTATTCAAAAGTCAAGCAACCTACCATAGTATCCATACACAAGAGTGGTGTGTAAGACCCAAATATACATCGCCGTTTTTCAAAGTGTAGTTTGAAAATTACCAATGGATATATTTCGATTGTATTGGAGTGGTATGAATAATGTCATCTATGGATTATCGGCTATCTTGTATTTGGCAAAAATGCGATCAGCTGTCGTCGAGTCATAATTAAACACTGTAGAGTTTTCTCTTCACATGTTCAAGGCCTGTTCCTCACGCATGCGTGTGTTGTTTGACCGTAGTGCTCAAAGTATGCGCCTGTTTAGAAGATTGTTTGGTCCATGGAAACTGAAATGGCTTCCGAGCTGTGCATATGTAACTTCTTGGTAACAAAATTATGGGGGAGAATTCTATAAAACCATCAACCATAAGTATCTGGTCTAAACACACTAATATAAACAGATTAGCTCTCAGCATGCTACATGGTTGTTTTGATATTCAGTGCCTCCCGATTTGCTCAGCGTCAGCGCAAACATCTCGCACCTGTAATCCCACATCTGCTTTACTGAGCGCCGATTGATTTCTTATCTTTTTAAATTATTTTTCCTATTTAATTTCGTATTGTTTGTTTGTTCGTTCGTTCATTTTCTTACTTTATTATTGGTTCACTCCGTTCCTTTATTCTTCATTCTTTATTCTTTATTATTCGCTCTCATGTATTTTTATTTTCCTCCCCTTACGTTGGTGCGTGCGTTTGTCGGCTGTTTGAAGAAAAGTGAATGATAATGTGCCCTTAGCTGCATTATTTTATGAGATAACAAGTCGTACCAATTGCTATAATTACGTCTCTGTAACTATGTATAATGTGGTATTGCTACCCTACTCTCGTCTGCGTTGTTTCCCTCCAGTCAGCTTTCATATTTCTCTCTGTATTTTGTAGGAATTTTTTAAACCTGATGCAATGCGACTTCCGAATCTCAGTGGAGTATTGTACTTAAAAGAAGGAAAGAGGTCTTGGAAAAAACACTATTTTCTGTTGAGAGCTTCAGGAATCTACTACACTCCAAAAGGGAAAACCAAGGTAGGAAAAAAATAAATTTTGAACTTCTAGTTTAAATTAAACAAACCTGCAACGACTCTTTTTAATTTGCAACTAAGTTAATTATTTGTTAATCTTTGAGATATGTAGTGGCATAATTTTTAAAGATATTGTACTGATATCAGTAAGTTCTGTGCGGTTAAATAAGAGTCTCATCCTCTGAACGACCGTCCCTGATAAAGACACTAGATTGGAGTGTTGAAATGTTAGGTCATGAGCGTTAGAGTCAGACCATACCTGATTCTTCACATGGCTGCGTTGGAAACTTGAAACGTCATTAAGTTATTCTTAAACACGTTCATACTTTTTTCACTTAATTCTGGAGAGATTCCTCTTTTTTAGGGCTCTTATTTTCATACTGCGATTATGTTTCCCACCTGGTAAATCGCTGTTCACTGTTTTGAAGTTGGATGTTTTCTGTTTCAGGATCAAAGAAACATGTCTTGTCTTGCGTCTTTCGAAAATACGTACGTGTATACGACCCATGATTTTAAAAGGACTCTTAAGGCCCCATTTGATCACTGTTTTGTCATAAAGGTAAAGCAAATGGCGTCTAATAGCAGACTTTCCTTAATTCGTAACCATAATTGCAAACATGAAATAATTCCTTCATTTTTGGGTCTTTGTGCAGCCTTCAGTTGTGAAAGATTTGGAGTCGAGGCAAGTGAAATGCCTTTGTGCGCCGGACGCACAAACTATGCAGAGATGGGTCACGTGCATACGAGTTGGAAAGGTACAGTTGAGTTTCCACTCTCTGTTGCGTAATGTTAGACGTAGTCGAATGGTGCTGTTGGTAGAGAGAAAGTATGAAAGTCGACGTACTGTTCTATAAGTTTTCTGACATATGTGGTGGTCTTGTTATTAGTGCCATATTGTTAGTGAAGTGATTTTATTGAATTGTTGGATTTAATCGCTTGATTGCTTATCAACTGGCCAACCTTGTCTGTCTGCTCTACTTGCTGGCTTGCTTGCTTGTTTGCTTGCTTGCTTGCTTGCTTGCATGCATTCTTACTTACCTTATTTACTTACTTACTGAATGTATTTACATACAAACTTACAAACAAACTTACTTACTCGCATGCTTGCTTAGCTGCAAGGACGTTTAGTATAGTTAAGGACTGCTAGAGACTTTTCTCGTCACTTTTCATTTGTTTAATTTTTCTTATTTAGTTTGGTTATAAAATGTTAGAAAATAAGAACAAGGTTCAAGAGGAGGTGGAAGATTTAACTGTCGGTAACATCAAAAGATCGAGAACGATGTCTAATGATTCAGGTTCAAGTAATGACGCTGGATCTCATGGAACATCACATCAGGTTTCACTCTTTGTCTTCTTCAGCTTTCTCCATACGTATGGATTGTATGTTAGTAGGTGTCCTGCTACTGAAACTATCTCCGTATGAAATTAGGCGATGTATGAAATTAGGGAATTTCATACATCGCCCAATGGCGACGCATACCAGTCAAATGTATTGCGATAAGATGCAATAAAATACACTACAAGCGCGTCTAACTACTCTCGAATAAACAGGTTTATTAAATAATCATACAATAAAGATATAATTTAACTATTATCAACCCGCATGTACAGGGCCGCCGAGAGGGGGGGGCAGGGGGGAAATTGCCCCGGGCCCCCAACTCAAATTGGCCTCCAAAATTGGAAGGATTTAGCATGGGTTGGTTTTGACCAATCAGCGATAATCTACCAGACATAAAACGATTAACCTTTACGGTGTTAACAAGTTAAAATTCATACAGAACGTCTTACAAAGGCGGAACGGTTTTTGGGTTTTTGCATTTTCCTGTAACAATTTAAATTACAGCATTAATAAAGTGCGTCTTACACGACGGGGTAACGTGTACACCTGCTCTCAAAACTTCATGTAAGCTGGGGCCCTATTTATGACGTCATAGGCTATGACGACATAAATAGGGCCCCAGAAAAAGTTTTGCCCCGGGCCCCGCTAATTCTCTCGGCGGCCCTGCGCATGTACGAGATTGTATGATGATGATAATGATGATGATAACTTTATTTATTCACGATAGCCTCGTCAACATAAGCTGGTTTCTACGAAGGGCTTGAAAGAAAAAAAATGTGTACAAATTACAAGAGATTCGTTAGTTAAGGTCTACGCTAATAGCTAAGGTATTTACAATGGAAACTAGGACTAGGTAATGAAATGATAGATTCAGAATTAAAAGTATATTTACAGAGTTAAATGTTAAGTGCTGTAGGCGATACTGTGAGCAGCGATTTTAGTTTCAAACCGAGAAAGAAGTGCACCTTATTGTTATCTGCTCAGGTAAACTATTCCATAGTTTAGCTCCGTCAAACAAAAAGCTTTTTTTCATGCTGTTTGTACGCGGTTTTGGTAAAGAAAGTTTAAGCGACGTATCACGTAGGTCATAACCTGAAACATCGCTTCTAAAGGTAAAGAGGTTTGAGAGGCATTTTGGACCCATGTTGTTCAATATTTTTGACTTCGCCCTTTTCCTTTGAACTTTCAAAGGTTTCCAATTTAATGCGTGCAGAGCAATCGAGTGATCTACATCATTACTCATATTTGTAATTATTCGGGCAGATCTGTTTTGCAATTTTTGAAGCCTCTTTGATTGGGTTTCACCAAACCATCCCATACTTCACAACAATAGTCAAAGTATGGACGGACAGTCGAATTGTAGACGGATAATAGTGAGTCTTTGTCAACAAAATCTTTTAAGCGTCTAAGGGCTGATATTCCTGAAGTTATTTTTTTACAAATATTGTTAGTGTTGTTTTTCCAAGACAAGTGCTGATCAATTACTACCCCAAGAGTTTTACATTCATTAACTTGACTGATTGATTTGCCATCAATTTTAATATTGGGTAGTGAATTTAATATGCTCTTAATCATTGGCTTAGATCCAATGATCATAAATTCAGTCTTTGACACATTCAGGCTAAATTTGTTGACCACTAACCATTTTTTGAGGGTGTCTAAGTCAGAGTTCATTGCGATCTCTACATCTGCAATTGTTTCCCCGCTTGTCGTCAAATTAGTGTCATCTGCAAACAAGCGGGGTTTTGAATTTGTAAGACAATGAGGCAAATCATTGATATATAGTAAGAAGAGTAAAGGTCCCAGAATGGAGCCTTGAAGTACGCCACACTTTATCTTTCTTTCGGATGAGAACTACCCATTAACCTGGCAAACTTGGCTGCGGTCCCAGAGATAAGGTTTTAAGAGAGCTAGAGCACTTCCTTTTATTCCATATGCCTCCATTTTACTGAGTAAAATTTGATGGTCTACAGTATCGAATGCTTTTTTTAAATCGATAAAGACCACCAGGTTAAAGAGCCTTTTATCAATATTCATGTACCAGTTGTTGGTACAATCCAATAGAGCAGAAGCTGTTGAGTGGAATTTTCGAAAGCCAAATTGATTTTCACTCAAAATATTATAATCTGTTAATTATGTGTACAATTGCTCATATAATATTCTTTCAAATACTTTGCTAATTGCTGGCAGGATCGAAATTGGCCTGTAGTTACCAGGCAAATTTCGACAGCCATTTTTAAAGAGAGGAAGTACTCTGCCCACTTTCCACTCCGAAGGAAATGAACAAAGTATCATAGCCTGATTAAAGATACAGGTCAAGCTATCCGAAATTAATGGCGCAGCTATTTTGAGAATTTTCGATGAGATATTATATATACCAGTAGCTTTATTGGCAGGGAGGCCAAGAAGGAGATGATAGAGCTGACTAGTTGTAATTTCTTTGAATCCAACGAACTCTGATTTAGCTGTCGAGAAATAGTCATTGAAACTCTCTGGAATATCAGCAGGATTAGTAGTGGACATTTCTCCCTATCTACTTTAAGCTCACTCACTTTGGTTGGTTTACTTACACGGTAGTCCGTGTATTTTTGTTCGATTTATGCCCTTGGGCGAAAAAAATTATTCCACTGCGCCACTGTTTTTCCGTTCGTTTGTAGAATAATAGGAAATATGGAATAAAAAATAGTCAATCCCGTAGTGTAGCGGCTTCGAACGTTAGTAATAAGAATCTTGTGCGTTCGTACCAACTGATCACCGCAGGAACCTCCCCCAGAGCTATTATGTTGTTGTACTCTCTGGCCTTTGGTAGTTCAAAGTCTTAATATCAGCTGTTAGTGATACTCGATTCCTTGCGAAAGTTTTGTAACCACTCTGGCGAATTTTTTTTAGCATGTGTAATTTTGGTACTGCCCTGATACGAGACTTGCAAGACTGAGGAAGCAGCTCTTACACGTTATGTATAGATATCAATAAATCAGATTTGTCCCCGAACTCTGATTATTACAATTAGTTTTTCTGTTTGGCAGAAAATAAAAATGTGTTGCATTAAGGCCTTTGATCAGTTGATGTTAGATATCCTGAATTTTCAATATCCTATCAGTGCAGCCACTGTTCATAATGAGTTGACATTTCACTTCCTTCTCATAAACTTTTCTTTTTACTAATTTTGTATAGGAAAGTGGGATACGAAGCAGAACACGGTCTGACACTGGGGAACTGGGTGAGTAAGAGTTGATATTTTCTTTGTTCAAGATGGTGAATACGTCCCATTGGCTTAGACGTTGTACATTTGTAGATTTGCAGTGACAAATGCGGTGACAATTAACTGCTGTGTATGAGATTTCGGCTTCCTCGATAGAACCTCAGAATACTGTTCCCAACGTCGCTTGAGAGCATGTGAAGTAAAGTAATTTAGCGTGAATATACCACTTAGGAGTGCTCGTAGGTCAAATACATTATATCACGTTTACGAGAAGCAAAAACTATTTGAATTGTGAAGTCTAATACATTTGAATTGGGTGCACTACAAATAATGTTGGTATCTACATTCTTCCCTCAATCACACGAAGATGATAGCCAGTTCAGGACCGACTTTTTGGTACCGAGTCGACAAATATTGAAGCCAGCTACTAAATTTTTCTTAAGAGATTAAAGTATGACTTAAGGTTGCAAATCTCAAGAGATATGCCGCGGAAAGTTGAATACACGTTACAATAGGCAATTTGCAAAGTGGTAGTTAATTAACGGGTAATTTGTCATTTCAAGACCAACGTTCTATCGTGGGTAGATCACCGAGCGATATTAAAGCAGCCACCATGTAATAAAAAAGTCCCAATGCTAAAATATGCAATGACATAAGAACCCAGGTCATGCTTCGAAATATGCCTCGTTTTGAAAACATCTTCATTGCAGGACGCCAGATCCTGATTTGCATAAGGTCGATGCGGTGGCTCTTGCTCTCAGCAGCAAATACATTTTTTATCCAACAGTAGGTGGAGAAATCTCCGTGGTTCAGTGGTCGGCACATCTTACGAAGTGTTCTATATTTACAAGCTTGAGAGCACGCGCAACAGTAACTACTTTCGAAGATTTTCGTGTTGCACATAGTAATTCATATGATTTGTCTGTAATCTTGGTGAAATATTACGTAACTTGAGCAGCACAAATATAAAGAAAGAGCGAACAATTATATATGAGTAGACGAAACGTTGGTGTCTTTAATCCTTTGCTCGTTGTCATCCTACATCGTTAATGCAATTTATACAACGTGATTAAAGAGAAAGTGAAACTGCAGTGTCCATTATTATCCCGTTCAGGACAGGGTGTTTCCCCTTGACAAGTAAAATCCTGTGGCGTTAGCCAGAGTAAAACAAAAAAAGACTAACGCTGTGAGGAGAGATTTAAAACATGAAAACGTACTCGTACTGCAGTAAAGGCTGTGGCAAACAGTATTGACCATTTATTTGTCAAGATGGTTGCTATGGAGGTACCAAGCGGGGATAAAAATTGTTAATCAATGATGTGTTTGTGGTAGCTTGGTAATTATGTTCTGAATACGCACGCTCTCAAGCTGTTCTCTCAGAAAAACGTTCTGAGTCCCTGACGGGAATCGAACCCGTAACCTTCTGATCGCCGGTGAGACGCTCTAACCATTGAGGTACAAAGACTCAGATGGTAAGCGAAGGTTAAATTTGTGTACTGGTTCGTATAGATGGTAGACATATGTACTGCCAGTCTGTACAGACTAGACATATGTACAGACCGTCTCACCGGTTATCAGAAGGTTGTGGGTTCGATCCCCGTCTGGGGCTCAGAAATCATTTTCTGAGTATCGAGCTTGAAGATCGTTCATCTACCTTACCCAGTCTGCTAGTGTCGACCATGTGAGTCTTTAGCTCAATGGTTAGAGCGTCTCACCGGCGATCAGAAGGTTACGGGTTCGATTCCCGTCAGGGACTCAGAAAGTTTTTCTGAGAGAACAGCTTGAGAGCGTGCGTATTAAGAACATAAAAATTGTTGCCCAGCGGATAATTTTTAAGATAGGTAGAACGACGCATAAGGACTTGAGCTAAAATGAAATTTCGTTAATACAGCTAAGGTTTCGTCACTTGATACATAACCCTTTTCTCAACACAATTTAATCCTTGTTACTTTAATAGTATTGTGACTTTTCACCTTTTGACACCTTTTCACGCCTTTTCTTTTAACTGCCGCCTCCTCTCCTTCTCGTTAGCTCCGTATGCTCTGTCATATCGATCTTTGTTATCGCTCAAAGATGTTTAAGATCTAAAAACCTGAAATCCATATCACTATGGTGATATTGCGTGTAAAGTGAGACTACGTTAGCTATATGAAACCAGTCTCATTTTAACTCACTAGTCCTAAAGCGCTCATTATGCCTATCTTAAAAATGGTCTGCTGGACAATGTTGGATATGTGACAACAACTTTACATTCTGAGAATATTCTACTTGATTTTATCCCTAATAAAAGACTAATTGAACACCCTGTGTTTTCAAGAACTTTACTTCTTGTACTTACCTTCCACACATTTCACATGAAATTTCCCAATTCAAGAACGTATGGAATTGGAAATTTGTCCACTTGAAATTTACACTTATTTTACGAGAATGGAACATTTGCCTTTAGGAAATGACTGGTTCACGTATGGTAAGGGAAGGTTCAAAATTCCGCGCTTGAAATCTTGTGATGTGAAACATGTATTTCACATGTGAAATGGAAGATTCATTCATGAAAATTAATTTCACATTTTCCACCAACCTCGTGCTGTTGAAAGATTTGTTTAGTTGCAATCGTTGTTTTGTGATTATTAGCTCAAAAGAGGTCTCAAACTCTTAAAAAACAACCTGAAAGAAACGCAAAAACTATTGGAAAATTGTTTCAAGATGCGTGGAAGAAAGGAGGTGCCGCTGAACAGGTACGTGTAAACTTTGGAATTTTCGGGAAACAAGTGTACTAATTGTTGGTGGTTATATGGGCGAACATATAACAGCTTAATAACGAACAGAATACAGAACAGTAATTTTACCTCAGATGGCAAAATTGTTTTCGTTATTAGAATTTTAGTCAAGGTTAGGTGACGTTCTTATGTAGTGAAATGGTTGTATATTTATTTTTGATTTTCTTAGCTTACAGGTTTATTCTTTAGTTAATTCTTATGGTAGGTTTATTCTATAGTTTGTACTTATAGGTTTTTCCTATCGTTAATTCTTTAATTTTCTGATTCTGTTCGTATATATTCAACATTTGTATAGACGACCAAAAAGTCTTATCATAGAATTTGTAATAACGGCAGACGAGACTTAAATGCCCAAGCTCGAAAATTTCTCGCTATAAACATTAAAGAAATTACACTTCTAATATACATAAATTGATCTGGTCTTTTTTAAATGTTTAGAGGACGTTTTCGGTTTAGCTACTTCATCCTTAGCCGCCACATATCAACTGCCGTATCAATCATATGTCTATTTTGATTGTTCTCATATTTTTTACAGATGTCCAGTTCTCCAACCTCACCTGCTACTCCGTTCTCTCCCCCTCGTTCAGCACAGACACCCAGCGCAGCCGGGTCAAAATCCTTCTTTGTTGAGAACGAAAGATTAAGAAATCTTGATAAAATCAATGAAGAAAGTGTCAATACACATGTGGCGCCTGATTCATCCATTGTACTGGATCCTGCTCCGCCTCCAAGGAAATCCTTCTCTAATCAAAGTAACCACAAGAGGGTAGACAGCGGTAACAATTCATTACCAGACCTTCCACTGCCAAGTCCACCGCCTCCAGTGTTGCCGAAGCAGATTATCCCCTCCCCTGACCTCCCCCCACCGCCGCCACCGGTTTTACCTAAGGTTTTACGAACGAACTCGACGACTTCCGAGCAAAGCGATAGTTCGATAAAAGGTGACGAGTATGTACCATCGCCTCCTCCCCCAGTTTTGCCAAAACGAACATCTGTGGATGGCTCGATAAGAAATGGACTGACAACTTCTGATGGCTGTTCTAATGACAGATACAGTCTACCTTGTCACTCAAGCCGATCTGAAAGTCAGACTTCCAGTCATGAACTACCCTTGCCACCTCCCCCGGTGTCTCCCAAGTCCAGTCTTTACTCGACAGGCGACTTTAGACTGGGTGAACCCGAATTACACTTTCCCCCTCCCCCATCGTACTCACCAGGTATTAGTGTTATAGATACGAAAGAGACGCAGTCCACCCCAACAGCTTTCCCATCTCCACCACCGCCCCCTCCCCGTACTTTTCAATCCGCAGAAATGTCGACGAGAATGTAGCGTCTTGAAACTCTTCACAATATTCGATTGCAGGGCGATAATCAAGGCTAGAATGTTTTTGATCTGCTTCAAACGCATCGCACGAAACCTATTTTTAAAATCTTTTTACTTTCAGCACATAACTCCGCTTCAAAATTGTGTTAATAATCTCCTCAAAATTTAGTGTAGTTCATCGTATTATAATGTTCTTGAGATTTTCATGTCAGTCGAAGATGTGTTTAGTTTTTTTGATATCCGATATAGCTATTTTTCATAAGCACATCACGCAGCATAGGCGTCGAATTATGTAACTAAATATGGACAGCTGCTGCCAGGTGGATCATCATTTATTGATTCATAGTAACACGTTAATTATTGTGTGTTGATTTTGCTTGTTAGATAAATTAACGCTATTCATGTACAAATTATTCACGTTTGGTTGAAGATATATTGTATTGATTTGGTTTACCTCGCAACTTTTCGATCATTTGAGAATAAATATATGTAATTACGTCCAGTCTATTGGTGATTCGTACGTAATGTCATGGCCCCCATGTTGGTGGAACGTTCAGACGTGAATGCAATATGTGAATTTGCATTAGTGCTGGCGCAGCAAGCGAGTCTGAAGCGGCCGAAAAGGCAGTGGACCTAAACTGAGTAGTAGCTCAATTTTCATTTTTTTTTATTTGCACTGCATCGTGCTCGGTCCAGGTATGGCGACTACTGTTCGATCAACTCATTTTGACTGCCAAACGAATAGTGATCCCTGGATTGATTTACCTAAAACAACAAAAAGTTCACTTTTGCTGGATTAGAAATTTGTTCAAAAGGAAGAGTCGACAGAATCGTGACTCATATGCAAGAATATGTATCAAGAAACAAATGAAAGTTACATGCTCTGGGCAGCCTAATATTGCAATGAGTCTGCCATGACAAACATGAAACCGTAGCCACTGGCTATGGTGGAGTTCTTTCTTAAACATGGTGGTGTGTTTTCATTTGTTCAAACGAGTCATCCATAAATACCTATTCCGTCTTCAGTTAATGTTGTATTGTCTTAAAAAGAAGACGTGGTGGGGTAAGTGGAGTTTAGTTTATTTGTCAAAAAAGATTAGTTCTCTCTCGGGAATTTTTGCTTTCAGTCACTTCTATAGCAAAGTGTGGAGGCCGAGATTCCACACCCATTCATTCAGATGGTTTGACTTCAACAATTGTTTTAATACGCATATAGACTGGGAAACCATCTACGTTCAAGCCCTCATCAGGATCGTATTTACGTCGCACACTGTTTACTGTGTTTAATTTTAATCTTCATTGAACACGAAGAATTATTACCTGATATGCTTATACGTTCCTTTCAACCTCCTTTCACCCATGGAGGGCCTCGTGTAAGTAAGAGTTAAAGCCCGAGAGCTTTAACTTATTTCATGATAAGATGCATTTACTAACAAAAGGATTTCATTTGGGAAAACATGTTTTTGACATGTGAATGTATAAACATTGGACTGAAATAAAATGGTTGATTGGCATTTAACAAAAGGTTAATGTATTTGCTAAAAGGATTTTACAAGTAGTGATTTTTAATATCAATGCAGTTTTTTTACTGGAGGGCGTCTTACAAATGATCAGAGTTATTTGCATTTGGTCGAGTCGCAAGGAAGGAGGCTATGAATTAAAAAGTTTATTACGTCATGTTTTCGGACCGAAATATTCGCTCTGAATTTCATTGAAATGAAAGAACTTTTTGCTGATATTGCGAACGGCGAATCATTTAAAGAAGGGAAAAGATGACAATTTGTCAATAAAGAATTTCAAAGACGAGAGAAACATTTCATTTGCGACGGACGAAGAGCTGGAGAAATGGAAGGCGTTGAGGATTACTACACATACTAAGATCATGTCTGCATGGGGAATTCGTTGTTGGGCTGAATTGGCAGGCGTATGTAATGTGAAATCTAAATCCGTTAAAGAATAGTTTACCGATCGATATGGGAAGAAGCGCTTTCAGTGGGATTAAGAAATCTTATCAAACTTATAATGTTAAGAGGAAATTCCAGTTGTTTTTGAGAAGTGTACATTTTTCGTTTCGAAGGATTTTCACGTATTTTCAGAAGGAAAATGTCGAAGTTGTTAGAGTTGGTGTATGTAACGTTAAAATCTTAAATTGTGTGCAGAGGAATTATACATTTAGTCAAAGTGAGTTTAGTAAATTAAATAAGGTTGCGAATTATAAATTCAAGGGATGTATACGATTTCCTAGGGATGTATACATATACATCCCTGGGAAGCTCAGCATACATCCCTTGAATTTATAATACAGTCGCCGCCGCTTATATGCAAAATGTTTTTGCCAACTACATTTTTGCATGTAAGCGGATTCGTTCCTAGGACGCGCATCGAGCAAAATTCATATTTACATAATGTAAATGACCGGTGATTTGTATGCAAAACATGAGAATACAGTATAGTCAAATCCCGTTTCAACTTAATGACACGAAACAAAACTAAATAAGAATTGCAAAAACTTATTTATTACTGTAGCACACTTATGTTACATGAAGATACAAGACAAATGCTCTTAATTTCTAAAATAACTGTCTATTGATGTTTGCCTTTTGGCAACATTTGAACACACGTCCGTTGAAAAGTTTAATAACGAGTTAAACGATTTCCAGTCATTGAAGCCATGCAAGCAAAGATAGTCCTTCATATCAGCTAAATGCGACATAAATTCAGCGTGACTAATTGCCGGTTTTTGTTCGGGCTCGTCCAGCTCGTCTTCGCTCTCCTGTATGCCTTTTTGCTCGGTAATGATCGAATTCTCATCAGTTGGTGGTGCAGTTTCGAGGCCGTTCTCCGCAGATAACATGTCATCGAAGCTTTGCTGATCCATTCCATGTGGAGCTGCCAACAGCTGAGCCAACGGAATTTCATGTCCTTCGTAAAACAAATCTTCATCACAACCACCATCTCTTGATACAAAACCTGCATGACGGAAGCAGTTTGCAATGGTTTTCGCAGTGATTTCAGACCAGGAGGCGACAATTGCATTCATAGCATCAAGCAAATCAAATTTCTTAGAAAATGCGCTAACATCTTCACACAATCCAGCGAGGCTTTGTTTTCATAAAAACAAAGACCCAAATAATCAAAACAGTAGAAGAAAAGATGCTAATCATAGGGATTTGTTTAAGTGCTGTTTATATAATGATGAATCATGGTAAAAAAATGCAAAACTTTGAAACATTGGTGGAAAAACTAGTACTTCTGCAAAATTTTTTTGCATATAACCGACTTTCTATGCAAAATTACCAGATTTTCCTTTGCATATAACCGATTTTTGCATATAAACGTTTTGCACATAAGCAGAGCAAAAAGACCTATTTTAATACGAATAGGTTTTGGATTTCCAAAATCTTTGCATATAAGCGATTTTTGCATATAAGCAACTTCCATTTAAGCGGGCGGCGACTGTACAACATTATACTTAATTCATCAGCCCCACTCTTCCCTGCTGAATATCAAATTCCCTCCTCGGGCTATCAGTCGCTCGATTGTTTAACGAGTATGTAAGCTAAATAAAGGATCATGGATAACAAAGAAAATGTCGTCAATCATGAAATAATTGTTGATAGTTCTCATCGCGCTGATCATTGATTGCTGATCGAACGCTCGCACTCGCAAGTTGTAACGGGAAGAATGACTACAATCTTGAGAACATGTAGGTTTCGGACGTAACCGTGATCACACGCGTTCATGACCAAAGTACATGAATTAAACTCGATTTACCCAGTTTGAACTATGATTTTCCAGCGATAAAACACGGCAAAGAGGAGTTGCGACGATGGCAGATACCTCTGCATAGGGCAACTAAATCATTTAGTTGCCGAGCGGAGACTTCTTGAATTACGGACGGCACCAACCCAAGGAACTTGCTGGCCCTTAGGGTTAGATTTGAATATTGCTTGTTAAACTCTGATATTATATGGTCTAGAAATAGATTGGCACGTTAACTTGATTATATTACTTTGAGTCAAAAGCAGTAGCATTTGTAGTACGGTGTTACTGTCTTCCTGCAGTTCTTGGGTATGTGGGTCCAATGTCTACTTTTGCTGCCGTGTCAACAGCCAGGTGATAGATATAGTTGAAATGTGCTTCGAAGTTGGCACGGAAACTTTTGCACGTTGGCTTTACCCCTGATGCCATAGAAAAAGCTTTGTATCCATCGTTTGACTAGTGAAGCTTGACAGTGATGTACTTGTCATGTGGGAAAGAAGAGAATGTGGAGATAAAAGTCTCGATGAAATCATAGCGATAGCTTTTAGGAGTCCCGAGGCTTGTTTTTCGGTGCTTGCCAGCCAGCAACACTACCAGCAGCCATAGAACTGCTCGGGGTACTCGTGGCGCATATTGTGGGCAAGAATATCCAATGCAAACACTGTGCATTCGAAGGATGGGTATAGAATTGTGTTCGTAAGCCTCAATTCGGGTAACTCATCTGGTTACTCGCAATGTTACTGAAGGCCTCTTCGATTCTTTCCCATTCTCTGGATGTTACTCCTGGATGATTGCATGTATCAGTCCATTACACTTAGGACTGTAATTGAAAAAAAGGCAGACTTACTTCAGTGAGTCGATCATATTTCGAAATCATTGCTGCATGTGAACAAGCAGGAGATCCAACAAGGTTTAAACAATATCCCGCACAATGGACGTTGAAACCTTTCGCAGCGTGGGCTAGTATTCAAGCCTGAACTTCTACCGTTTGATTGCTCATAGATGCTGCACCGTCATATTCTTGACCATTGCAGTAGTCTTCCTTTTTAAGGATTTTCAAAGGAAATAAGTTTTTTAAGGAATTTCTCAGGAATTTCTGGATTTTTCCTGACAGATCGATTTCTGAGAATATTGTGCTACGAGATAAAAAAAATGAAGGCGAAAGTTTTCCGAATTAATATGATAACTAAGTTTATTCAGCCTTATTTTGGCTGATCGTCAGTTAAACGCTTCAACTAATCGCTACATGTTAGTGGTTGAAAATTCCTTCGTCATGATATCATGAACCTGAATGTCGGACAAGTCTAAAGTCCTGGCCACATGAATGCAACATGTACGGTGCAGACCCGAATTGTGGAGATTGGGGATCTGGGACGAATAATGACCCCGAATTCCAACACAGTCCGACCCTCGAAAAGATGAATAGCATCAAGCTTGAAAATGTGCTTAAATGTAAGAATTCAAAAAAACTGAATTTTTTATTACTTAAAGCTGTGCAGGACATTATTTACCAACCAAAAAAGACTCCATCACAATCTTGAGGAAATTCTGCTCAATCTAAGGAATTTTTGTGCCAGAATCTCAGGAATTACTCGCAAGAGGAAGTGAGAGCATAGATGCTGACAATCCTTTTGGCGACACTTCTCGCAATTCAAACGTAATGGAACACGCAGTCCAGTTAGCCAAGTTGATATGTGAATGACTTAAGCCTTTATGATGAAAGAATGAAATATAGAACAGTACTAAGGTTTGCTCTACGTTGGTTTTTGGATTAAGGAATATAAACAATTCATTAGCCGCGGCAACAATCTTAGCCATTTTTCAAAATGGCCGCTTTTGGTTTGAACAATCTATTCCTGTAATGAAATTTGAGTGTAATTAAACATTTTCTCCTTTGTTGTTTTTTTTTGAAGTTAGTAAAGGTTTTCGTGCATTTTTTATTACTACATCAGAAAGTAGAAAAAAAACATTGGAACGCTATGCAGTTTTATGTCCGTCCACATAGTCCTACTAGGATATACGGTCGACATTGCTGTTGCGGCTTTTCTTGCGACTAAAGAACTCGTTCGCCCCTTCAGTTAGGTCTAGTTTGTAACTCTGCTACTAGTCAGTATGTGAGGTACAGTAAGACTGTTAAACTTTGTCAAGTTATATTCGCACAAAGCTATGTTTTGAGCCTTCTTGTAGCAGTTTTACATGGAGTACCTCACAAGTCATAATGTCCATGCAGGTTTACCATATTTTTTCTGACTCAGGAAACGTACTAATCCTTTCCGACATATCTTCAAAGCAAACCGGGCTTGCATACTTCATTGAGGGGGTCTTAAATCCAAAAAAGTCGAGTTTCCCGGAATTTTTTTTTGCTTAGATTTTATCTAAATTTTGTTTAGAATGCAATAGTGGTGACCTTGGGATGACCTTTAATGACCTTGGAGTGCTTTCAGTGACATTAAAGAGGGAGAACTTGAAGATTCTTACCCACTGAGACCTTGAATGACCATCATAATTTTTTCGTTGACCTTGACTTAAGAACCTTATGGAGACATTGGGCGTATGAAAAGCGTCTGTAAATCCTTCCTGAACGTATTGGAAGTCTACAAAGTTTACTCTGCATATTCATTATTAACTTTGAATCTTCTTTTCTCGCGTTTTAAAGTGGTTTAAAAACCTTTTTTTCGAACGCAAAATTAAATTTTCCTTTCTACCGAGTCTTACCAAATTTTCAGCACAGATAGCGAACATAACAGTCCAGGAACTGAACTATAAAATTTAAGTTCGTGTTGTAACACTACCTGACATTGTACATTGTATTGTTACTTTGTCTGAAGTTTTGAAGGTTTTCCGTAATAAATTTGAAAAAGAAATTTAAAAAAGCTCGGAAAAATTACTGTTTTTTAGGTTTAGGACCTAGAATGGCGTTCTGACCATGCATTAAAACCTAAAAAAACCACTTTCCTGACCATTTGGTTGCTGTATATGTTTGAAAGTAACATGGTTACCATGGTAAATGACCAACTAAAAAGACGATTTCTATTGTTAAAATCTGATTTGTTGTTATGCCTAGAAACTCCTTTTTCTTAATAATTAAACCTAGGAAAAATATATTTAGAGTGCAAGACTCCCTTAAAACACCAAAAGAGCGCAACTAGGGTGTGAGGGTTGGGGGGGGATCGTCACCCTTGCCCTATTTTTGAATAGCCGGCTCCCCTTATTACATCAATTGAAAACAACTACCAGAACACTTCGCGGTTTTTGCATTTTCATGCAAACCTTCAATTCCCAAAGCAAATGGAAAGACAATTGCTCCTATTAACATTACAAACAAGATTTTGAAAGGCTTTTCTGGTAATTGTATTCAGCAGATGTATAAGGGGAACCGGTTATTACCGGGCTATTTTGATTCTAAGCCATCTAACCCGGCGGAAAACGTGGTGAGTTGTGAGAATATATCTCTTTTCCATACGATGAATCTCTTCAACCTTAACAGAAACTACAGGGAATGCAAAAGCCTGGAACCTTTAGCTCCTTTTTTTTTTTGCAAGGCCAACAATTTTTTCCCAAGGTTTGAAGGCTATTTTTAGGACACATGAGTGAGGAGAAACATAACCATTTTTATGCGGAAAACGATATCATTAAATTAACATTTTAATCTTAGCCCCGCTTCTTCGTGGGAAGGCCAATTATTGCGTTTCACTTCAGTTAGCTTGGTCGAGAACACCCTCAACAATATCATTGGAAGCGGAGTTCTTAATAGGACTGGATTAGAAGATGCACTGCGATGCAGAAGTAGCCTTGGGAAACAGACCCCTGAGTTATGTCGAAGATAATGTCCAGTTCCCTTATTATAGTTATATATCAAATCCGCTGTTGTCCCATGAAAGCAACGTTCCATCACAGCTGCAGTCGCGTCACTGTAACGCCAGCGATTTAAGGAAGAGCCACGTATCTCTGGAGGAGTAATGAGGCGGTGTGAAAAAGATGGTCAATGGAGAGAGGTGGTCTAAGAGAGTCATGCATAACCTTAAGCATAAAGGGAAGCCAATATCCATCCACATTAGCTGTATACTGCGAGACGTTGTGGCAAAAACTGGAGAAGACAGCCTTTGGGGATCGTAGTGGAACTGTTCCCTAACGATATAAAATGGTGAGATCAGCTAAGTTAGGAGCAGGTGGGAGCTTTCTTGAGCGACCTAGAGAACATTTCTAACCATTAGACTTATCGTGCGAGAAGAAAACACCAAAGTTTAAGTGTGTCTTGATCGCTAATCTACTGGAATTCAGACAGTAAAAAAAGTTAAGCTTTGTTTTTTGAAAATTTGCATGGAGTAATGATTGATTTATTCCCAGTAATTTATTTTGTAGGTACTTTTATGTTAGTTTACGTCTTTTACTTGCTAAGCTTTCGTCCCGTTTTCTTGGGATGTCTTCAGCACATAACTGTTTTTATTACACCTTTTGCCTTTCATTAAAGACTAATGGTTTTCATTGAAGCAAACGGTATGTTCGAGTACGAATTTTAGAATTTCAATATATAGCTGTAAGAAATTTAATAACGCAAGCGTAAATTTATTAATCAAGCTTCATTAAATGTTCTGGTTAAGTGAAAGTCAATAAAGTTATCAAGAAAACCAATAAGCATCTATGGAACAATCTTGGGAGAAGGATAGAATACCGTTAAAACCAAATGAAATTTTAATACAAGGAAAAGTATTTTCGAAAGGATCCGAAAAAATTCTAAATTGTGACTATACAACACAATATTGCTTTCTTTAATTCTTATCTTCAGACATGGAGTACACTCAAACATACACTGTAACGTCTTGTTCGGGCAATGTTCACCCCTCAATAACCTCTCTGTCCAGACATCGTGGCAAATAGGTTTGCATGTGACGTTACCAATCTGCACATTTAGGAAAAGTTGATGTACCACCGAGGTTTTTATCTGTACATTGAACAAACCATCGCTTCCGATATTCCCCTATAGGAAGTCGGGCACTTCAAGCAGCGTCTCTGTCTGCGAGCGATCTTGCATAGCAGGACGAACAAGATCTGCTTTGATGTTTGCCTTGAGACAGCTGATGGCTTGCTCTACAATATTTGAAAAAAGAAGAGTAAGGTGGCAATATGCTTAAGTGCATTTTTTTCTCTCGGAGCCTCTTGTCGTCGATGTATAGGAGCACCATCATTAAAAATGAGGTGATGACTTTCATTTTCATGCACGTTCTCGCTGGTGTTCTCTAGAAACTCAGCAAAAGATTCTCTTGTCATTCCACCCACTGTAATTGTGTGATGCACCAAATCAAAACGAGGTGATATTACCAAACAGACGGTTATGTTGCGCCTTTTTTGTCCCAACATACTTGACGATATGCTCGGTCTCCTCTCTGTGAGCCTTTAGCGCGCGAGTGAGTCACGAAAAGGCTGCGAGCTAATATTGAAAACACTCGTACGCTAATTCCAGTTAGTAACTGATGAACTTTAATAACTTCGCTGTACAGAAGAGATTGAGATCTAAATGGTCGACGAGCAAAAGGGAGAGCTCAGTGTATCCTGATCTTTTGCGAGACAAAAGAGAACTAACTATTCACTGTCTGTGCTAGGAGAATTATAAATATTTTTATTCATTAGTATCGGAAATATGTGGGTTAGTAATAATGACGAAGGAGCGTAAAAGGAATGTCCGTGGTAAGATAAACTCATTAGTGCGTCAAAAATTTATATGGGCGTTCATAAGGCCATTTCCTTATCAAATTGTGTTGGCTACAACCGGTATACATAAAAACTAAAAATAGCAAAATTAAGTTGACCGCAAGGCAATGTTCCAATTAATTTAAACACCCGATGTTTGTAACTAGTAACTATTGTATATTCTTTGTTTTCATATTTATATACACTTCTCTAAAGTGTGCACATATGCATATCTATTATTTTTAATAACAACCCTTAACTACAACTCCTGCCCAAATCCTCATGCTCCAATCATTATCTGATTGGCTACTGTCACATGACGTCACAACAGTAACGAGGAGGTGCAACAAGCGGCCATGACTTCTGGCAGTTCATATTTTGAAGCCACACTCATCAACGAACACTGCGTGATTAGGGTCTACCTCTTCCAAGAACCAACAAGCGTACTCATGACGGCGTTCAATTACCTCTGGTCTGTTACGATCACCTGGCTGTGCTCGAGACATTTAAAAGTGTACAGCATACCTTCCAAGTGTTTGGCAATAGTTCTTGCATGAACCTTTGACTTCTTTAGAAGTCGGCGTTGTAATTCACTGTTGATTGTAGTTATCGTTACCATGCAATTTTTGTTGATAATATCCTGTAGGCATTGACTCATCTCATCGTTACGTACTCCACGTGGTCTCTCGTCCATTCTATCTTCTCGCTGATGTCTACATACGATTCCTCTGGCCGTTGAGAGCTTGATCCCCAAAGTTTCAACCTGCTGAAGATACTCTTGAAGGCCAGAACCAATCGTTCTCCATTTTATTGCGATATTCTTCTCCTTCTCCGACGTTCATCCAACTTGTCTTTACTGTATGAACTGCTGCAGATCTTGCATAGCTTTTATCTCGCATAAGTGATTCCTATCGGCAAAGGACGAGGCTTTTCCACTTTAAATATGCAGTATAACACCTGACTAATTAGCATATACCTCGCAGGTGAATAGTGTTTTTTGCGCAATCTAATTGGTTCGTCTATCTCGGAATATCCTGCACCATTCACCTCCGAGCAAAACAAGATGACATCCAGTTTTCTTTCATAGTTACGGAAGAAGGAAATAGTTTCGAATAGACTAAGCCGCCGTACCAGACAATACCAAAAAAGTAACGAAATTTGGCAATAAAATATCCAGGAATATGTATTTCCTTTTGCAATTTAGCGATAAATGCACTCAGAATCTTTCAAAATGTTTTGTTTACAAACAACGAGCGGGCGACAAACCAACGTTCCGTAAAATTGTCTTAAAAATTTAAAGAAGTGTGTGAAAACAATTATGCGAGGTATATGCTAAAACAATTATTCACCCTAGTGTCGGTGAATAATGTACAGGGGGTGTTCAAAAACAAGTGGCTACCTGCCTTTAAAGCTTCCATCGTTCTTATCACAAGTGATTTTACATCTTTACATTTATTTTCCTTAGTTCACTACAACATTATACATGTACATGCATCAGCATTCTCGTTTAATACTTTGTTGGTATTCTCTTTGATTTCATTATCGCCTTGCATCGACTCTGCATGCTTTCAGTGAGCTTATGCACGTATTCTAGTGTTAATGACTGCCATGCACTTTTGAGTATATCAAACAGCTCATCTTCATTCTTTGGCTTACGGTCTTTCGTTGCCCGATTAAGCTCAGCCCATAAATTTTCGATAGGATTCAAATATGGTGATTGCGCTGGCCATTGTATCACATTAATTTTCTTATTCTTCAGATATCTCGATACCACTCCACTAGTATGTTTTGGATAGTTATTATGCTGAAATATAAAACCATCAGGGCACAATCGACGAGCAAAGGGAACAAGATGATGAATTAAAATCTTGCGATACACTTCTCCAGTCATTATTCCTTTAATTCGATGTAAAACTCCAACGCCATTCCAGAAAAAAACAATCCCACACGTTAATTGACTTTTGGTGTTTTACCGTGCCTTGCATTGAATGAGTTGCCATTTTCTCTTTATCAGTCCGCCAAACATATTGAGAAGAATTGTTTTGCAGAGTAAATGGTGACTCATCACTCCAAACAACACTTTTCTACTGATCAATATCCCAATGGACATGTTCACGAGCGAATGTTAAACGCTCTTTGCGATTCTTCTCACTCACGAATGCTTTCGTAAACTTTTTTTCTCCAGTGTATTCCCTTTTCTCTAAGACGTCGCTGAATAGTTGAGGTGGAAACTTTTACTCTAATATGAGCTTCTAATTCATTAGCCAGCTGTTACTTGGCTGGGGTTCCTATTTTAGAATGCTTGACTATGCATCGGTCACTTCGATCACTGGTCTCGCGCTTTCGTCCTGAACCAGGAGTATGATGGCAATTCCAATTTGTTTTTATCTTGGAACAAAGCTTCTTTGCTCCTGAGTAACTGAGACCAAACTCTTTTCCAATTTGGTGAGCAGTGACTCCAGCCTTTAGCATGCCAAGTATTTCATGGTTTCTTCCGACTTTTTTCTTTGCCTTTTCGTCTTGAATTTGCTTTCTTGTGTTCATATTCGTTGTAATTCAGCAGCTCCGTAACTTGGAAATTTGCACAATGATCTAACTTTCTCATCTAACAACTGTTACACCGTAATTTAGCTTGCAATGCTTACGGTACAAGATTTTCATACTATACGCGAAAAATTTATGCGCACGAAGTGGTAATAAATGACAGGTATCGCATACCTCCTGTTATTCCAGGTTTTTTTCACTCAGAATCTTTATACATCAAAGAAACTTACTATTTGGTAGATGGCCACTTTTTTTTGCCCACCCACTGTAGATATTTACCTCCACTTCGGTGAATAATTGTTAACTATTTCCAATTTTTGGCAAAGCCATTGTAATAAACACAGGATTTTATTCTACTGATTTGCCCATTTTCATTAATGGCATTTCTTTTCAGACAAAAGATTTGGACATAAGCACTTAATGTTTTTCTTGTTAACGCTATTGATATTTACTTAATCAGAGTATTAAATGAGGCGTTGTTCGTGAATTTAGCTCTTGCGTTATTGAATTTCGTATAGTTATATATTGGTGTTTTGAAATGTGAGTTGGAACGTACCGATTCCTTCAATGAAAATCCACATGTTTTTAATGATGAGCAAATAGTGTATATGGCTGTGGCAGCGAGCGGTCCGAATACCGAAATTCTACAATTTGATTGGTTCATAAGCGATCGGATATTTCCCGTATTGCTCGTTCAGAGGGGAAAATTTAAAAAAGACTTGCTTACGTCGAATAAAAATTAAAATTTTCCAACAAAACATGGAGTGAAAAAGTATTAAAAACAGTCAACAAATGAAATATTACCATGCAGAGTGAAGTTGATGAAGAAATGCTATATGAAATGACGACAGAATTGCAAATCATTATTTGACGTTCTGTGCCTTTGCACTTGTCAATTATATTTCATTAAAGCCATAAAATAAACTACTTATTGTCCTTGCTTGTTCGGTCTGTACTAGTGAAATATCGGACCCCTTGTCGCTCGTCTCGGTTCGTATTTAAAAACATTGATCCGATATTTAACTAGCACAGACCTCACGCTCGGTCAACAAGAAGTACTAATGCTCTGTAGACGTCGCGGGCACATGGGATGAAAGCTTAGCAAATAAAAAAACATAAAATAACATGAATATATCTACAAAATAAAAATCTAACAGTTGTTTCCAGGCATGTTTTATGTAATAGATATAATATGAACGGCCGATCTGTATGCAATTTACAAGGCGAGCAGTAGTAAATCCCATACAGGTCGGACGCAAATATTGCATCTTTCTTAAAATACGAATACATTTAAATGGCTATGTTTACCGGTTATTTTGAAGTTTCGGTAAATTTAACGTCGAAAAAACGAAGGGAAAAGTTCATAACTCTAATTAGTATTCTCTATCCGATTTACAGAATACTAACTAAGAGCCAAAATCTTTTGTGTTTTCTTTGTGAATTATTAATGAGCTTTTTATTGAAAAAGTGAAATGTGTACATGTTGTCTCTGCCAGTCTGCCACTAAAATATTAGAATTGAAATAAATACTGCCAGAGTATCTTGACCAAAACATCCAATTCTCAATATTTTTAGCCAGAGACAACTTAAATATTTTACCTTCTCAAATCTAAGTCAAGAAGTCAAAAAAATGACTGACAATTTAACAGAAGGAAAGATGTACACAGTCATTCATATGAACTTTAAGATTAAGAATTTATTAAGAAATAGAACGTAAAAATTTTCCTCCGTAGGAGTTATTTGTGGGAGAGTTGTGGGAGACAATGTCCAAAGACTGACCTGTTTCCTATTTGACGACTTAAACGTGGCCTGATCAAAATCGCAAATGTTGACATTTATGGCTGTGTATGAAGGCTAAACGAGACGAGCAAGGTAAAGCGACTCATTATAATATACATGTGAAATTCAACGACTGCAGAACAGCTTCCGATTTGCATAGAACATTTTCTACAATTTTTTTGTCCTCAACATAAAGGTTGTCATTAACACAGAATGGGTAATATTCTGTGTCATTAATTAGCATTGACCCTTGACACCTCGGATCATCCGATTTCGATTTCTTTGTTTAACATCCATTGTTCTGTTATTTCCTGCAATCCCATTGGGCACATGTATAGTGCTAGCACTGTTTGCCTGTTCGGGCGTGATGATCCCTCAGTGAAGTCTTGCAACTTTGAAGTTAAATTAGTCAACAGAACAAATATGTTACATGATTGCGTATTTGCGCTAGTGAATGTCGATTGAATAAAATGAATGTATTCTTGCTTTAATGCCAGTTTGAGGTTGGCGTTAATGATAGTATAATTTCAGGTAATGAACAGCAAAAAGTGTACTTTGAGGTTTACAGGATGCATAGCAAGGTACATATCCAGTGACGTAGAGTTTTGCTTTTTTCTCGGGGGGGCTGACCGGGATGGTGAGGCTATACCCCACCCCCTAAAGTGATTATTTAGTCATTTTTTGCAAAATCTCTGAGGGGCTCAGCGCCCTCATGAAAATTTTCTCGGGGGGCTCGAGCCCCTCAGCCCCCCCCCCATACTCTACGCCTATGTACATATCATCACAGATCGTCCCGTCAAATAGAGATGGATGATCACTCTCACATCTCTCATGAAAAATACAAGAAAAGCGATGAACCAAAACCGCCTGTTGTCAATACTCAATTTACTCCTCCATGTCGTCTGTCACAATAATCATAAATGACTCAACTGTCAGAACAGCTTCTAATACATTCACTTTCCTTTTAGAAGCACATGAACGCCTCATTCTTTCCGACGAACAGTAACATGTAGTAGTTTTCAGAGACGGCGGAGCTGGGGTGGATGGCAACTGTAGTCCCCCTCACATTTTTTCCAAATAAAGCGTTGATACAACTACTTATCTGAACACTTTTGTGAAAATTCTCCTGGGAAGCATACAAGATCCCGTATTTTTATCACAAGTCTTCCCCTACTCGAAATTCCAAACTGCCTCCCCCGGTTTTGCATTTCTCTGAATTTGGAGTACATGCATAGGCGTACGGGCCCTAATCATTTTTAGGGGGCAGAGACGGTCTGCCCGAATCGCTCTGCTCGAATGCTTAGTTAGAAAAAACCCAGGAATAAGAATTACATACTGCATACGGTATATATATACATGGCAACCTGAATGTATGCTAATATCCAAACTCTGGTTCATCGTTACCGATTTTTGAAAATTTTTCTGCTTTAATCACGCTTAGAAATTTATTTTTCCCAATTCTGCCTGAGCTATTTGCCCGAATCTGGAACTCTCCAAATTTTTTGGGAGGACAGTTGCCCCCCTGTCCCCTGGCCCGTACGCCTAAGAGTACAACTGGAGTTGCATCGAGACAAGTATGATTTTAAATATCATACGAAACAAAGTATATGGTCTCTAGCCCGAGAAGCACTAAATTTTGCGCGAGTGGGTCAGAGGGAGGTCATTTGTTAAAAATCCCCGTCAAAAATCTTGTTCTGTTGGAACAGAAAATGTATGTAGCATGTCATTGTCATGGGTATAATTTGACCCGACATGAAACTTATTTAGCGACTGAGATATGTCACCCATACGACAAACACGGTTAAATTAGCATCTGTATGTTGGGTTGGCAATCGTCAAAACTAATACGTGAATTTTGAAAACTTTCCATCATTACTGTCCGCAATTTCTTCCGAAATGCGTCCGAAAATCTCGCAGCTGAATTACAACGTCCGAAACTGTTCGGGGTTGAAATATTTTGCAGCTGATGTAAACTTTGATTTTGGTTTGGTTTCTGTTATTTTTGCTCAAGGAAATTAACAGCTTTCCAGAGAACTTACGACTCCATTATTCAAGTCATTTTTTGCTTGCATCTACTTTCATGTTTATGATATTGTTTATGATAATTTGTTTTTCGTTTACAACTTTTCATGTCAGGTTTGAAATGAAAATTTAATTGATTTCGACGGCTGGAATCTTGTAAAAGTTTAACAGACCTACAACGTTCGGTGTCAGTTGCCGTCGGTATAAATGAAAGTGTGCAATGCTTTTAAACTCGAGTAATCCAGTTAGTTTTCCACAGACTGAAATGAAGTTGATTTCAGGCCAGGCGAAGTATGGAAGCTGCAGTCAAAGGAAATGACGTCTGCTAGCAGGTGCTCGAGCACGCTTGCCTGTTGTTAAAGAAAGTATTGTTATTCCAGTCGCAGATTCGGTCGCAGTGTGATTGTCACAGGATTACGCCGTCCGGCGTCAGTAACATTCGCTGTAGTTATTTTTTGTGAAGCATTCGTGGTTAAGCTACTCGAAAAACCTTTATAGCGTGTTCCAGTTGGTTTGCAGCAAGCAACAAATGGGGGAGACGGTGTTTCAGTCGATATTGGATTGGTATTGGAGCGAGAGTTTCTGGTTGCCGGCGAATGTCTCATGGAAACATTTCAAGTCCACCAACGATTTAACTATGCCTCAGCCAGAGGACTTGAAAATTATTCCTCCGCTTACTATGTTTCTGATCATCACAAGGATCCTATTTGAAAGGTATGTTGTGTACGCACACATAGCGATTCATTAGGGTAAAGCGTTTATGTCCGTTCAAGACGACGAGATCAAGACAAGTTAACCGTCATTTTTGAGCACCTGAAAATCTTGTATTCAGCCTTCGCGTTGTCGTATATTTAGCGATTTGCAACATACTTTTGTTTATCAATATATGCACCAGCGTGCTAATACATTAAAGGTTTATGAAACCGTATCTTGCGCGCTTCGTTGAGTATTTGCTTCCGTTGATCTAAAACCGTCCGCGTACTGGACCGTCATACTGCTTTTGCAAAGTTACTGGGAAGAAGATGTACAGTTATATTCCCATCATTTGCCCCTTAAAAGGTAGAATCGTTTAGTTCTTGTGGATTAGTGAGTAATATGCAGTTATTTAATCAGAAAGAGAATTTCCAAATATTACGAAAGTAATCACATCGTACTGTTTGCCCGAAGCGCTATGCTATTTTAATCTTAGTAAGATCATAAGTCGTGCTCAGCACTGCACCTCGAACAACCCAGATTTGTTTGCTGAAAGATGAACTTGACACTTGCGCGAAGATGGTGTTTGTCTAAGTCAGTTCCCGATCCGGAGTTGGAATCAAGTCAAAGGTTTGAAGAATGCTCTTGAACAATTGCCGCTGGGATTAATTGAATCAGTGTCAAGAAATGGTAATGTTGGTTTAGATTGGCTGTAAAGTCGATGCAAAGTTATGTCATGTTTTTCCTATCTTCCAAAGCTTTTGGTGCATGATTACAATTAATGAAAAGCGAGACACCTTTGCAAAGTTAAAAAAAACCAAAACATAATGTTCAAATGTTTGCCTTGGAAAGTACCACTGATGCGCTGTTAGTTTAAGGAGATTGGCTGGGATTTAGAATTTAATCTTTCCCCCAGTTTGACAGTTCTCACTTGGCTTGTGGTAGCACAAAGAACTGCATTGTTAAATTAGGAGCTGCGGATTTGACGTTTTCATTGTCAGTTTGATATTGGCAATGAACGGGTTTACAGCAGAGTGAACTGATGAACTACTGATGAATCCATTGAAGAAATGGATTCTAGCCACGGTACTGTAAGTTTACCCTTCTTGGTATTAAGGTGAATTTTGCATTTGTCCTTTGACTAAGATGATCTACGTAAGCCATGTAAACCATAAATATACTGAGTTTGCAGAAATTGAACTGATTTCTCACCTTTTCTCCATGGGAAATTGGCCAGATAAAATTCTTTTACCAAAAGATTCCATCTCACTTACTTGTGCCATGTAAACATTGCCAGAAATGGGAGTTAAAGACTGGTTAGTGTGGTGAGGACCAAGATGCCTAACTGTGGGCTTGGATTTGAGGTATGGGTAGCAGTGTTGCCCAAACTCATACTCCTTGATTACTCCTTTTGTGTTGTAGCTTGCCCCAAATGGAAGGCACCTTCACCCTGTTATTTTTCAAATAATGCACCAAGCTGCAATATTACCCTATGAATAGATAAAAACAATGTTAGTTGATATGGCCAAGTAAAGAAATAAGAAAGTGCCATTAGGTTACATTCTTGAAGGCCAGGTGCTTTTCACTCAGAGCACAGAATTATAGGCAGTGATTTCTAGCTTGAGAGCATGCACAAAAAGAACATTATGTAACTACCAAGCTACTGCATTTACGTCAGTGATTTCTACACTAAAATTTGTAAAGTGGCATTTCAGAGTAGCTTATGGACTCATAAAGTGCCTTAATAAGACTGAGACATTGTTATTATTTGCCAGAATATGTGAGACTTGTGCTCTCACACTGATTGTGGGCTAGTTACATGTAGAACACTGCTTACTCTTGCACTAGGACTTTGCATTAAAATGAATCACATGAAAGCTGCAATTTCAGAAAGTCTTATTTCATACAATTAACCACAATAACAAGGTGGACATATTGACATTGAAACTGGTGGATTTTTAGGTTACATGTTACTGGTTTCAAAACTAGCCATGGTTTTGTGGCAGAAATTTGCAAGTTTTATTGTAAAGTTCCATTCCAGAACTCCTTATCTGAAAGATTTCACCATCTTATATATGTTTGTCTCCATACCATTTAAAGGCTTATTTATTTAAACAAGATATAAGTGCTGTTCAAAGCTTTGCATGGTGAAAAAATAGCTCTTTTTATTAAGTCCTCTTGCATGCACTTGATATATTTGAAATGTTACTTAATTCTGACAGGAAGTTCTCAAAGCCTTAAAATAACACAACAGTAGTAATAAAAGAAAACTCTTATGATTGCATTATTTAGTTTTTAAACACAACTGATAACATAATCTTGTTAAGAATATTAAAGACCAGCATAAAGGTTTAAATAGACCCATAATAACGGAGACTTTAATGAAACAGAAACTTAATTAATGTCTCCATTATTATGGGTCAATTAAAAACTTTATGCTGGCCTTTAATGTTCTGAACAAGATTACGCCTGGTGCATTGGTAGTGCACATGTCTCTCACCATTGTGAGTAGGGTTTGATTCCAGCTCCATGCAGTTATCTGATTAAAACAAATTATTACCTTGTTCATATATGAGAAGAGTGTTGTCCAGTTTGTCTCTACCAAGCATTGCAGGTTTTCTCAGGGTACTCCAGTTTCCTCCTGTAGTAACACTGGATCCATGAGGGGTAGCCCTTGCTGGACCTCTAGGGAGAACAGCTTATGTAGCTGGTAGGGTTGTCCAGTATAAATAAAGGCACTTTACTTTACTTTACTTACATAACAAAGTTGTCTCAAGGGCATAGTTCCTGCTTTTGATTCACTGGCTGGTAAGATAACAGTAAATACATCAGAAGGATCAATTATGTACAACAGTCACATCATAATACAAATGGGCCTTAAGAGTTGAGATATGTTGCATGTTGAGTCATACAGATTTACTGTACAGGAAGAGCTAATTTTTAATACACTTCTGATTACATAAAGTGGGGACATCTATATGATCAATTTTGCCTGCCAATACTTCAATAAAAAGTTTGTGAAACATGAAAGTGAAAAGGGTGTCTGGTACCTGCAGGTCAGGGGTTATACCCACCAAAAGCCATCAGACAATCTGTTCTGTTTTTGAATGGATATCATATTTCACTGAATCACCTGTAGGTAATTGTGTGTGCATTGTGGTGTTAAATTTTACCAAATAGTGATCAATAATATTGGTAAAATAAAAGATCACTGGAGGTTTTCTTATCACATATTTGATACTTTAAGAGTGCTGGGCAGAAGGGTCCACTTTGGTGTAAGTGCTGGGTCGCACCACTGAGTGCTGTGTGCTACTGCCTGGCACTGCCCACTGAGGGCAGAACCCTGCTTATGGTTTTACATTTTTCCATGTTCATGTCTGTTTAGGAACAATACTACTTATAACAACTTTTCTGGTGCAGTGTTTATTAGCCTGTGTCTAAGAACATTGACTGAACTAGTGCTGCATCAGTAGTGTTAAACTATATGTTAAAAGCAAAAAGGATGAAGAAACTGCTGAAACTGACCTATTGAACCAAAGCTCTTTGTCAGAGTGAAGCAGCCTTGGTTCACTAGATGAAGGGCCTTTGCTCAAAACATCAATTTCTTATCTGGTAAGTTTCAGCAGTTCCCTGACCCTTTTGGCTTTTGGTATCATGACCTCCTCTAAATATGCCAGTGCAGAAGATGCATTAAAGATTTACCTATAGAGGAGCAATGGTACACTTTAAAATTTTATCCTAGCTAACACCAAACAATTCTACTCGTCAAAGGGATAAGCTCTGGCCCTTAATGAGTTAAAGTAGCTTTGTAACAGAAATGAATTTGAGTTCTCCTCTATTTTAGTATCAAAAGTTCAGCAGTTTCACCTTACTGTTTTCCTTTTACAAAGATTTGTTGCAAGGAAACAAATCCATTATAGAATAAGTAACCATACTGGCTGACCAGAAAAGATTTATTTCAATACACATCATCAAATAATTAATCAATGTGAACACTTGATTTTAATTTTAATACCTTATGTCACTTAGGTTTATTGGTTATCCCTTTTCAAAGTTAATTGGTGTGCCTGATGAGAAAAGAAGAATAGCTGAACCCAATACAATACTTGACAGAGTTTTTAGAACCATCAGTAAGTCACCAGATGCAGAAAGGATTAAAGGGTTAGCCAAAGAACTTCAATGGACACACAAAAAAGTACGAACTTGGTTTTATGTTCGTAGAAATGAAAAGAGGCCAACAGTTATGAAAAAGTCAATGGAATCTTGGTAAGCCAGAAATTTAGTTTTCAAGACCACTAGCACTGGATTTGAAAGAGTTGTTTTGCTAATGTATAAAGAGCAGCTTATTTCATTCCCTACCACTAACTAGCTCTCTCACTGAAACAAAGGTTAAATTTTTTAGGACAGCTTTTATTTTCACGTTCTTACTCCCAGTTGTGCAGCAGTGTATCTTTGTGCACAATAAAATTAAATAGATTTATTCAGAATAATATTTGAACAGCCACCAGCCTCTTTGGAGTAAGATAGTTAAATAGTGCATATTGCTAAATCATATTTAGTTAGACAAGTATTACAATGCTACATTTAATTTAGGAGAATATTGTAATGAACCAAGCTATCAATCATTAACCCACCAGTATAGACTTTTTTTCATAATGGCAGTCTGTTTAAATATTCTTTTCTATGCATCTTAAATAGCCTTACTAGCCTTGTTTGGGGTCAGATTTTCTTGAATTACAAACACCAGAATGAGGCTAGTAAGGCTAATTTACTGCTTATGAGAGAATATTTAAAACAGCTGCCATTTTGAAAGTGGTCAGTATTTGTATACAGTATGTCTCAGTGACAAACAGAATCTGTTTTCCATCAAAATTGAAGTTGTAGTCTTATCTTTAGTGGTGGCACCACATGTCCTAGTCTGAGGGGTCAAATGGGGGCAACAGAATTTCTAAGGAGGACAAAACCTCTGTGAAAACATAGTACTGTAATAATATTCCTTATTTTGGATTCAAAATGCATTTCCCATGGATAAGCCACAACTAAGATATACAAATCTTAGTATCTTACACTTTCCTTATCAGTTTGAGGGCAAAATAGGGGGAGTAAAATTTCTGGGGGGACAAATGCCCCCCCCCCCATTGTGTCACCACTGCTTCCCTTGGGGATCAACATGAAACAAAAAATGTTTGTACACTCATTTTATTCAGTATCTATGAACTTCACAGGGGAAGGGACCAGGCTTTTACTTCCTACTTTTTTGTCCTGTTAAAAACATAAACAAAAATTTGAAGTCCTTTTAGAAGGTTAATTATTGTGCTTGAAGTGAAATAATTAGGGCATCTTATTATCTTAAAAGAATATACTTGTTTTTTTAATCCAGTGTTGAATCAAACCTTCAAACACTTTGTCACATGACATTCCTTGTACTACCAGCAGTACAGTACAATATGTGCATTTTTAGTCAATATTGATGGTTTCGTTTTTCTTTAGGTTGTACAGCACATGAAAGTGTGTTAGAACTAGTGTTCACTAAATATGTTTTTTTTTCTTATCCAGCTGGAGATTCTTCTTTTATTGTACATCATTCTATTCCGGTCTTTACTTATTACACAAGGTATTTTGATGCATCCTGTGACTCATGGATTTGAATTAAATTTCAGAGTACGTACAGTGTATGAGTGTCTCCACCTTTGAATGCTTGCCTTGTTGCTACAATATTTCAATTAATTGATGGCCTTATTCAGCAAGATTTTTGATGGTGGGAAAAGTACTTCTAACCCCTTATTTTGCAGATTTTTTGGAGGTCTTCTCTTGATGAGTAAAATCATTTTGTGTTAGCCAGAGTAAAATTAACAAGTTGCTAAATGGCGACAGTCCCAGTTAACGGATCAAAATGATTCATGTAAGACTGGGCATTCTCTGGTACTCTTTGTAGTAAGGCAAAAACATTTTCCCGACTGGGTAAGCAAGTCAGTGAGGGGAAATGGAAGAAAAAATGAGAAAAGGAAGAAGAAATGAGAAAAGGAAGAAGAAGGAAAGAAAAACAGAAAGATAAGAAAAGTGTAAATAGGAAAAAGGAAATGAAGGAAGGGCTGAGCAGGAAAAATGGAGAAAACATGAAGAAAAGAAGTGGAGAAATAAAAAAAAAAGCCAGTAGGGAATCCGCTGTGCAACATGATTACGCAAAAAAGTGTGATTAACTAAATTAAATATCAGGCTAAAAATCTGTAGCAAAAGTAGTGCAGAGTTTGACGAACCAAGACCTTCCCTGGATCCCATGAGGGTCATCAAGTCGGACCCTTGGACCCTGCCCAGCTTTGCTCGAGCTTCACGTTCAAAACTCAATTTGAGGAAATTCTTCGGATTTTGCCTACCCAGGAGAAAGGGGCTGGTTATGCCACTGGGCAAGAAGGGTCTAAAATTCTACCAATAGTGTAATTTCCCCCTTACAGCTTTATTGTCATTTTCACCCAACCACCGTACTCAAGAAAAAAAGTTCGACATTTACACACATGTGTTCAGCTGTACCTCCTTAGTACTCAGATAGTTGACCTCGGGCATTGATTATTTGCAGGGCTATTTGTAGTGTCATGGTAGCGCACCACGTGTTTTTAATATCTGTGAATTAGGTTCGATTCCTGCTCCCTGCAGTTGTCCGATTAAAGTTTCCCTGGTTACATATTACTACAGCAGGAATTGTGCTCTTAAGGGAAAATTACATACATGTACGCGTATCGTCCCTTTGTGGATAGGGTCCCTAATGAATGTGAAGTACTGGTTTATGAAGTAATGTTTCCACACAAGTGAAAAACTCACAGTAAATTGTTTTAGTTGATGTCATGTTGTTTACGGGAATTTGGAAAAATAAATACTATCCATAGTCTACAGTCTGAGAGGAAAAAAAACTGTTTTAAGAGAAAATGTTTCTTCGTGGTGAAAATGTTTTTACTACTTCGCATATACTAATGTTAAATTAATTACATTCATACGCACAGACTTTGTTCTGGCATGCTTTGAAGACAATGCATGTCATTTTAACAGTTTTTGATTTTTTTTACGTAGGAGAAGCATTTCTTTGACACCAGACATTCATGGTACAACTACCCATTTTATGTGAGTATTTGTGTTGTGTATGAACAGTTATGGAAATACGCTTACTGAAGAGCCATGCAATCATAATTAAGAAATAAGGCACGACGTAAGACGAGCATTATATGTACATCAGGCGCGAACTGACCCATTTATAAATGTAAGAATAGAACTTGCGGTTCTTTACACAGAGGCGGATTGTGTAAGGGCCTTCAACTACTAATAGTTATCAGAGATAAAGAAAAAAAAGTAATCCAGAATTAACTTTTTCGTCTGCTAGGTTAGTTCTCGACCACAAGATGCAAAAATTTGGTATGTCGACAACTAAAGAGTTTTCCTTTGAGAAAAGGAAAACTCGTTTCTGATCAACCACTAAAATTTTCACACACTGTCATGGACAACTGACTACAGAAATGGAAAGTTCAGTTGTCAGTGACTATTTTGGTTTTGATTACCATTAGTTGGCGACAATTATTTTTCTCGTCTTTTAAGGCCCCAAGATGTGATACCGTTCATACTAGCCTTTCCTGTCCTGTCTAAGGCATTTGAAATATTAACGTATGGCAATATTATTACAATTGTAACTCATTTAGGCTAATCACCGTTGTACAATTAATGTCAATATTGTCGAATCCCAAAATAATAACATCCTGAAAGTAATGACAGATTTCTGATGCCTCTGACCTTCTCCTAAAACGCGTCCCCCTCCCGAAAGCACGGAGGCGGGGTACTTCAAAAGAAGTTGAAAATATACTTCGAAGATCTACCTTGTGATACAATAACAGACATCAAAAAGGTCTGACAGAGAAACACCTGCTGAAGGACTATTGCCAGAGAAAATGTCGCTTGTTCTATTTCACCTACTGTTCAGGTCGATAAGGTTTCAAGTTTCGGCTCTCGACGAGCCAAAGTTAACAAGAGATCCATGATTGTTGGAGCTGTGACGTTGAAGAAAATATCGTTGAAATGGCAGATAAACGAGAACTGGAAAGTTTTCTGTCGCGTTCTAAATGTGCTTCCAACCATCTAAAAGTAAACGCTCTTCGTAAGGAGCTGCTATCGGGATCTGCTAAATCCCTGAGGAAAGGGGATCGCTGCTGTTTGGAGCATTATAAACCTCCATGTACTGGAGTGCTAGTGACTTTTTATTGGCTTGATATTTTTTGGTTGTAAATGGTATGTGACTCTTCGTCAGAGTCAGTAAATTTATACGCTGATTGAATCTCAGGGTTTCTTTGGCCCTGCTCATCACTAGTAGAAATAAAGATTTGAGAACATTACTTTGCAGGAAATTGATTTAATTCCAGGCATTCACGCGTCGTTAAACCGAAAATTGTCCAGAGTTCTAACCGAAAAAGGCCCGCATCCGGGTGGATATCGAATAAATTTCAGGGATTTCCCTTTTCTTAAAATCTGGTTACACTCCTGAGTAGCAGCATGCGAGCGAGATTACAAAATCAAAAAGGTTGACGAACTGTCGAAACTGTTTTTGTCTGCCCTGTAAAGTAATATGTACTTACTGTACTTATAAGTATGTGCACGGAATACCTGCTTTTAGCTGATACTGGTTATTTTTAACGTTTATTTTAGAACATTACCCCTTCAGTCTACTACTACTACATGACTGAAGCTTCATTTTATGCTTCGCTTATTTGTTCACAGTTTATGGATGTTCGCAGAAAGGTATGTTCGTATAAGGCATTGTCTGCCTTTTAACCTTAAGATTCAATACATACATATATTTAGGTAACTGTGCTATAATTTGAATTGCTAGTGTTTTCAATAAGCTTTCCAAATGTTTTTATTGTAAAAACTTAATTCTTACTATTTTTAGATGCTATTATTTATCCGAATTAGTCATTATAAGGATTGTTAGGAAGGTTATTACCTCCTCTCCCGGGACCCACGGTCGGCCATTTCGTGTGGGGCACATGGCTGCGTGTGCTCGCGCATAGTCATTTTGCGTTGTTGTCGAGCATGAGCTCCTCGAAGAATGCTCAACTTTGTATACTTATCTTTAGTTCTCCTTATAAAATTTCTTATTGTTTTGTCGTGTTGCTGACTTAATGCTATTTTCCAACGAACATCATTGATCAAATGTACTTTGACTTAGGGTAAGGTATGTATGACTAATTTACGCCGAGATCCGCCTGCTACCGGTGAGAAAAAAACTTGTCCCCAGAGCTAACAAGGACTTGAGTCGATCATTATGTACATTAGTCAATTTCAGTAAATTATCGGTAAATTGTTTGTTAGGTTGATTACACCTAAACCAATTATTATATCAAGTCCCTGTGAAATCAAGTTATTCTTTTACCTTTTCAAACTCGACGTAGCCATCTATACCCTGAATTTGTGGACACGCCTCTCCACTTAAGATTTTGTCATGTGACACACGATATCGTGCTCAGTAACACGATCTTATCCCCCCAAAGTCTCGCTTTCACATGGTAAACACTGGTAGGGGGTGTTCGCACAGTGGTAGTGCACGTGTCTCAAACCTGTTACAAGCGAGTTTACGAAAACCCGACGTGGACGTTAAAAACGACTTGATCTTACAATGAGAATTTTCATGTAAAACAAGAGAAATGAATAATTTGTTGTCCCAAGAGTATTCATCACGCCATCCTGGCGCCAGTAAAGACGTGATGAAGAGCATTTCCACGTTTTAATGACGATATCAATTCTCAAAACGTGGATAGCTTTGAGATGTATTTCACGTACAACGTTAGTCGATCAACTAGAATTGCTTGAAAGCATTTAGGAAAAAGGAAAAGAACATTGTCAGTTTAGCTTTTTGAGGTTTGCTTTAAAGCCGTTAAATTTAAACAAGTTTGTTTACGGGTGTCGGTGTCGCAGCGCTCGTAAACACTCCAACCTCTCCTCTGGGGTTTGATGCAGACTCCGTGTAGTTGTCTGATTAAAATTACCTTCATCTTATGTAAGAAGAACGTCGTCCAGTATAACTCTACCACACACCGAAGTTTTTGTCGCCGATTACTCCGGTTTCCTCTTTCAGTGACACTGGACCTGTGGGTGGTGTCGGACGTTACATAATTTGTAGGTAGAACGGTTAATTATAGTATAAATGTCAATGCCCACCATGGACACGTCATAAAGCTAGGGCAAATTCAAGGTCGAAATATGAAACTTAGAGTTATCGAGCAAAAATAAAAGCACTTACCTTCCAACTCACTTACTGAATTCAGGTCCGTTTATATGGAGGAGAGTTGCTCGGCTAACCGAGTTTTGCAGGTTACTGGGTTGAAATGCACAATCTGTTAATATGAAACCAAGTTACCCGGCTAGCCGAAATGTCAGGGGAGATTTCAATCCGCGAAATTTACATTAATTTAACATGTTCACGAAAATAGAAACTTCATATCGGTATGCTGAGTAACCTGGGCAGAAGTGTTTACGTGGAAAAAATTTCATCTTATCATGCCGCACCCGTTTCACCTGTTCTAAAACGCTAATGTCAGTTCTAAATTTTAGAATAACGCTTTGACGCGTGGCCAGATTGCGATCTGAGCAACCTGGCCCTAAGATGTTTTCCTCCAAAAGTCGGAGAGTTGGTCAGAGTGTTAGGTTATGTGATCAGGGTTAAGATTAGGATTAGGTTGTGGTCAGGTTGCTAAGATTACAATCTGGCCACGCTTCAAAGTGTTGTTCTAAAATTTAGAACTGACGTTTTAAGCGTTTAAGAACGGGTGAAACGGCAACTAATGCCGAGATCTCGGTAAGGCGAGTTACCCGTCTGCCCCATATAAACACAAAGAAGAGAAAACAGTACTTTCTTTTACCTACCAAGATTTTCCTTATATGTTCAATGCCGTATCAGTCATAAAGTGTAAGCTGTAAGAGAATGAGATGTTACCTTTTTAAGAAAGGTTTAACTGCTAGATGCTAACGCCGAAGGTACTGCATGGCCGGAAGGAACTGGCAGTCAATCAGGGAGTTACTACGAAGTTTAAGCAAACGCCTCGGCTACCTATTCGACTACATATTCTTACAGTGGAATTTTCGTTCAAAATTAACATGAATAATTTGTGGTCCCTAGAATATTTTCAACGCTGTCTTGGTTTTACTAAGTCCGTCATCGATACCATTTCCACAGTTAACTGCTACGTTGGCACATAAAACGAAGAACATTTTCTGTTGTTTAAATGTTGATGAACTGACTTGCTTGAAATCAAATCTTCACCTCGTTACAACATCAACTATATTGTTGTTCCATTCAAATGCTAAGACTTCAGCTTCCTTGTTGAATGCCGTTAACGTTCTTGGTTGCTTGAACTACTTTTTTACAGCTACGGACTGAACAACCTTATCCGTTAGGTTTTCTGTTTCGATATTCAAAATGACTTGGGAAAAATTAGGGTAAAATGATTAAATCAAAACTATTTCAAGACCCTAAGCTACTGGTTTTGGGAACAAATCAACGAGATTACTCTAAATTGTCATCAGGCTGCTACAGTCACCACAGCATCAGATGATTAGCTAAGACATTTGAGAGAACCCTTGATGATCATTTTACAAATTTGAGAGTCAACATTTAGAACAGTTTTGGGGAGCGCTTAACAGTTAAATCAGTTGTCCTGTATTCCTGGATTTTTAGGAGTGTTGATGGTCATTGAAACTTCGTCACTCTACCCGTTTTGCCAGCGTATAGTCGTTCAAAGGACAATTGGCCCCCTGGCGACGTAAAAATCTAGGATTATGGGTTACTGATTGTTTGTTGATACATTTTTGTTCAGCTGTCAAGTTCCAATTTCACTGTGATTAGACAAATTCTAATTATAATAAAATTAAAATAATAAATAAATAAAGTAATAAAGTGAAAACTGTGCGGACGATTTCTAAGCACAGTGCGAAAGATAATTGAAATATTTTTCAATGATGTGTTTGTGGTAGCTTGGTAATTATGTTCTTAATACGCACGCTCTCAAGGTGTTCTCTCAGAAAAACTTTCTGAGAGAACACCTTGAGAGCGTGCGTATTAAGAAATATTTTTCAACAGGCATTGCAATCAATTGGTCAACCAATATGTACAGAACTAAAGAGCTGATTAGCTGCTGACAGTGGTGGACTCAGACTGTTATTAACGGGGGGCGCACTTTTTTGTTGTGAAGTAAGGTAGATTCTGCGAATTGCAGAGTAATAACTCAAATTATAATTGCGAAAAGGAGTTATAACCAGTTGTGCCTTAAAAATATGGCGACACATGCGTAAAAGGAGGAGGCATACGCGCTCACGCTTCCTGGATGCATGCTTGGCTAACTCTGGATTAGTTTTTATTACCCTTTAAACAACTTTACCCTGTGTATTCGCTGACTTATTTTGTATTTACCTGAACAATTTTTATAAAATATTGTACATTCCTCTCTTAAAAACAGGATTTCTGGCCAATGTTTATTCATCACATTGCTACCCTAGTTTTAATAATGATGTCTTATGTCACCAATCATGTTCGCATTGGTTGTCTTATTATTCTTGTTCATGATTCTGCAGATTACTTACTCGAGGTAAGTGTAAAGGAATTTTACTTATGTGCTGTATCGTGAAAAAAATTTAAAGGAGTGGTTGTATTACTATACTCTTCTTTTTATCACGGTCTGCTGTGTGATATGATTGTGTTTGAGCTTAGTTTGATTGATGTAAAATTTAAGGTCATCAATTAGTCTGTTGAAGTAAGAGATATGTGGAAATATTAGTGTTTAACATGAGACGCCGACGTATGGTTGGCTGAAAGAACACAAGAAAAGCGTGTTAACTAGAGATCATATGAGGATGTAAAGGTGTACTTGTAGCACTAGATAAAGGCATTACGATAAAGTTTGGTGTGCATTTTATAAAATAAGGGTTAGAAAGTGGAAATTAAAAAAGTGACTACATCAAGGTTTTCACTTTCCTAAATTTTGCCAAATTAATGGCGTCGTGTTTTTCTGAATGTTGTGAACAAATCCCTAAAATTTCAAATCTTTACCAATCGCTTTTGCTAAACACCCTGTATTTTGTATGGTTATTTCAAATATTAGCCTGACAGTATTTCCTGTGAACAGAAATTTTTCATGATAATCTGACACTGCCGAAGTCAGCTGAAAAATGTTGACTCGAGCGGGATTTGAACTCGCACCTTCGGGATACGCGTCCGCCGCTCTACCTGTTAAGCTATCGAGTCCATGGAGATTGGAGGCGAGTTTTAATCCAACTTAAGTGCATGAGATATTCTCGCGACAACTTAACGCTTTATCCATGAGAGGATGTGCCGTGTTTCAGTTCTATTTCAGAATCATCCTCAGAGATATACATGAAAGAAATTTCTCATGAAAAATTTCTGCTCATTTATATCTCTGAGGATGATTCTAAAATAGTATTTCCTGTATTCACGTAATTGTGGACCTTAACAATTTGATCACATGAAGTACAGACTATATTAGGTGAAAGTGAATTTTCGAGTGTCAGATACATTTTGGGTCTCCAGCTGGAAAGTGAACCCGCGACCCTGCGAGTGTGGTGCAGCAGTCTACGAACTGAGCTACGACGGCAGTTGACGAAAGCGCGGCCACGAGATATCTATTCATGTCAGTAGTAACTGGTAGTGGACCAATATATGAAAAAAGTTAACGGTATTTTCAAGGATTATGAGACATTTGCACTTTGCGTGAAAAGGAAAAGAAATTCACTTTCATTCAGTTTATACTCCATATCATGTGCTCCAAATGCAAATGCCCAACATTACAAGAGTGTACCCTTCACTTCCTCAGCATTGTCATGTATATACCAAACTCGTGACCATTCTCTCCGCAACAGCATTCGCAACTCAGTTCACCGAGTAGCGGTTTTGATTCCCAGCCGGGGGTGCAATAGTTGCATTTTTTGCAACATATCCCGATTGGGTCTTAAAAATGAACCATTCTGACACCCAAAAATTGCCTTTCATTTAATACCGACAGTATTTCTTACATTTTTTCGCATATAAACCTTGTAAAAAGTCTAAAACATTTCAGTCAACTTATAGCTCGTCGCGACAACTTGACGTGTTATGGAGTTTCAGAGACGTGGGTTAAAGCCAATGACAGCATACGTTGTGCCCTCCTCATTTCACTATATACATTACCAGATAGCAGCAAAGCTTTGTTCAAATAGTTGATATAAGTTCAGTATAGTCTCTCATACAAAAAAAAATGTCAAATTATAGTGTCTTACAAAAAATGAAGAAGATAAAGAAAATGACAAAAGAAATAGCTGTCTTTTTAGCATTTCTAAATCGAATGGAGAATCGTCCTAATTTACGTAACATCCGATTCGATTTACTCGGTTATAATTGCCTATACTCCAAGCCCTAAATAGTTAGTAAACGAAGCTACCTATGCGTAGTCATATCATAAGTAACGAAATATTTATTTGCGTCCAAACTTTTATGTGATTTACTAGGGTTCGCCTTGTAAGTCACGTACATTTGTTCACTTATCTTGCTAAAAGACCCAAGTTCATGATTTTCTGAACATCATTTCTATTTGGCTTTTTCAATGTTTCGCAGTTCATACGGAAACTGACTTGGTTCATAAATGAACCACTAAAACTAGGATTTTTGGCATAAAATTGAGCTACCTCATCCAAGATTCCATAAAATTTGTAAGTCCCTGCACATTCCTTCCACATTAATTCACCTCGGTGATTTCGATTGCGCTTTCAAATGACTGAAATTACCCTAAGAGCACATCTTCAGTGATGTCAAAGCTTTGACAAATGGTTGTAAAACTAACCCTCTCGAAACCTTCGCAAAATCATAACCCACATTCAGTTCGTTTGAAACAAAGATATCTTTGAAAGATGTTTTTGGAGGTGTGAAAATGGTTGAATAAACCAGTCCCAGTCAAAGGATTAGTTGACGAAATTGCGATTGTATGAGTGATCTATAAAATCATTGACAAAAAGCTTTTCTTAGGAGATTACACTGAAGATCGATTTTTCCTTGGTAGAGTGGCACGGGTATAAAGGTTGGCTTGATCCAAATACACATCCACTACAGTCAATACGAGTTGAAAAGACGGCCAATTCCCTCCCTGACCACTTCGAATAATTTTTTTCTTTCGTCGACTTTCATAAAAAATTTGAATATATGTTTCAAGTGAACCAAGTCGATGAAAGGAGTTAACCACAGGTTAAGCTGAGTCGACAATAGTCTGCAACTCTCATCCATATTTAATTTGGATCTCAGTCTTGACTGTCGTGATGCATCAGTACGTATTTAGATCTGTCTAAACATTGCATCTTTTTTTAACTTTCAGGCTGCGAAAGTTTTTAACTATGGCAAAATGGGAAGAACGTGTGACGTTGTGTTTGCGTTTTTTGCCGTCGTTTTCTTCGTCAGTCGACTCGTCATCTATCCAGGATGGTAAGCAGAGTTTAGTGTTCTGTAGAAGGTTTCACTGGTAGTCCATTTAACACGAATTTAGAGCCCGTTTTTAATAATCAGCTGAGGCTTTTTTGCGAAAGTTTGTAAAACCTATTTTGGAAATTAAAATGTTGCGTTTTTACTTTATAGTTACGTTAAAAGCTGCAGTCATTAGTGTTTGAATTTCCTGCTGTGGACTTTGCTTTAGGATTCCACGTTAATTGATTGCAACATTCATAACAAAATTGTAAACAGCTTTGCAGTTCTTTGACTTTGAACTTTAAGAGGGAAATGGGGCGGAACAGTGAACCATTCTCGAACGGCCTATCTCGTTTGCTTTAAAACAAGGCCCAGTTCAAAAGTGTGTCGATGAAAATGAATTTTGAACTGGTACTCATTTTAAAGTAGAGAAAAGACCGTTCAGAAATGGCCAATTATCTTGTGTAAGTACGTAATTTTCTTTTATGTATTTCTTTGTATTTGCAAGGCTGTAGACATCAGTTATTTTTGTCGGGAGAGAAGGGCGAGTAAGACAGAGTTCATATCTAAAGTCAGTGGAGGGCTCAATGCTGTGAATCGACTTATTAGGAACCCAGAACCATGCCATCCTAGAAAATATCCTTATTTAGGGGATATTTCAAGAGATGTCTGCCTGGTGTTTGCTCAGAAAGGTTGCAAAATCTAGAGTTTTTTGACATATAAATGGTTATCTGTAACTTAAGTTTGTTGTTAGTTTTGTGGCTTATCTAGAAGCCACTTTTATCGTTGACTTATGTGGAACTGTAGATGAGATCTTTGTGTACTGTAAAGCGCGTGGAGAGAAATTTGACGGCATTCGACCCTTTGTGAGAACTAACTGCAGTCGACAATCATGTAGGAATCAAAGCAGTTTTACAAACAGGCTTTAGTGCAAACATTTGACCTGAGCCAAATTTTGCTGAAGAATTTCGCTTGTTGTCAAGGGAATTTCACGTGCGTGTGACAAGAAACGTGTGTTGAATGCTAGCAGGTGTCTCTATTCTCCTTGATATTATAGTAGTCAGAGGGACCTGTTGGTGGAGAAATCTTTGACATTTAATTACATTATGACAATATTGCTATGGATGTGGGTCGATTCCCAGGCCCTCGCGTTTAAAACAAAAAAACATTTCAAGAGTCAAGTTTAGTCGCGGACATCGGACATGGGCGACGATAGGCGGCAATTGTCCTCCGATAGAATTTCTTTTACTTTACTCTGCGACCACTTTTGGCAGACGATTGAATTCACGGGGAGTTGCCAACATTTGCCGAAATGGTGAATAGTCTTTTTTCGCAACCAGGTGAACTATAAGTCATATTTATAGTTAGTGCTACTCTGGTTTGGTGGCCAGCAAAAGGTAAATACAAGTTGCTAGAAGACATTTCTTAATTGAAGATTAAAATAGAGTCACCAGGTATTTCCCCTAGATTTAGGGGTCACCGGATATCTCCCTGATAAATAAGAATTAAAACAAGGTGACTGGGTATCTCCCTTGAAATAAGGGTCAACAGATATCTCTCCAAGATTACTGCTAGAACACGGTAATGACCGAGATAAGATTATAAACTAAGATTATGAGACTAAAACAGGGTCACCGGATATCTCCCCAAGAAAGATATGGGGTCACCGGGTATCTCCCTGAGAACTAATACTAAACGGGGTCACCGGGTATCTCCCCTTATGTAAGAGGTCACCGGGTATCTCCCCAGAAATATAAAGAGGAAGGAAGAACAGTAGAGAGCCAACCGAGAAAGAAAAAAGAGAAGGAAAAAGCAAGTAATGTTTTCGAACAGCTAGAAGAATCTTTTTGTCTGGAAGTATTGACTATGAGATTAGTCAATACTGTGTTTTACTCAACGTTTCGACACTCGCGTTACTGTGTCCTCATCAGGGGTTAGAATCGTCTGAAGTCGTACCCGTATTTATAGTACCGCTAGCGTTTTCATGTTTTTTAATGAGATGTTTGTAAGCTTCTGGAAATAGATTCCCATCATTTCTATTTATGGCGTAATCCGTGCTATTAATATGCCACGCTTCCAAGCAAATCCTTTGATGATAGTGAGGATAGTGATAATATGCCACGCTTGGAAGCGTGGCATATTAATAGCACGGATTACGCCATAAATAGAAATGATGGGAATCTATTTCCAGAAGCTTACAAACATCTCATTAAAAAACATGAAAACGCTAGCGGTACTATAAATACGGGTACGACTTCAGACGATTCTAACCCCTGATGAGGACACAGTAACGCGAGTGTCGAAACGTTGAGTAAAACACAGTATTGACTAATCTCATAGTCAATACTTCCAGACAAAAAGATTCTTCTAGCTGTTCGAAAACATTACTTGCTTTTTCCTTCTCTTTTTTCTTTCTCGGTTGGCTCTCTACTGTTCTTCCTTCCTCTTTATATTTCTGGGGAGATACCCGGTGACCTCTTACATAAGGGGAGATACCCGGTGACCCCGTTTAGTATTAGTTCTCAGGGAGATACCCGGTGACCCCATATCTTTCTTGGGGAGATATCCGGTGACCCTGTTTTAGTCTCATAATCTTAGTTTATAATCTTATCTCGGTCATTACCGTGTTCTAGCAGTAATCTTGGAGAGATATCTGTTGACCCTTATTTCAAGGGAGATACCCAGTCACCTTGTTTTAATTCTTATTTATCAGGGAGATATCCGGTGACCCCTAAATCTAGGGGAAATACCTGGTGACTCTATTTTAATCTTCAATTAAGAAATGTCTTCTAACAACTTGTATTTACCTTTTGCTGGCCACCAAACCAGAGTAGCACTACCTATAAATATGACTTATTTGCCGAAATGTCATAGTCAAGATGTTCTGTTTACTAATAAACATCTCTCAACCCCATATGATAATTATTACTAAAAATGAAAATGTTGATTGAAAATGTAACCCTGTTATGTCCAAATATTACGTACTTTATGCGGAAGCAACCCCAGATTTCCCCAGCATAGTGTACTGTAAGTGTTAATCTCCCGATGCGCTACCTATCTAATTTTATACTTTGGACATGATTGGGTCTCCACTCTTTATAACCGTAAAAGTTTGGCCCAGATAAAACAAAAATGTGTAAGGATAACCAATTTTCAAGGAGATATACTTGGGAAATTTTCGTTATTCGACTGAATACTATGTTAAGAAGAGATGGGAGGAATTTTTTGAAATGACAAATTATTATTATGATAGTCAAAGTCATGAAATACTTTCACATATAAAACGTTTGGTGAGTCCGTCTCATAAGCTCAAAGACATATATGATACCAAAAGGATGGAAAATTGCCGAATCAAGAAACTCACGTCATAGATTGTCACGTTCACGCATTGTTATTCAATAGATCTAAAGTGCGTAATGAAAGTGCTGCGAACACCATTATTTTTACTTCAAAATTTATTTGAAAAAATCAAACTAAATTTTCATTTGATATACACTTCATCAAATATCTCAATCTATTTCTACCTGAGCCCCCTCCCCCCCTCTATTTGACCGTGGTAATCTAGCTGAACAATGCTTCAAGAGGTTCAGGTAACACTTCCGGTATAAACTGGAGAGTTCCATCAAATATCGGATACCGAAATGTTTGTGGAAATAAACAGAAGCAGGAATTTTTGAGTCAAGCTTTTGTAGTTTGAATAGAGTTAAATGCTCCATTCTCTTGAAAGGTTAATGACGATTCTGAACGAAATTTATAATTTTAGATAGAAAATCGAGATAAAGTTCAACCTTCAGTACTTAATGCCATTTTTGGTCTTCAAAGTTTCTGTTTCTTTGCTTTATTTTTATGAATTATTAAGAAGCTGAGTAATACTTTGAGACCCTAACCCATTTTGGTTGTAGGATTTTAAACACTGTTGCATTTGAAGCAAGGGAAATCATTGGTCACTTCAATTCCTGGTATCCTTTCATGACTTTGCTGTCTTTACTTCAGGTATGACCTCGTGATATCATTTTGGACCTCGTATACATTTTGTGTTGACCTTAATCTAAAAAGAGAGCGAGTTCAAAGCATTAGCTTGTTTCAAATACAAGTATATGAATTATGTTGTATTTAAATAGTACAAACGAGACGTCGATCGGCTGATGCGTGAGCTCGTAGCCATTGAGATGCGAAGAGTTAGCTGTAAGTGCATGTTACACGAGAGGAAGTAGTATAATTGTATTATAGAAAAATGGAATTCGGCCTAGGCAGTTCTGTAGAAGAAGTGGAAAAATTCTAAAGGTAATACTCTGCAAAAAATCGAGTGCTTTCGCTCAACTTTCGCTTAAACTTCATCTAATTGTATTATAGCCTATAAATTCATGACAAAAGTTCATGACTTGGTTGGTTCCTTGATTGTAGCGAACTTGTAATCAACGGATGTTTACTTTATTTTTGGCAGTAGCATGATCATCTTCGTTTTCTTTATCCTTAGAGAGACATTTAATCTCTAATATCTTGAATATACAAGTGAATTAGTTAGAACAGGGTATTCCTGTACAAGAGGACGTCTGGTCAGGCAAACCGCGCAGTGAATGAAACAGAAATTAGAGGAGATGCCGTGCCAATTGGCAAGTAGGTCCTCAAAGTCAAAAGTTTAAGTAAAAAATTGGTTTCGTCGCCTTACTACAATTTTGTTACATTTGACATCGTGTCAGATTTTCTGCTGGAGCTGAATACCAAACCATTATCCCTAACACAACCTGACATTAAGGGTCGATTGAATTTAGATGGTCAAAAGAATTTCTACTTTGATTTTGGATACCGCTGGCATGACATCATCGACATATCGCTTCCAGAACAAAAGCTTCACTGGTACGGAAGCTAATGCTCTTTGTTCTTAATCTTCCATTACCAGATTGGCAATGACAGGAGAGACAGGTGATGCTATAGCTGTGCCAAACGCCTATTCATGATAAGTGCCGCCGTACACAAGATTAGTTAAGTTTAGAGAAAAGGTCAGGAGTTCTAAAACTTCTATCAAATCCTCAACAGTCGCAGAGGTTCTTAGATGTAAAGTAACGTCCTTCCTTGGTCTCTTGTCGGCAGCTTTGATGGCAAGATCAATCGGTATTTAGGTGGAGGGACGACGTCGAATGACACCAATTCATCTTCGGCATTAGAATTAGTATTCGTAATAAAATGCGCAAACTCGAAGGAGTTAGTCACCGTGTAGTCCAACTTCCCAACAACTGGTGACAAGACCTGTGCCAAATCAGTCGATATGCCTTAAGTCAGGCATTTATTTATTATAATTAAAGGCTAATAACTATCCTAATAATTTCTTAAAAACTGTTTAAGACCAGTTCGACTACCACGCACAAACACTGAGAATGACAATTCGATGATGGGTTTTGTAATTCCGTATATTCAAGGAATAACGGAACTAATTAAAAGAATCTTAGGTAGTTGGAATGTAAAAGTTGCCCAAAAGTTTTTTATGACGTAGGGTCACATTTTCACAAAACCTAAGGATCGTATTGCGAAGGAACAAAGAAAAGACGCTATTTATTCCATTCTGTGTAGTGACTGTGATCAGGAGTACATCGACCAGACCAAACGTCAGTGTGGGACGCGTTTGAAAAAGCACCAAAAGGTCGTTTTCCTTTAAAAAAGAAAAATTCAGCCTTGTTGAAGTACGCGTGCCAAACAAACCCCACGATCTCGTCGGAAAATTCCAAAATTATTACCACCAATCCGAGGTACCATCAAAGACGTCTGGAGGCATGGCATATCAATAGCACCCCCGCCCTATTGAATCGCGATGATGGTGGTCTATTACCAGACGCGTATTTGCATCTTGTCAATGGACAACGTCATCAGTGGTTTTATGAGGGTATAAAAAGGGCCCTCTTCCTCACAGCCATCGCCCCTGAAGAAGACACTAGACTGGGGTGTCTAAACGTTGTGTAATGAACAGTAGATTTTAAAGTTGCTTTCTTAAACTCTTGAGCCAGAGTAGCTTCATACTATGTCTTATCCTCATGGTGTTAACGAACTTGTTTCTTTCATTTATTGCTTGGCAAACTTACTGCTTTTGTGTAGCATGGGCAGACAATAATATTAGCTCGAATGCTTTATTTCTTAAAGTTTAAATTTTGCTTTAGTTTGCGACATTTATTCCTTTACATGTTAATGATTTTGTCTATGAAGGGTTGACGATAACACTGGCTTGTATCCTTATCCCGATGGATTTTAGTTCGCGTCGTTTATTTATTACTTTACAAATTCATATTTTTATCTCGTATGGGCGGATAAAAATATTGGCTTGCATTCTTTATTCCCTTTGGGTTTTTCTTTTTCTTTATGTCAACCTCTACAAACCCTTTGGTTCCTTTGACCTTTTCCCCTCTTTTCAGTTTGTTGATCGACGTTGAAAATAGCAAATGACCTTCCATAGTTTACGATATAAAAATAGAATACTGCGTAGACAGTATTAAATTGGGTATAAAGTTCAAGGGATTGTAACTACCGTGACTGGCCGCAAAGAATTCCTACATTTCGAGCTAAGGCCTTTCGTCAGAGTAAGAACGTGTTCTGAAACAGGAATACCAACTAGACTAGGTGTTATACGAAAATGAGTTACGTGAACGCATTCATATTTCTATTTCCCTATGGTCTGTGGGGGTTTGACCTCAATGTCGGTTTGCTAATCGTTGTTAAAAATAGCAGATGACGTCCTTGTCGTTACCTAATCGTTGATTTGTTTGTTTTTGTTTCTTACATTTCATTGGTTAACTTTTTGTCACATGACTCATTTTCTTCAAAACGTAATGTACTGGTAGTTGCTATTCCTGTTTCAGAACACGTTTCTTTCTCTGACGAAAGGTCCCTGCTAGAAACGTCTGAATTCATGGCAATCAGTCACGGCAGTTACCAACCTGTGAAGTTTTTCCATTGTTTACATCTCATTGCTTTGTTATTAATTTTTTAATCTTATTGTAGTTATTTTTTCGTCACATGAAGAACTTTTTTACCTATGAAAATATCACCTAGTTCTTATATTATTTCGCGTTTCACTTCAACAAGAGATCTTTGGTCGAAATGTCAGAATGTTCCTCTCTTACGTTTCGGCATTTCCCTCACCCTTTTTGACTCTTCAAATTCGTTCATCGCTGCCGACGCAGCACGGACCAGACCTTGTCATGGACTTGGTAACGATCATGAATAATTTGCACTCAAGTCAACGGGTGAAGTCCCACCGATGTCCAAAACTGCTTGGGCCATGTTTGGCAAGACCATCCCGGCGCATTCAAAATGGTATCTTTCCAAGAGACACTGGCCAATTTGATCATTCCGCAGTTTTGGTATTTAGACGTTCTAACTCTTTCCTGGATACGGTTTTTGTATGACAACAAGTTAGAACAATGTTACAAATGAACAAAGCAACAAACAAAATTGAACAAAGAACAAATTGGAAAGGCATTCATACACAATGGGGTTAAAACGAATAATAATGATTAACCAAAACGTTAGGGAATAGCAAACCCTAACTTTAACTCTAGCCCTAAGCCGTGTGCAAGTTATTGGTGTAGTGTGGAAATTCATAGTGCAGTAAAAATTAGTGTTACTTTTTTTCAGCACTAAGTTACCTTGAAATTGCGCTGCAACAAGCATTTTAAATTCGTTTAAATTCATGTATTTGTTGTAAACTTAGGAATAGTTTATTAATAGCGATTTTTTGGTAAGTTTAGTATTGGTAGTTAGGAAGCCCACTGTTTTTTTACTGTTATGTGTTGGTCTTGCTAAATAAATTTATTATTATTATAATTATTATTAGTATAATTACACAGGTGATAATCGAAAATCCCGCGTGGTAATTGGCCAGAAAATTACGTCACATATCTCGATATTGACCTTCAGGTGAATGTAAAACTGAAGGCTCAAAAGCAAGATGGCGGCCACCTTTGTACATGTTACCGAGGAGATTTCAATAGTACTAGTTCACTACCTTCTTTCAAATTATCACCAGTGTAATTATACTAAAACAGTTATTATTGTCATCATTATTATTATTAAAACTTTAGGTATCGGTTTAGATTATAGGAATTTGTAAGTTTATATTTCGAGTACGCCATCAAGTGTCTAAAACGTAGTTATGTTCTCTATTTCTTGATAGGCATTGCATTTGTTTTGGGGTTTCTTTGTCGGACGTGTAGTTTATTCTTCTATTGTCGAGGGAAAGGTAAGCCATGTGAATTGTGAAAAATATTACTGAATAACTTTATACTTCATAGAAATTGAAAAAGGAGATAAAGTGACGTACAAAATATTATTAAAATGAAGATAGTTCGACAGCCTTTTCTATTACTTTAGAAAGTTAAATTAGGTATCATGTTCTGAGAGTAGCGCTCATCAGTGGCCTTAGTCGGTAATTGGCATTAGGCAACCAAGTCGGATTTTTTGCTCTGTCAGGGGATGTTTGTAACTAAGGGGCTGTTTACGTGAAGTCGGATTGAAATCTCAAGCCAATCGAAAAACCCGATCTGCTCGAGTAATCATGTCGATTTCTATTGTTTTCAGAAGTCAAGTCAATCCTGCATCTCGATCCGATTGACTTGTCAATCCGTTTCACTTAAATCAATTCGCTGGAACTGATGGGAAACTAATTATTATTTCAAAGTCAAGTTAGATTTTGTCAAATTCAAATTTCGATCCGGCCTCATGTAAACAGCCTCTAACATCCTGCAATATTCAAAGGGGTTTATTAAAAAGGAGAGGTTGGAATTTGAGCATTGTCAGACAGGTACGTGACTGAATAATAGGACAACCAGATAAAAGAACGTTTGGAAAACATAGTGTAATGACGGCCGTATGGCACGTTGTGTGCTATGACGTGTATGTCATACCTTGTTAGGTATAACATATACATATGGTAGGTATATCATACACGGGGATTGTTTCGTCAGATATCCAAACACCGAGAAGTGTGTTGAAAAACGAGGCGATAGCCGAGTTTTTTAACCAACTTCGAGGTGTTCGGATATCTGATGAAATACGACTTTCGAGTGTATGATATTACATCTCAATCGAATCCGTATTTAAAGGGAAAGTCGGGTTTAATAAGATCAGATATCCAAACTACGTCTCGGTACTGATTTCCTTTGTGTTTTGCTCATGAATTGTTAATGAGTTTGAGATCCCTATTTCACGAATAAGTCTTGGTAGAATAAAGGACAAACCGGGACAATGAAAAGTTCGAGTCTTAAAATTGTCTATTATGAAAGCATTTTTTACACGCTATATTTAAGACTGAAGTCATGAAATGTGCCAAACAATCATTCGTGTATTTATTATTGATTAACTCAGTAATGCCAACGGAACTGCGATCATATCAACATAGATTTCGTGTGACACCTCGCAGCACTCCAAACCTCTGCTCTTGAATAAAACAACACTGAAATTCTACGTGGAGATAGTAAGCCATCTTTTTGTCATCTTAAATTTTCTTGATTGGTGTACAAAGATGTCGAATTCATCGTTGCGACATTCACCATGTACATTATTCGACCATTTGCTTTTAAATACCCAATAGGACTTCCTTGCGAAGTACTGTTGTGTTTAAATCTGTTCAGACTTTCAGAATTCGGAGTAAGGACGAAGCTTAACGAAGTCTTTAAAGCCCAGTTCATACGTCGAACTTTTCATGTGGCGAATCTAATGTTAATAAGCAGAATCCTTTCTTCAAACTGATTTGCATTTGGTTCGGCTCACGAAAACTTCGATGTTTGAGCTGGGACCTCATGCATGCTTGTTCGAAAGTAGTTCATCGTCTTTGAACAAATTATACAACTGACAAAATTGTTAAAAATTTCCAGATTGTTAAGTTTTCAACTTTTCTTATTCCTCTGAACCACTTGTCGGCTAATAAAATTGTTGAACTCAACTTCGGTTCATTTAGAATTAAATTCGTTGGGCGATTTATTAGCGCTTTTTGGCAATTTTTTTTCAAAGTCTGTCTACTTACAGGATGATATCGTTTCTTTACGATATCGGTTATCGTTAATTATGCAATCGGGTATTCAAAAAGCACTCGCTTGAAAGTATCTGTAGAAAGTAAATGAGTTTTTGTGTCTGCTGACCTTTCTATAGAAGGCCAAAGCGGCACAATGCAGGCGACTTGGTGCGGATGGCTGGCTGGCTGGCTGGGTTTGTGGTAATCACGTGATAGCCGAATAAGTTACGGGTACTATCGAAGAAGTTACGAAACGTGAAGGAAAGGTCGCGAATTTTGAGTGGAACACGTGGTCTTACGTTTGACGTCGGAAAGAGGAGAACGTTTTGTGAATTTTTTTGACACAAGATAAGTTTTAGGACGAAAATTCGACGGAAGTGACACGTTTCAGTTCAGACGTCGAATTTAATGCATCGCATTTAATTTGAAGCTTCAAATATGACACCAAACAACGCTGTTGTTGATTATCACACCAAGCAGAAAGCGGTCATCCAGACTAAAGTTTTTAAAATAAGAAGAGAAACTCGGCATAGATGACTTCGAATATTGCGCGATTAAGACGTTTGTGCAATCGATTGATTCGTCATCTTCGTCTGTCTTAACAGATCTTGCCCAGGTCTAATATATGAGTCCCTGCAACAGGCGACTCTTTTATTAGCCTCGCAGTCACGCATATTGTCAATTTACTCTGCCACAGAGCAGTCGGGACCGCTCTACATAGATACAGCACTTAGGAAACACTCGTGTTTTTTCTCGTTTCCACAACTTGGACAAGTGTTAGATTCTCGTTATGTGTGTGTATCAACGGAGCCATTTTGTTTGCTCTGATCACACTTGCAAGACGCCATTTGCGCGAAAGGCCACCGGTATTTGATTACTTAAACTTTTACCATGCCAAAGGAATTATTTTTATTCAGTTCAATTTGACCCATTTTGGGTACCTGTATTTCTTAATATTATGTCATCCACAACTCAGTCATTGGACACATGCACACACCATGTGCCTATTTTTAATTCATTGTCTTGCCTAAAATATTTTTAAAACTCGTGGTGTTCAAGTGTCAAGGGATTATCCTGATAACCCAAGCCAGCAATTGTGGTCACTGGTTGGCCAATGAACATAAGGACTTATAAATTGTTCATTTACAATAGGCAGTCGAGTGAAAATGCCATGTTTATATATATATATAAATTAATAAACAAACAGCCTGTTGCCTAATCATCGCACAGTTGCGTGACACTCCGAGTAGCGACACAAAACATTTTAAGTTTACTTCATGTTATTATATATATGTTTAATAGTAATGATAATAGTATTTCGCTTACCTCAAAGCCGCAACAGTCTGTTTCATCCGTAGGGAATCTTCAGGCGGAAAAGGCAGAAATCGGAATGCGGGCCGCTTATATGCTTGCTACCGAAGCGTGGGCGTGTAGGTGTGGAAACGAATCTATTGTTCTCAGGTTCTTTACGCGAAACCTGTTTTTGTGTGGGCAGACCGAAACTATTTCTGACTTTTTGTTTAGTAATGAATCCTTGTTTTTTTCATTCAGTATGAGAAATTTTTCTTCCAAGCACAAATTGCATCCGTTAGATCCTCCTCTGTACGAAATAGCGCGTTTTAGTATTGACCGATCAATCCTAAAATCTTGTTTATTTTCTTTCAATTCCCAAATATACTTTGAAAGCTCGGTGTTGTTTGCGTATTTTTTGTCCTGAAAAGATTTAATGTGGTTGCGGTGTCGCTCTTTAAACGTGCTTGCAGTCATACCAATGTAATGATTAGTGTTGTGGGAGTTGCTCGTTGAGACTGTAGTTTTGTACACTATGTCCTTCGTCATACATTGTTTTTGAAGTGGACAAGTAGGTTTAGTTCTACAGTTGCAGTTGTCATCAGAATCTCTGTTGTTGCTGGTTTTTCCTAATTTTTCGTGCGTTGTGTTTAGTGATAAAGGACCTAACGTTGTTCATGCAGCTATAACTTACCTTCACTGTGTTTCTGTTGAAAATCTTATGAAGTCGATGGTGGAGTGGGAAATGTTTGTCTATAAGTTTTAGAAAGTCTCTCCGATGTTAGTTTTCACGTTTTGGCTAAATGGGGGGTTGAACCAAATAACGTTGCGTTGTCTATTTCTGCGTGCTTGTTGCGTAGCCTGTTGGTAGTACGTCAGGTCATGGTTGAAGTTGCTATGTTCTAGTGCGCGTTGGTAAGTGTGTACCGATTGTTGAAAAGTGTCTTGGTCTGATGAAAGAAGCGCAATTTGTTTGTTGATTGAAGTGGGTAACTGTTTTGTAATGTTTGGTGGGTGGTTAGAGAGTCTGTTTATGTACAACGGATCGTCATTGGGTTTCCTGAAAGGTTTGTATTTTCCATTGCTGAGGTCGAAAGTAACATCTAAAAAGTTTACAGTGCGTAAATTTCCTTTTGTTGTTATCTTTAATCCAAACTCTTCGAAAATTTTATGGAGTTCTTTTCTCGTTTTGTTATCGTCTTTCTCGTCTCGTTTCTCATTATTAATATTATTATTACTATTATTATTTGCTCTACCTATATGGTATTGAGCACTCTCTTAGCATTTCGTAAGCGCGTGAAACTCAGAGTAGCAACAGCAAAATTTTGTCTTTTGTATTTACTTATGTATATATATATATATACATGTATATATGTATGTATATAGATCATTGGTAATAATTGTGCGGCTTTGACATTTATGGGCACCAAGCCAAACATCTGGTATAACATATTTTCCTCGAAGGGACTCAACTTCTTCATTTTCATATACAGGTTAGCGGAGATTCTCGGAGTGATAACGAAGAAACAGAACAGGAAGACGATGGTGGGTCGAAACCCTACGCAAATGGCGTGTCATCGGATGGGAAAAAGAAACAGTAGGCTCTTAACATTGCACTGGTCACTTTTTAAGGCTCCATATAATTAACGTAATATGTAAGAAAGGTTAAAAATATTGGGTCTAGCGGGTCAGATAAGAGATTTAAATTGTACAACTGTTACAATTGTCTTAGAGAATCTTATCTTTTTATGATTGTACAGGATATGATAAAGATATGAGTTAAATTCACAGCTGTTGTTAACTTCCTATGTTATGACATATTTACAAGAACAAGATTTCTTTCATTGCTGACCATTTTGTGTTAAGTTGCAAACATTCCGTATTTTTATAACGCAGTAGCGCTTGTTTGCTGTCCTCAAAAGGAATAACCTTTCTAGGATAATACTCCAAAATGAACAAATCAACCGAACAAATATATTTCATTTTGCCATTGTTTGTTCGGTAACAGATGCGCAGATGACGTAACAACGAATTATGAACGAATAAGTGGCCCGCGAGACAATAGTCAAGTGGGTCAGTGATTTCTTTTACGACGTTGTTACACACAAAGTTTTCGTTGGTTAACTGTTTGAGTGATGCCTTCTATACCCCTGTCCGTCTTTTGTTTAACAGATCTTGGGAGTACGAATTAAAAAGCATGTAGAATTCCCTTCGTTCTAAATAAGAAATTGTGGCATAAGACGCCCATAATTGTTTCAGCCTGTGTTTTTAATTCTTTGTTGAATTGAAATGTATGTATATTCGAATGACAACTCAAAACAGTATGATAACCAGTTATCATAAAATCTGCTTCGTACCTTTTACTGTTCTGATTTTTTTACAATCAACACTAATTTTCTTGTAACTAACAAAATAGTTTCATTCTAGTCAGTGGTCGACTTTATTTTATAAAGGTAATGCTGCATGGACAGTATGAACGACGTGTAAAAAGCAGAAGGTGTCAGGAAACAGGCCGGTACTTACGAGAGGAGCTACTGACGTTTTGAAGAAAGGGCCTTAGTCAGAGTTAAATGTAAAAATGGTATAAAAACTTGGTGTATAATCGAATTCTCCATAAGATAAGTGAACTCAAGGTAAAAAGGTAAAAAAAGGATTTGAGCTTAAAACAAACGTTTTCGATCAACATGATCATCTTCAGGTTTAAAACAAGCACGGGAAATATGCGAGATATACGCTAAGTTTACCAGTGGCGTAGGAAGCAAATGTAACTTGGCAGGCAAAACCTTTCACAGATGCCTTTGCGCACAGAAAGGGCACCCTCAAAATAGACAACATCTGTCATCCCAGTTCTTTCGACTGAGGTGTTTTGTGTTCGCTGACCTTCCTATCGAAGGTCAAAGCGGCACTATGCAGGCGACTTGGTGTGGCTGGGTGGCTGGGTTTGTGGCAATCACGTGATAGCCGAATAAGTTACAGGTACGAGCGAAGAAGATACGGAACGTGAAGGAAAGGTTGCGAATTTCCAGCGGAACTCGTGGTCGTACGTTCGACGTTGGAGAGAGGACAACGTGTTGTGAATTTTTTTGATGCAAGATAAGTCTTAGGCCTAGTTCAAACGTCAAAGTTCCATCGCATTTAATTCGTCGCATTTAATGCTACGAAAACTCGACGAAAGAGAGAAGTTTCAGTTCAGACGTCAAATTTAATGCGTCGCATTTAATTCGAAGCTTGAAATATGACGGCAAACAGCGCTTTTGTTTGACTATCTCACCAAGCGGAAAGAGGTCATTCAGACCAAAGTTTTCAAAATTAGAAGAGAAACACGGCTTAGATGACTTCGAATATTGCGCTATTAAGACGTTTGTGGAGTCGTTTAACTCGTCATCTTCGTCTGCTTTAACAGATATTGCCCGGATCTAATATTCCAGTCCCTGCGACAGGCAACTCTTCCATTAGCCAGCCATTCACGCGTATCGTAAGTTTTCTCAATCACAGAGCAGTCTGGACGGCTCTACACTGGCACAGCACAAAGAAAACACTTGTTTTTTCTCGTTTCCACAACTTGGACAAGTGTCAGATTCTCGTTGTGTGTGTATATCAACGGAGCCATTGTGTTTGCGCTGATCACACTTGCAAAACGCCATTTGCGCGAAAGGCCACCGGTATTTGATTACTTAAACCTTTACCATACCAAAAGAATTATTTTTATTCAGTTCATTTTGATCTGTTTTAGTACCTGTATTTCTTAATATTATTTATATCATCAACAACTCAGTCATTGTACACGTGCACACACCGTGTGCCTATTTTTATTTTAGTGAAAGTGAAAATCATTAGCTTGGAAATCCTTGTCCAACGTTGCTGACCTTACCCATTTAATCGTTTGATTAATTTGCAGTGTCGTACCCAGACCTCAGAGTATTTGTGAGCCCGGGAGACCGAACGAGCGCACCGAACGCGCCGCCCCTAGAGGATTCCAGGGGAATGGTTTTCAGAAATTTTATAAAATGAGAATTATCGGATTAATTACACCAAGGAAAACCGCTGGCTCTGACTGTTGCTGTTAATGAACTGCGACGGGTTTATCAATGTACAACTTTTGGCTGAAAACAATTATAAGCTTTTGATAACTTTTGGCTTTTCGTTTCCTTTTGTTTATATAATGTTTATCTATTTTATTTCATTATGAAAAACTACAGGCCTGTGGGCTGGACATGCCACTGATTTGTGGTGATGCTTCGGGAGTCTCGGATACTAATTCAACAGGAAAAGCTTCAGCTCCTTGGGTAGACTGACAGAGTAAAACTGATGTTATTCAATGTTTTATTTTCATATTCTAATGTATCGTTTAATTTGTAAGCCCAAGTAAAAAGCCATAAGTTGATGCGCCGCACTTCATTATTAAAAGACATTTCTTTTTTCTTTAAAAAGGGCACTCGTGCTTAAAAAAGGCACTTTTTGTCGTTTCAAAAAGGTTGGGAGGTACGTATCCCCGATGCCCCCCGGTTCCTACGCCTATGACGTTTACATTAGACCAAATTTCTCCGAATTCGTGGGCAATCCGGAGACTTTTTCTACGGATTCAAAGTATTCCAGTATTTTCTACGAGTTCCAGTTAATTGGCCTTAGAGTAGTAAATCGTGATAAACAAAATAGACGCTAAATGTATCGTTTTAAAGTTATTTGTCAACAACCTTTCTTGATTGATAGAAAGACAATATATATATATATATATATATATATCGTTTTTTACACCATTCACAAATTGACAGGCTCATCGAAGCAGCCTGTTGGTTTGTCAGTGCTATATCAGTTTGATAAGACCATCTTGTACATATACCTTCTCTATAAAAACTGTTATAGTCAACAAGAAAAGGTGTGATAAATGAACTGCCATGAAAAAGTATAAGCTGGCATATTGTGCTGTCAATTGCCAAGTTATCGAGCAAGAGACCATACCACATTTGAACAAATCTAACTTTGCTGCCATAGCTTGAAAATTTTATTGTGGCCTCTTGTGACCGTTAAGCTTCACTCGCTATGTTAAATCTGTTATCATACTCGTAGTCATTGATTAACCCTTATATATATATATATATATATATATATATGGTTCATATTGAGTGCTCTACTACAGGATGAGTCATGCCGCTAGCGCACTTGCGTACGCTCACTAGTCTCTAGTTAGAGCGCTCTGGCATGGCTTAGATGTACCACAAGCGTGGAACATTTGAGTTGCCTATATAATGTAGGCTTCATCCTGCTCGTCAGCACTGTACTGATAAAGCCCAGTAGGCCGAAACGGTTCCGTCAGCAGTTATATATATATATATATATATATATATATATATATATGGGTTAATCAATGGTTATATAATTTCTTAGATAAACAAATTGGTAAGGCCAGGTGTATTTCTCGTTCGGACGCTTTTGCACCCTAGACAGGCGAATAACACGGGGAGTAGGATGCCCTTGGTGTTAGACTTTCACTCTTCTCTCTTTGGAGCTTCTGAAGTTTTATCCTATTCGTTCTAGCTGCTCCAATACACGCGAGATTTTCTATTCTGTGCCTTTTATTTCTTTTCGTTGACCTAAAAATCTTCCAGATATTTTGATTCGGGTGAGATTACCTAAATCTTTACAGTTCATGATTTTAGAAATGTGAAAGCTTGGATATAACTTAAGAGAGATGAAAGATCATCAAGCTCTATACTGAGAAAATGATTTCTGAGTCTCACCGGTCATCAGAAGGTTGAGGGTTCGATCCCCGTCTGGGGCTCAGAAATCATTTTCTCAGTATAGAGCTTGATGATCTTCCATCCCTCTTAAATCTTTACAGTCATTAAAACCTAAAGGTATGCATCGTTTTGGGAAACCCAGGTGCTCTTCTATATTTTATGATTCGGATGGCAAAAATACTTGTATCAATTATAGCTTTGATTGTGATTCATCTTCAATTGTTTATCATTCATCGTGCAAGAAATGTAACAAGTGCTATATAGGTAGCAACCTTAATTCATTTCGCAATAGATTCAACAATCATAGAAGTAGTCTCATTCGGTATGATGAAGGCCAAACATAGTACACCAGGTGAGCATTTGTATGCTCACTTCTTTGGAGTTGACCAAGCGGGTCTTCCGGATTTATCACTCAATATTATTGATAAAATAGATTTTAATAAACCCACTGAACGTGAAGTGTTTTGGACTTACAAACTTAACACTAGTAGTATAGAGATGGGGGGTACGAGCACACTTGTCCATTAGGTGCACTTTTTTAGCAACTTAGTGGAAATACGCGTTTTCCATGAATGGGCCTCGAATGACTTTTCATGAAATCTGCTTTTTTAAAATTGCCAAAATTATCCATCTAATGGAATAAAACATACCCCCCCATCTCTATACTACTCTTAGTCGAGTATGACAGTGGAGCTGCTAAATATCTTTATGTCCAGCAATAAATTTTTTTACAAGTTCAAATGATTTATAATGTAGTTGCAATTTTTGATTAAAAATGTGTATTTATAGACCATCTTTCAACTCATTTGTTTGTGGATTATCAGCTCCGCTGTCAGCTTCCGTAGGAATCTCAGTAAGTTTAGCTTGGCTTTTATTTTTGTTCTTTTTATGGTCATATATATGTTTTCCAGTGGTAATACCACCAGATAGAAATCCTAAGAATGGAATATAAGGACTTAAATTTTCCACAACTTTTATAACATCACTTTTCAATAAGTCATCTTTTCGTAATTCATCTGATAATACTTCTGGTTTTTCTATTGCATCCAAACCACCCAATGCATCAGCAAACTTGCTTATTAGTTGGTCAGTTAGAAATTCATTCGCTTTTTGCATACTTTTCTTTCATATTCTTTATAATATTTTTCCATAACCTTATTACTTGCTTTTTTAATAGTATTAACGTTTTTCTCAAACTATCCATCTTCTGCTAATTTAATTAATTCTTCCCTTTTCCTTTACTTTCTTTTTGCGGATCATCATCTATTTCAGTGCGCAACTTTGTTGCACACTCTGCGGTTTTGATTTCTTCTGCCAGATCTTCTACTACTTCTTCAAGGTTCTTTTTGCGTTTTACCATGGATTTATACAATACCACATTCGATATTCATATGGACAATTTAAATTGATCTCCAATACAGAATGCTTCTTCTCCTTTAATGTTTTTATTATTTTATTTATCTCTTCCTTACTAACACCATTCATATAATCATCTATTAATTTTCATATCTTTTTTATTTGAATTATAAAAAGTACTCAATTTGCTTTTATTTTCTCTGTATGATTTGCTTATACTTGTTAATTGTTGGGTTATTGCTATTGTTGAAAGACCATAATGTCTCGCTCCAAATCCTAATTTTACCAATTCACTGACTCTCTTCTTAACATCTGAACTACATGCACAATCATCTAAAGTAATCAAACTGTTAGTTCCTCGGTATATTTTTGAAGCAAATCTAAGCATATCATCAATGTAATCTTGTCCACATTCAATTACAATTATATCTGGGTCATTAATGTATTTCCAATTCTCATAAGTTTTATTCCAGGAGAAAGTTGGACATATTATTATAATAAAACCAAAGTGGTTCATATAATTTTTTTCTGTAAAATTAAGAAGATAAAATGTCTTTCCACAGCCTGTCATTCCTGTAATAATCATATTAAAAGGTGTATCTTTAGTGTGAATCCTTGATTCATGCTCTACAGATATTTATATGATATCTAATATTGAATACTTTGAAGATCCTTATTAATGAAATTAACTAGTCCATCAGAGACAACAAAAATATTGCAATTAATATTTCCATTATGTGCTTTCTTTTTAATTTCTAATAGAACACCATTTTGTGTATTTACAATTTTCTTTCCGTGAGCAGTTTTATTCACTTCCTCATGACTTCTAAGATCAATAACAAGGGCAAATTTATCCTTATAGAATTTCTCTACTGTCATAAATTGGTCTTTTACATCTTTCTGATAGAATAATCTCTTTGCTTCTTCATAGAATCTGCTACTTGGAACTCCTTGGGAACATACACTATTTGGTACTCCTTCAATTGTCAATTTCACTTCTGTAATATTTGGATACAAGTACTCTTCACTGTCACATCTTGACTGTTTAGTGAACAATAACACGATACTTCTCATTGACTTTCTTGGGATATTTGTATTTTCATTTATTAATGTACTAGCTGCTGCCCATAAAATAGTCTTCATAAGTGTAATATGCTCATAAGATAGTGATCTACCAACACTGTATAATGTTGCTATTTCATTAGCAATATCCATATTTTCTATTGTCTCATATGCCAATTTGCAAGTCTTCTAACGTGTAAGTTCCAAGAGTTTGATTTGCTTGAACAGTCATTAGTTCATTTGCTGGAGCTAATGTTATTATATAATGGAAATTATTATTCATATGAAATGGAGCATACAATCCACAATCCTTGATAATCTTATCCAAACATACTTTTTGTTTTTGTTCATAAATACTCAATAACAATGAATCACTTACTTTCTGTGCATTTCCACTTTCAGCACCACTATCATCTTTTGAAATTAGCTTTCTAAGGTTCTCACCAGCAATTCCATATTCAACCATATCCAGTCTTTGAGGATTGGTCTTCCATAAGTCTTTATAAACTTCATAAATGTTCTCACCACTATTATCATACACTGTCTCACCTGCTAATCTTACCACCAGTCTTTTCTGTAGCATTTCTGACATATTATTAAGAGACCATGACTTTGTATTACTTACTTTAAAGTTGAATAAAAGATGGAAACTACCAGGAATCAAACAAATGTCCATTTTCAGTTTAGTAATGTCTATATAAAGTTCCTCTCCTGCAGATGCTTTATTAGGATTAAAAGTGACAACATGTCTTGTTCTATTACCTTTTACCGTAGCCATATGACTTCTTCTATATCCTGGAACTAATTCTTTTTCTGTTGTGTTCATGCTCATATTATAACATATAATTAATTTCTTCTTCTCGCCTTCAATTGCTCATAAATGTATAATGTAAGTGCAATTGCTAACACCCATAAATTACTAGCAAGCCATGACAAACCTTTAGCGCCTAATGAGATAGCTTGTGCTAATATGTTAAGTAAAGGAGCTATTAATGATCCTAACTTTTTACCTAAATTATACAATGCTTTGACACCCCTTACAAGTGTATTTCTTGCGCTGACAATAATAGTGGTTATAATACCTGCAACTGATATTGCTATTGCTGATAATCCAACAAGGTTTTCTTTTGCCGATTTTTTAAAACATTGTAATCTTGATATGTCTTCCTCCTGTTTTTCTCTTACTTCTTTTTGTATTTGTTCAATGGTTAAATCTCTAGCTTCTCGTAAACCAATAACTCTTTCCTCTAATTCTATGAATTCCTCAGGATTATCTGTGTTGTCTCTTTCTTCTATTGTCTTGTCTAAAGTGTCTTGTATGTGGTCTGCTTAAACTTTAAGAAATGCTTGTCTTGTTGACTTATCAGTGCTTTCTGGTGGGTTTAATACACCTTCCAATTCTCGGTTCTCTTCTTTTGTTAACCTATTTATCGATGTGAACTCTACAGTTGTGTCAACCATTGGCATATTTTTAACAGTTTCATCTCTATCTTTCTGTTCCTCTTGAATTTCATCTATCAATTTCTTAAACTGCTTAACAGCATTCTGTGCACTTTTTGCATCATTATACTGTAACACACCGTTAGAATCTCTTTTTAGTACTGTTTGTGGTTTTCCACAGTTATTTCTACTAGTTTATGGTTTAAAAGTAATGTTGTTATTATTTGTTTTATCAACATTTTGTATTAATTCAATTGCTTTATCATTATGTAATACATCAAACTTAAAATTTCCATTATAATTTCTTCTTATAAAGTCTTCAACAGCAAATATTTTTTATTTTCAGGACTTTCTAACAGCTTAGCTGTTAAGCCTAATTCAGGAGCTAAAACACTTGTTGATGGATCTCCTTTTCTTTTTATAGTGACAGTCTTGCTATCATTATTGCTTGTGAAGGTTGTTTCACCAGCTCTGCTGCCAAACCTATTTTCTAAGATATGATCAATGTAATTAGTCCTTTCTTTAACATCAACAAATTTTTCATCTTGAGGGTCAGTGTCATTTCTTAATAAGTTTAAGCGATCCTGTGTAAGACTATCATACTCATTATTTAACTCCTCTCTATTCATATCATCATATTTTGGGTACTTTCTGCCCAAGTCTTTCATTTCAAAGTCATCAAATCCTTTAGCCATTTATATATATATAGTGTGTAAGATAATCTTACACACTTTACTCCATGTCTTGAATATTACTTTCTGGAATCCAACTATTATGTTTATTATCATAACCCAGCCATTTCACTAAAACCATCTTTTTGCCTTTTACCTTTTTTCTCTTAAGTATTTTCTTTACTCTATAAACATCATCTCTCTTAACAGCTGAGCTGCTAACACCTGACAACTCCTCTTCATAAAACTTTCCAATAATTGGCTCACCTTCCAAGTCCTCTATCTCATACACATTAGGGTCTCCACGTATAACCTTAATTACTTTAAACAATTCTTCTGCGAAGTTAGCCTCATAACCTTTAGTAAAAGTAGATTTATATTTTGATATTCTAACCATATCTCCTACCTTAAATTTAGGTAATGGTGACTCAGCATAGAGATGACCATATAGAGTTGTCCACACTTGGTATTCATTATTTTTGTTAACATCCTTTGGTTTCATTAATATAGTGTTATGCTTGGTATTATTATAATTATACACCAATTGGTCCAACACATCAATCCATTTATAAGTTCCTTTACTGTAAAAATATTTCCACATAGCAGTTTAAGAGTTCTGTTAAATTCTTTTACAATAGCTGCCTTTTTATCCGACTTTGTAGAAAAGTATTTTATTTCATGTTTTTCCAATAATGTTTTTACACCAACATTATAAAACTCTTTACCATCATCAAACTGTGCTACTTTAAAATAGTCATCAAAATGGTTCTTAAATTGCTTTAATAGCTCTGTAACTGCCTTAGTCATGTTATTTGTGTCTTTCCTATAAACTGATATAGCAAATGCATATCTGCTAAGAATCTCAACAGCTGTTAATATCCAGTAATATCCTTTATTTTAATTTTTATATGAACCCATATCTACTAAACCCATTTGAATTTGTTCACCAAGGTAATCAACATATGTCTTTCTAATTTATGTTTTCTAACAACTGGTTTGTATCTGGTGTGTGTCCTGTGATTTTAACCATTCTTTTACAAGTTTTCTACTTACATTTAACCCATCTTCTAATGCCTTTTTATATAACCTCTCTGATGATCGATAGCCAGTTTTTGGATTGTAATAAATATCTCTCAATCCTTGTTCTAATTCTATGTTTTTATCCATATAAATTACATAATGCATAAATCTAAAAGTACACTACCAACATTCTTTGTAACAATGTGTGCATTGCACACTTTAAAATTGATCTTATTTATAACTCCTTTGTCTATTGGTACTTTAGATTCAATGTCAAAGAGGCTGGCTTGAAAAATTCATGAAGCGCAATGGTCTGTCCCTAAGGCGACGTACGACTGAGGCACAAAACCCCCAGACCGGCTTGTTGATAAACTGTGTGCGCATATACTAAAAGTACGACGAATGCGCAAACGGGTTGAATATCAATTGGGTAATATCATCGCAATGGACGAGACATGATTTCAAACACCACTGTGGAGAAGCGAGGAGCTCATACAGTTCACATGAAAACAACAGGTCATGAAAAGTCTAAAGTGACAGTTTGCTTGACAGCATCTGCAGATGGTAGTAAGAAAAAGCCGTTTTTTGTATTCAAAGGAGGGAAACGTGAAGTAGAAAGATTACACGAAGAATACAAAGCAAGGTGTTCTGTGGGCACAAGCGTTAATGGGTGGATGAATGAAGAGTTGACTGAAAGGTATTGCCGAGAAGTGTTGGGCACATTCACTTTCGGACGTCGGCGGCTTCTTGTATGGGATACTTTCAGATGTCATTTAACACCCGAGGTGAGAGAAACCCTCAATAAAGGAAAAATTGATCCTGTTATTGTTCCTGGCGGTTGTACTAAATACATACAAGCACCTGATGTCAGCTGGAACAAACCTATGAAAGTACATTTGAGAACCATGTACGACAAATGGCTTTCAACTGGGTGCTTGAGGCTTGGCGCATGCTACCCACAAAGCTAATTATCAAATCATTCAAGGTGTGTGCTCTGTCTTCTGCCCTTGATGGATCAGAAGACAACGAAATTATGTGCATTAAGCATGGACCTTGTCCGAGTCTTCTCAGCCGACTGGAAAGTACAGCGCATGACGAGGACGATGTATCTGATCCTTTTGATATTCAAATATCAGAAGAGGAAATGTGTCTGGAGGACATTGAGGAACTTCTCATTGATGACAGCGATGAAGAACTTGACGATATATAAATTATTTTGATTGTCCTATTACTGACTGAATGTAGTATTATGCAAAATGCACTGATGTTGTTTTTATAAATAAATATACATGTACTGGATTGGGTATTTTAATAAATACAAATTGATAAAGGTGCATGTGTTGTGTGAATTAGTATATTTAGAGTACAAATTTCGGGTGAAAATTTATTAAGCCCCCACCCTCAACTTAGCCCCCCCTTCTAATAAGCCCCCCTTAAAAGCTAGCAAAAAAGAAAATAAGCCCCCAGGGGGCTAAACAGAGGAAATACGGTTTTGTAAAATGCATGTAATTACCATATGAGAAACATAGTGCGTGTTTTGTATTAACCCCCCCCCCCCCTCCACTGCAAAGAAAATTAAAAAGTTTGAATGAGGTGATAAAAATCCTAAATCCGCCACTGTTTATAGATTAAAAGAGAAATATTTAAAAACAGTGAGTGACTTATTGTGGATACGATCCAGGGAAGGCAAGGAAATCCCCAATATTTCTTTCAGGAAACCCAAATTTCCATATCCTGAAAAATCAAAAATGGCACGCAGTCTATGTTTCATCACAAAATGGGAAGTTCCATTTTATATGATGAACCAGCAAGTAGTTTCTGACATTCTGTGAAGGATACATTTGAAGCCTTCAAGTCCAGACGTGGTTGTGTAGAATAATGCATTACAAGCAATCGAACGGTTTCCTCTACTGTCACTTTCGCGAACAGTTTAAATGTTTTTGTAATGCCATTGTAGTGAATCAACAGTCTTTGATGGGGTAATTTTTGTCAACTTTCCTCTTTTTTGCATTTCTTGACGTTTTGGAACCACCCCTGACACGACCTAGCAGTGTAGCTGCAATGAAAGCTGTGTTACAGGGCCAGTACGTTGTTTGGTACGGCAATCAGAAACCGCTCTGATCTCAATTCAAGGAGTGCAAGTTCGGATATCACTTGAGTAATACCAAGATGGATGAGCCATGACCCGCTCATTCACTTTCCCAGATCACTTTGCCTGGAAAAACGAAAACAGAACTTACCGTCTTGTGGCAAATACAAAACTGTACTGCAAAAATCTAAGACTGAACTGTTACAATTTACAAAAGTGAACTGTCAAATTTCAACCATAACTGTAATGCACTATCGCAAATTGGAAAACTGAACGGTCAAAATATTGCACTCTGGTGTTAAAATGTGAAACTGAACAATGAACATTAACAACAATAAATATTCAAAATACTAAACTATACAAGAAAAAATTAATCCGTGGTGAAACCTCGGATCCAAGAGTATTTACCCGGTCATGACGGATGTCATACCATTTACATGCTGAACGTTTATTGTACGAGACTTGCAATGGATTATTCTAACTCACGATTTATCCTTGACGTTTTTTTGATGTCGTCATTTCTAGTGTATTTGTCTGGCTGACAAATTGACTTCGTGGCTATTTGCCGACATTCTTGTGGCCGGTGGGTGGTCCACCTGACCCTGACCTGGCCAAGAAACAAGCCATCGTGGACATCTGTTGCACTGTTTGTCAATCGAGCACTTCAGCAGAAGTTGAGCAATCAAGCGACTCTAACACCTGATGACTTGGTGAATGTAGAACTTTGTATTATCATATTTACTCTAACTGCTGAAGGACAATATTTGTATTAGAATGGAAACTTTTCAACGTTTTAGCGATTGGTTTTGGGCCGAATCATTCTGGCTTCCAGCCCCTGTGACATGGAGAGACCTGCAGTCCAATGACAATGGAAAGCTTCGCATGCCTCACACCAATGATCTTTTGGCTGTCGTTCCAATCACGGTGCTTATCATATTTTTAAGGGTATTTTTCGAAAGGTAAGCTGTACTAGTTATTATGTGTCTTCCTGCATCTGCGTAATTTCTTCACGTGGTTGCTTTGGTTGTGAGTTCCGTTGGGAGTTCTCTATCAGTTACGTTCGAAACGTTTCAAGAACGTTACTTTGTGTCGTTTAAATGAATTATTCTGAAGTGGACGTGGAAGATCTAACACGAACGTCTGCCAATCAACGGTGTGGCAAGGGGGGTGTCTGGGAGGCCTAATTTCGTTGAAAATAATAAAGTTATTGCCTGAAACATTACGCAAAACATCTTAGATTGTCTCAAAACAGTATCTTGGGGCCTAAAATTCGAAAGTTAACCATAAGATTTACTTCTAGGGCCAAAATTTGCTGAAGCTGTACTTTGAGTTCACAGAAGCAAACCCTCCCAAAAAATGTAGGTCTGACCATGCTTTTGCTGTTCATTTGTAACCAGATAGTAAATCTGTGCACTAGCAATTAAAGATTATACAGCATATCAGCTGCTTTTTTAAATATTTTCATTCAATCATTGAACACCAGTATAAATTTAGAGTTTGTTGGTTTACTAGTTTATGCCAGATGGCAATCAACCAACCACACTTTTCGTTTATAATAACATTGTTAACTGGTCATGTGACTGCAAACTGTGAATCAACAGTCAGAAAAATGCATGGGCAAATGTTTTAAGTAACTATGAGGAGTTTGGTTTTTAATGATTGCACTGGTTATGACAAATGATTATGAGGAGTTAGTTATAGTCTTATGGAGACATCAGAGGTGTAGGAACCAGCTAATGATCGTGGGGCACAATGCATCTCTGGAGCTTCCAGGGGCATGCTCCTCTGGGAAAGTTTTAATTTTCTGGGGTTCTAAAATGCTATTTCCTGCATGTTGAGAGCAGTTTTAATAAAAAAATACAAAGATCATTAACAGAAATCTTTACGAAGCATGCAAACTAGCTCAGCAGTATGCTCGTCAAGCATTGATTGAAAATCCTAATCTTGATCAGGAAGTTCCAATGGCTAACTTTTGCCCTAATAATTACAAATGGTCAAGTGCATTATAAAAATTGTGACAGTTATAGAGGGTCCTACCCCCCACTTCTATTATTGGAAGACCCATGACTTTAAAGTTCCCCCTCTTCTTGTACCTGTGATTGACAAAACTTTTTTTACCCATCTAAAAAAAGTTCTTCTGGAAGCACTTACTAGACAGCAAGAAACCAGTGCTAAGATGTTTTTGGGTAGTTTGCTCCAAATTTTAGATGAAACCAGACAATGGTTAGCCAGATTGTAGCAAGATGATGAAAAAAAAAAATTATAAAATAATCAAGGGTTAGCTGGATTGTGCTTTCAGCTGCTATGAAATTTATCTCATCCAACATGGGAATCAAAACAAACCTTATTTTTGTACTGCTAGACATTAATCATTCCAGGCTTTCCAGCCAAAATTTGGCTTAAAGAATTCCAAAATCATCTTTTGAATGGTACATCTCCATGGAAAAAGAAAATTACATTTAGTTACATGACTATTCACAAATTTGACTCATTCGTTTTAACCAATGCTAGTTTTGGAAAGTAAATGTCCTGCATCCTACTTGTTTCACCTCTCTTGATGTGGTTTCTGAGTTCATCATTCCATATCTGTTGTTTTAAGAGGCATAGAGTCTCAGCTTGCTGGTGCAAGTGTCTTATTGCCAATCCAGAAATAGAGACTGCCCTTCCCTTACAGTATATCCTAATAGAATGAATCTTGCATGACAAAGGTATGGATACAACAGCTGCAACATTTACATGTATATGAAGAGGACTGTAGTTTCCTAAAGTCCTTGATATATCTAAGGGAATTAATATGGGCACTTGATATTTCCTTCATCAGTATTTGTCAACTCACACACACACACACACACACACACACACATATATATATATATATATATATATATATATATATATATATAACTAACTGCAGACGGAACTGTTTCGGCCTATTGGGCCTCATCAGTGCAGAGCTGACAAGCAGGATGGAGAAGCCTACATTATATAGGTGACTCAGATGTCCCATGCATGTGGTACATCTAAGCCATGCCAGAGTGCTCTAACTAGAGACTAGTGAGCGTGCGCAAATCCGCTAGTGGCATGACTCATCCTGTAGAGCGCTCAATATGAACCAATATATATATATATATATATATATATATATATATATATATATCATCAGTAACAAACTTTATTAAGAAAAGAAGAAATTTATGTTTCAGGGACCAGCTCCTTTTTCAGAACCTCAAACAGTTAAAGAATGGAGTCTTTATATACCTTAATGTTCTTCCTTAAATTTACATAAATTTCAAACCTCTATTACATTTAATCCCAGAGGAGCATAACATTTCAATTTTTCAATCCAAAAACCTTCCCTTGCTGTAGGATCCCTAACATTGGTAACATCAATAATTTTCACAGATAAATCTTCCAACCCTATGTGCTCATCTTCAAAAAAATGTGCATACAGGTGTTCCCTGCAAATTCCCCTTTGTCCCCTTTCATATCATCTCAAAGAACTCTTATGTACGTATACATGTATATGTGTACTATATACAAAATGAGGAGTGCTTTATTGGATATAAAGCATGAGGTGAAAGCTGGGTGTTTTGGATCTGATAAAGCATGTACTGTGAGTTTTGCAAATATCAAATATCTTGCAGGCACCATATCACTCCCAACTCTTGGATGTGGAGTATATAAACTGACACAAAGTACATTAGAATCTACATTAACAAATAGTATTCAATCACTTTTATTAAGTTTGCTGAGTTTTTCACATGTGATCTCTTATGTCAGCATTTCTAGCTTTTGAATAACTAATTGGTAATGTTGGGGTATGTCAGTTATTTTTGTAAGACATTTGAGGTCCTTAACTTGAAAATGTAAATGCTCTACTGAGCTAAATTAGTAATTTGTCATACCCATGCCAGGTAAATAGTTGATTTTTACAATCAGTAGTGTTGTAGTCTAGACTAATTAAATATACATCTCCAAAGGTAAATGTAAAATTGAAAGAAAATTTCTTGCCCTAAAATTATCTGGAAGATTTTTGTACTATATTCATTAAGTTGCGACCCTTTTACATGTCTGCATTAATGCAAGTGTTAATTTCCTGTAATAAGGTATGTTTTGTGTTTTTAAAATGATACAGATTTGAAAAAAAAAAATTCATATCTAAATTGATTTGATCAAAAATTTCATCTGTAAATTTATTGGATGAAAAACTATTTTTACAAAGGATTTCAATATGTGTTGAATATGATTGCACCTGTTCCTTATTTAATAGTGTTAAATGTAGAGTAACCAAAGGGTCAATCGTCACGTGTGGATCTAGACTAAAAGTTAAAAGGTTTGTAGACTGCCGAATTTATGATGAAGATTTCTAACGTTTCGAGCTATGGCCCTTCGTCAGAGAGTGAAACGAGTTCTAAAAGAAGATTGGCAACTGGACTAGGCTATATACTAAAGGGAGTCATTTGACAAAAATTAACCAGTGAAATGTGAGAAATAAAAACAAATATCAACGACCTAGCAACGACAAGGAAGTCACTTGCTATTTTTAACAGCGATCAGTAAACCGGCCCGGGGAGAAACCACCAGAGACTCCAGGGGAATAGAAATTTGCATTCGGTAAAAACGAAAACAAAACCAAGGGAAAACAGTGTATAAACTAATGTTTCTATCTGCCCGTGCTAGACAAAAACAAAAACTTATAAGATGGTTAAATAAAAGAAAAACGTTTGTTGAGCCCATGGGGATTAGTTGTTCCAAGTTTGAAAATGAGACGCCTTTCCTGTCTCTTGCGGCTGTCATTGCCACCGGAGATGGATGAGATGGCACGGACTTTCATATCCGAAATAGAATGGTTAGCGCTGTTGAAATGCCGGTCGGCAGGCTTGTCAACATCGTTGTTCCTTATGGAACGAAGATGCTCTGCAAACCTGTCAGAGAGACGTCGGCCAGTTTCTGCGATGTAGAGTTTGGAATTAGAGTTATTAGTAGTACTGAGAACTAGTAAGAAGGGCTGTTTGAGTTGGTTTATCCTAAAACCTGCCTGTTGAGAAGAGTATATTGTTGGCTTCCGGATATTTAAACAATTGTTTGGAGATCAGTTTTTCAAAAACTTTGGCCATAATAGAAAGAACAAAAATTGCCCTATAATTGTTGCAATCTGCTTTATCACCTGATTTATACATCGGTGAAATAATTGCTACGTTTAAATCGTCAGGCAAATTACCTGTTAAAATGGACTGATTGAAAATTGCAGCAAAAGATGGTGCTATAATGACAGCTGAATCTTCTAACAGCTTACGTAAAATTTTATCATGCTCTGTTGCCTCACAAATCCGCTTGGCTGAAAGAAGACAGCCGCCTGTTGCAACCAACCTGATAATTTACGACATCACCCGTCTAAATTCTTTGATAAATACTTTAAAATATCAACTGCTTGTGAATGCCATCCATCTGCTCTTTCATCCATGATCAGATTTGTAAAATCACCTCACAGATCCTTAGCGACAAGTCATATTAAGGGCTGTTTTCCACTAGGCGAATTCGCCTAGTGGAAAACAGCCTAGTAATTATCTTTATAATTATTATTATTACCATAAATATTAATTCATTATAGATTTATTGCCTTATCACTGCTAAAATGGTGTGGCCTAAAAGAAAGAGCAGTTCAAAAAGTTGAACCCAATGAAATTCTTGAGAAGGTATATGGTAATTTGACAGGACAACTGGAAGGAAAAGAAGTAACGACTTTGGCTTCTAGGCTAGAGTGGACGGTTAAAAGAGTTGAACAATGGTTTAGAAATAGGCGTTGTCATAGTAAACCTTCAAAGATGAAGAAATCCAAAGAGTGCTGGTATGTATGCTGTTTGTTCTATGAGTTTGAGCTTTTTAATGCTAATTGATGGCAGTATACACTGCACAGGTATCCGATGGACTGTGCACTTATTGAAACCAATGTTCGATCTAAGCTACGCTGTTGGGAGCTAGAGACTTCATGGTTGGTTGGAACATGGGCTGTTTGTCTCAACCCTTCGAATTATCGGAATAAATACTTATTAACCGAAAGCGAGGTGCGTACGGGAAAGTATTTGCCGGAGGTGTTCGAACAGACGGAGCGGCGGTACGAGGTATCTGCGAAACAACCGAAGGCAAGTACTTTCTTACATGGACTGAGCCAAAGAAGTTAATGAGGAATTTACGGTATGACTTTTGGTTGGTTTTCGTTCCTGTTGTTAAGGGGATTTTCATCATTGAATGTTGCTGTTCATCTTACCTCGTAATTTGTTCGTTTTGCTTCTCGTTTCCGCCAGTTAAATACAGTAGCTCAGTAGGGACATTGCTTCCCCACTTTTTTGAAGCCATTTCGCGGATTAGCTGATGGCGTACGTCTTTGGGTTGCTACTCAGCTGGTTACTTTAGTGGCAACATACGTAGCAACATACGTAGCGAGGAGCGTGGTGACTTATGAGGCGACTTACGTAGCGACGTACGTAGCGAAAAGCGTGATGATTTACGTGGTGACTTATGAGGCGACTTACGTAGCGACGTACGTAGTGAGGAGCGTGATGACTTACGTGGGGACGTACGTAGTGAGGAACGTGATGTCTTACGTGGTGGCGTATGAGGTGACTTACGTGGTAACATATGAGGCGACTTACGTAGCGACGTACGTAGTGAGGAGCGTGATGTCTTACGTGGTGGCTTATGAGGCGACTTACGTGGTAACATATGAGGCGACTTACGTAGCGACGTACGTAGCGAGGAGCGTGATGACTTACGTAGTGACAAATGAGGCGACTTACGTAGCAACGTACGTAGCGAGGAGCGTGATGTCTTACGTGGTGGCATATGAGGCGACTTACGTAGCGACGTATGTAGCGAAGAGCGTGATGTCTTACGTGGTGGCTTATGAGGCGACTTACGTGGTAACATATGAGGCGACTTACGTAGCGACGTACGTAGTGAGGAGCGTGATGTCTTACGTGGTGGCTTATGAGGCGACTTACGTGGTAACATATGAGGCGACTTACGTAGCAACGTACGTAGCGAGGAGCGTGATGTCTTACGTGGTGGCATATGAGGCGACTTACGTAGCGACGTATGTAGCGAAGAGCGTGATAACTTCCGTGGTGACTTATGAGGCGAGTTACGTAGCGACGTACGTGGCGACGTACGTATCGAATCACGTGGCTGTTTATCTGGCGACTTACATAGCAACTTATATGGCAACTTCTATGCTGTTATAGTCCGTAGAAATGTTGAACATGGTATACATTTTTACTGTTCTCTTTAGTTTATTATGCTCAGGCAGAAGCCGCGTTACCCAATTACAATCCAGCAATTCAAGGTAGTGGATTGAACCGAGACGAACTTTTTAAAATATACTTGTGGTCATACGCTGTTATATATAGATATACACTTCCGACATTTTGCTTGCAATTTGTGTGAGTTGCTGACCTGAAATTAAATTGATACATTTATCTATGGTGATTTGATTTAATAGAATTTAATATAATTTAATAAATTCTTAATAGGAGATAATACACTGTATATCACTCAACAGCTCGAAGGGTCATTATGTTGTTTTCTGTTTAATAATATACATGAAAAAACTTCTCGATTATGATTGGCTAAAGGCAGTGCAATTTCAAGGAAAGGTAATACAATAACATGCATACGTTTTTTAATGTATATTATTAATAGGTAATGGTAAGCTTTAGAGTGTAATTTGGAAAAAACACGCACCAGTGAGTTTTTCAAAGACTATCAAAATAACGCGGGTCCGAATGACGAACATATATTGCAAACACATACTATGGGAAAGGCTAAGTTGCAACAAATTAATCTTGTGTCGTCGAAAGTCTGACTGGAAGCTTTTCGGTTCAGCTTTCTGAACAAGTGTAAATAATGTTGGTTTGTTAACGTCTACACTTGCTGGATGTCCTAAAAAGTTTTTATTGGGATATATGAGTATAATTAAACGAACCTAATGCCCAGAATCTGCCAAAAAGAAGTCGTTATATGAGTCGCCATGTAAGTCGCCTCGTAAGTCACAGCATAAGTTTTCATGTAAGCCGAAGCATAAATCACCACATACGTCGCGACGTCTGTCGCTTTTTAAATTGACTCGTAAGTTGCCTTAAAATACACACTGTAAGGGTTCCTTTCCATGAGCCCGGGTAGGCTTTCAAACCGGATCAGCTAGCTAACCCGGGTTAACCCGTTTACGAACAAATTATTGATAGAGTTTACATGCTGACCCGGCTAATGAGCTGGCCCGGGTCGCCTGAGCCGTACCTAGGTGTTAATTCGCTTGGGGCAAATTTTGTTGAAGGCGCCCCCTCGGCTTAACGCTCCTCAAGCTGCATAATTTGAAGAACTTTGCAAGGTGCTTCGCTAGAAACAAATGTATAAATTGCTTTATGTTTTCATAACACAATATGTAATAGAAAATTTAAAACAGGCGCTTCTGAGCTTTAACAGCTGCAAAGTTGGCAATTAACAACGAGAAGTCGAGACATTGATTTAATATTTTGTTGAGCTTTGCAAAATATATTTGAATCTGGATAAAAGACGAAAAAAGTCGAATTTTTCTTTCTAAAAATGTCGCCCATAAAATTCTGTGCTAGGGGCATGCCCCCCGGTCGGTAACGCACTGCAGGTCACCCTCCTGGATACCCGGGTTGAACAGATTGAAATGGAACAGATGAACAGATTAATTTATTAATTTATTCTCCTTAAATTTCGTTAAAATCAGCTCAGTAATTTTCCCGCCAAAACTTACATGTCCGAAACAAAAAGCGTATTGGACCAGTCCAGTATCGTAAAATCTGGGACCCACTTGATAACCAATCAGCATGCGCAATTTTGCGTACAGAACGAAATTTGAGTTCATGCAGCAATATTATAATGAAAGGCAAGTACTACTCGAGGATGTACTTAATAGTGCATTCTGTTAAGCACCTGTTCAAATTGCCTATTTAATTCTGACTGTATATGTATCCCTAAATGTTGTTTAAAATAATATGCAAATGCAGACAATATGATTGAAAATAGTAATCAAGGTACTGTATGAAGGAAATGACTTTCGACTTTTAATGTACAGTACCTCTACTAGATTCAAGAAATTATTGAAAATTCAGAAATACTGTTTCCACAAACCTGAATGATTTTCGATTCATCATATCAGTGGTTAATTATTTCGCCAGCCGTTTCCTCTTTCTCAATTTGGGAGGGTTTGCTGAAGCAAATGTTAGGAAAACAATTCAACGTTGTTGATGAGGCTTACATTAGTCCAGCAATTGTTGAACACAGGTCCTATATGTTGTATTTTGCTGGATGTAATGAATTTGATCCATTTTGGTGTAAATGAATTAACGTTTTATGGTCAAACTATCATAAATTGTCTTAGATTTTTTGAGGGTAAACTGAAACAATGGGCTTGTTAATGTCAACCTGTAACCAGAAAATCTTAATAATGGCAGAGTTTAAAATTCCAACAATCTCACGTTATCATTTGTTGCCAATCGTTTTTGTAGTTGGCGTTGTTTTTTCTATACTGGAACCAGCTTGTGGGGATCTTTCTTTCTTATCAAGGTATGCCTTAAAATTGAGATTTCTACTTCCCAGCCAAGTAGCTGGGGTGGTAAACAATGTGTGAAATTAGTGAATGCCCAGTTTCCTAAATAATCAAATTTATACAAGGAAAATTGAATGCTACATGCTGTGAGAGATGTGATTTGCTATGGCACTGACATTCCAGAATTCTACTTTTCTAATCTGCAGAGCAAATAAGTATATACCGTAAATGTTATTTACTGGCTGGGAGGTCTGTGTCGCAATATATTTTCCCAAATCAGCCCAAATCCGCCGGCTGCGAGATATTTTGGTACCGAAGTAAATATTTTGCTATACAGACTGCCCCAAAACGGTAAACAGTTATTTGTTCATTCTGTATATTACCGTATAACACTGTCAGCTAAAGTCAAATTAAATTCTACGTTATTCTTCGATAAAAGGAAACAACTGGGGGTATAGAATATTCATTCATTTATCGTCACTATTTAATAAAAAGATAACTGAAATTTCCTAAGCTTTTTCAAAAATAAAAAAAAAAAAGGATAAAGAAAACTAATGTTAACAGTCTAAAGTGGTCAGATATTGCGAAAACCTCGACCGCTACTACAACCAATCAAATTGCAGTACTGCCCAGAACTTTATCCGCTCACTACTGGTTAAAAAGTTAAAGATATTGAAGTACACATACTATTTATAGTAAGAAATAAGGGATAGTGTGAAACACTCACAGCAGTTAAACCTTCAAAATGTGAACTTTTGTTCACATTTTGAACAGATGTCTTTTGGTACTCATGGAGATTTTTTGGGTTAAACCGCAGTAAGAGCAGCTGCAAGCGTGTAGGGAAACAATTACTGCGTGTGTTTTAGTGACCGGCTTCGGGAGTAAACCATTTCAAATACTTACTATTTTTTTCAAACTTCGTCACCTACATGCACACGAATTGCTTATATACCTCCGTGGTAATTTTCTCGTAATCCTTTGTTATTTTTAAAGCAAACGTAAGATTTCGTTTTGAAAATAGTAAAAATCTCTAGTTATATGGGATATCTTGTGTTAATTATCGAATCCACAAGATAATGTTCGCTTACTCTACCTTCCTCAGATGAAAGGATTATTTTTTAAAGCATTTAGGAAAAGCTCCATGGGACAAAAAAGTTGTATGCATTTAATCAACTGAAGTTCTTTTGAGTTAACCTGAGCTTGAAAAATCTGATTACTTGTCATGTTAGAAAAAGTAATTTTCTTTCTTGTTTTTATCTAGGAACCTTATCTATACGATACCAAGCACTTCTGGGTTGGATATCCACATCATGTAAGTTGACAAATCATAACGGCAATTGATCTGTATGATATTATTAAAAAATTATACATTTGGACAATTTTACCTGTGCAATTTAATTTAGTCCATTACTATTAAGTTAAACTGATTCATAACTTGTTAAGTATTAGATATAACGGATCATTCTGGTAACCTTAAGTTTTTCCAGAGAACCAATTAAGGGCGTAAAAAACCCCGGAAAAAATCACTTCATAATCACTTTGTTTTTAATCATACCAAAAACATGTCTGCAGGATTATCATGAAGGTGTTTCCTTGATTTTATGTTGGTTTGTTTGTTTTGGTTATTTTTTTCTGAACAATAATTCTTTGTGGGAAAGTGTAATGTTTATGCACAGAACAAAACGTAGACCTATAATGTTTCTCACGTTCATAGATTCTGAAATAACTCAGAGAATATTTACCTAGAATTGCAAAGTCCAAGGACTTATCGTCATTATGCAAGAATGATTGTCCTTTCAAAAGTCGTGATCATCATAAAGTAGGCTTGTCGTGTTCGACGGTACACGCCACCGATTGTCTCCACATCTGTCTGTTTTGTGCCGTTCTCTTGCACCCTGCATTGTTCAGCCCCATCTATTTTCTGATGTTATCACCCCGACTAATTCTGGGTCTTCCTCCTGCCCCCTTTCACATTCACTTTACCTTCTAGTTAATCTTTCTGTAATGACTCAGGTCTTCTAAAATGCCCAAAGTATCTCAGCTTCCTGCCTTCAGCAATTCTAATAATCTTTGTCTTCATTTTTGCTATTTGTAAAACTCTTTCATAACTAATTTCCCACTTCCATGATATTTTCGACATTCTTCTTAGCGTCCACATTTGAAATTGTTCCATTCGATCTGTCGTGTCTTCAGTTAATGTCTATGTTTCTGAACCATAGAGCAGACTACTCCATACATAGCACTTTAAAATTCTTTTCCTTGTTGCCATCCTAATCTTTCTTGATGTTAGTATGTCCCCATTATAATAAACACAGATCTCGTCATTTCAATTCTTCCTATATATTTCTCCATCACATCTTCCGGTTACCTCCAATTGTTAGCGAAGGTACATAAAGTTATGTACTTGCTCGACAACTTTTTCTTCAGTATTCAAACTCATAATCAGTACTTCTTTCGGTAGAGTTATTATCATAGCCTTGGTCTTTTTGACGCTCATTTTCATGCTATAGTGCCTTCCTTGATCGTTCACCTTATTCAGTATCTCCTTTAATTCTTTTTCCATTTTCGCCAATAGGGCTGTGTTAAGGCTGGTTTCCACTGAAGAAAATTTGCCTCGGGGAAGGAACAGACAGGAAAGTTTTCTTAGTCTTAAAGTCATTAGTTTTGCCCGAAAGTCCACAAGACAATGGAAATTTTCCTGTCCGTTCCTTTCCTGAGACAAAAGTTCCTAAGTGGAAACCAGCCTTTAGTCTCATAAGACGTGATGTTAGTCTCTTAAGACGTGATGTTAGTCTCTTAAGCCTGGTTCACACTAGCGACAGAAGCATAAGGACAAGATCAAGACGAAGACAAAGCATGACGCCTCCTCTGAGACTTGCGAAGATAAAACAAGAATTTTTCTTTGTTTCGTCTTTTGTTCGGCTCATGGCTGATGCTTGCACTATGATGTTATGCTTTTGCTTACGATGACCCTTATGTTGCAGGCTTGACTTCATTCCTTTGTTTTGCCTTTTGTTTTGTCCTTATGCTTATGCTTATGTTCAAGTGTGAACCAGGCTATAAGATTAACTACAGTGATGTAATAAACCTCGTCCGACATTTCGTCCACGTCTTGGCCTGTTTATTTTGATAAAGATGTCTATTTAAAGAAATTTGAGTTTATTATAATTCATTATAGTTCATTATGACTCAAACTTTATTATAATTAAGGAATCAAAGGAAATTAGTTCCGGGACGTACTTTGAAAGATGGTTAAAAAAAAACTCCGCTATCTTCTCGTTTTTCAACTCTTTTCTCTGTGTTTGAAAGTCAAATCAAACACTTCTTGTACATGGTATATGACATAAAGGAATATTAGTGATTGCTTGTGCGTCCTTGAAAGCACTGAGGATTCCGAAAATATATGTCTGTGATCAATTAGGTGAATCTGCGCTTTTACAAACCATTAAGTCCGTGAGCCAATGCTTCAGAAATTATACCCCTGAAAAAAACAAGATAGTAAAATTGACCGAACCTTTGTTATTTGATTTAACTCCAACACGCTAATGGTTTACCGTCTTCCTCTTTTATATATTTCTTTCTTATTCCCTACACGCACCGTATAAATTCCTGCCAGCCAGATTCAGTGTATAATAATTACCCAGTTCACTTCATCAATAACAAACGATTTGAAAATTTAATACTATTATTTCTTTAGCATCTTTCCGATGGAATTTACTATTATTACGTCGTTCAAACAGCTTTTTATTTTTCTCTGTTGTTATTTCAATTCGCTGATGTTAAACGAAAGGTAAGTTTTTTTCTACATCATTAATCCTGCGAACAAATGAAAGAGCGTATTTTGCTTGTAATCTTGCAGCAATCACAAAATAGCATGGCCGAGAACGAGATTTTAATATAACGAGAGGAATAAGGACTTGAGTTTGGGTATCTTTAAAGAGTGGGTTTTCAATCGAAATTTTTGGCTACGGAATTCTTATATAGGTGGTAATTACCTAGTTATCCAAAAGTATCTTATGACCGAGGATAAAGAGTTTCATTAAAGGCGGCGTTTTAAACGTTTTAACCCAAAAATATCGACAGCTTTTAATTTAAAATTTTACATAATGAACCCAACCGAATCGGATATTTAATTTTTTATAATAAAAATGTAGTCCACATTTCAACTTCAAGTATCAAGTTGTTTAAAATATCTGGTGTTTATGAAAGGTATTCGAACCTAAAGGTGATGGAGGATTCTTTAAGTAATAGGTCAAACCTGAGTTTGATGGTTTCATCAGAGGTTCGGAACTTGAGAAAAAAATGAAAACCTGAAAGGTGCAGCGCCGAGGTTTTTATTGTTTTTGACTCCCAAGTCCCCAGATGAAACACAATGAACGAGTGTTTGAACTAGCTTCTCAAACGAGTACACCCATTGATTTATTGGATGGTTGAGTATCATTGATTTGAATAAGTAGATTGAGGAATGTGATCCAAATCACTAGTGAGTTTCCAAAAGGTTTTCATTGGATATCTAAATTTATGCAAGTGGCGTGGTATGCAGTCATGGATTGGCTGAGATAATTCATGAATTATTAAAGAGTTTGAAAATTGTTGATCCCACATTTCAACTTTAATTTATAATTTATTACACCACTGCTGTGTTGCCGAGGGGTTATTTACTTCAAGAATTCATCGATGAGGGATAGCAAGGAAATCAAGTTGCTTTTGCCGGAAGATCAGTGAGGAAGAAAGTCAGCGACTCAGATAAGACGCGATGACCTATTCGACAGATGTTTGCTCACGAGATCGTCGCCGAAGAGAGCTGCAATTCACTTTTGGGTGGCGCCCCCTGGTTCTAAGAACCCTGCGTTATTGATAAAGTAAGGTCGGGTACTTTCGAGCTTCTAAATAAGCTATAGCTTCAGTGAGTATTTTCATATTGTTACTGTTGTGAAGCTTGTTTTTGTTCTTACTGTTCCTACAAAGCATTTTAGGTATGTCCTTAGAATTTCAATCTTTAGTTCTAATTCGCAGTAGGGAATTTTTCAAAGACAATTGTTATTTAAATGACCATCCCATCTTCAAATGCCAGATACCTTCTTATATCAAGGTGGCATCTGAGATTAAGGCATTCTGAAAGTATGCCTTACTTGACTTGTGTATAGTTAAATATTTCATGAGCGTCCGTAAAATAACGCCTCTCCAAATAAAAAATTGATACATTCAATAGGTATCTTGGAAAAGAGATTTGTTTGGTGTTTCAAACGAAAATTAAAAATCTTTTTTTTTCACATTTGGAGTTAAACCGAACAAGACCGACTGCACCCGTGCGTTCCATATGCATATTAGTCCCGCAGCAAGTTTGATGAAAATGAGACGTTATTTATGTACACACAACCACATATTGCGGTTTCTTTGGCACAGCGCTGTGTGGTAACGACGGTGTGTCAATTGTAAAGCAATGTGAGAAAATGACATCAGAGGTTTGCTGGAAAATAATCGGAGGACAGTATTAGGTCATGAACAGTAACTTTTCCAAACTTTAAAAACCTGAATAAGGTTAAATTATGTTTGATTCTTCACCTGGCTCCGTTGGGAATTGAGTTCACACGAGACTCGAGAAGGAAACGTATTCGTGACGTAGGAGTACACATAAGTAAATACTGCTAGGGCTGTGGTTCGATGTCTTAAAAAATCGTGAATACTGACGATGGCTGTACGGCTCTGGGCGGTCGGAAGTAGGAGGATAATGGGGTGTAACAACTTCCAACATTTATTGGTGAAGAAATTCTGGTAAATTACTGGCTGATTCAAACTAACATTCAGGTTAAATACAAAACAACTAATTTGGCAACTAAATGTCAACGGAAAGAGAATTCATTAAGTGTTTCAAAAGAAAAAAGACCTTTCCGTTGTTGTAATCCAAGAATGCTATTGGAAGACATTTCCACGTCAGTTTCCAGTCTCAGACATTTCAAAAACAACCTCGTAAACCTCTCGGATGAATCCAGGAATTTTGAAGTAGGGGGTGGGTTGGAGGGGGGTATCGAGACGATTTTGATGATTTCGAGTGCAATAGATCTACGTGGCTTTGGTGAATGAGGGCAAACAACTGTCGCTAACAGGGCACAAGTGAGACCTGCCATAAAAAGGGTAGGGGTGGTGACCCTCCAACCCCCCTTCTGGTTGTGTCCCATACAAATAGGATATATTTTGAGGTAATTAACGGATAATTTGGAAAATCAGGTAAATCTTTGTTTGACACCCCTTCACCGGTTTTCTTCGCAACAGCCTTGATAGAACTCGGGGTCCACCGGGATTGGAGGCCTTGGAGGTGACGCCATGAAAATCTGCAAACTCTTTAACAGTTCAGTTGACCTAATACATCATGAATCCGCTCAAGTGGGGTTTATTACCACCAGTCAGTGATAGAAAAATAGGATACCACGTACACAGTGTTAAATAATGTAAAATGTTCAAAGGTTGGTAACTGCCGTGACTTATCGCAAAGATTACTAACGTTTCGGACAAAGGCCCTTCGTCAGAGAGTGAAACGTGTTCTGTTACTACAACCTCCCTTTGCGTAACCTTAGAGTTAGTCCTGATATAATTGCTTGTCTTACATAAGATTTCCTTTTTTCCCCTTTTTATTCAGGACTTCTGGATTCAGACCATCCATCATGTTGTGACTGTCGCCTTACTTGTGTTCTCTTATTCCTGTAATTTTGTACGTATTGGAGCAGTTATCTTATTGGTTCATGACGTGTCAGATATAATTCTTGAAGTAAGTTTTCAACAGTAATCTGAAAAACGTCTTCCTTGATTTTATCTCTTTTTCGCTGTAATCACATTCTTAGTTAATAAAATTATCTATTTGTATGTATTCGTGACTTTTGTTCTTGTGATTAAGTCACTGGTATTCCAAATTAACAGGAATTCTTGTCGAAAATTGAATCTCATAGTCTAACTTGCTAACAACACAAAGGGAATTTTGCTTAGCATCTCAGGAGAATCAAAGAAAACTTGTTAAAATTTTGCAGGGTGCTACCCTGGGTATCGAACGACAGTAAACGCAGACAGTACCGATCTGACTCATGTATAATTCGAGCACATTTGCAGATATAGTTAATAGCCAATAAGTATCGGTATTATACTGAAACAAGGTGCATGTCAAAACGAGTGCTAAATTATTACTAATACCAGACGAACCAGACATTATCGTAATCCGTCTGACTGAAGCAGTTAAACCTAACAACAAACCTAACTGGGTCTGTTTCGGGAGATGAGGTCAATAAAATGTACAGAAAGGCTGTCAAGACAGCCCGCATATTACGAAGAAGTAAACCACTTATAATTTATGTAACTCTGTCTATAGTTTCTAACTCCATCGTAGTACAGCACTTTTGATTAGTTCAGATCTGTATAAGGAAATATGGGCAATAGTACTTCACGCAAACTTCCGAAACGGAGCACCCAGAATCATTACCATTTTGACTTGGCCCCTAAGACGTAACGACTGCCTAAGCTTAACTGGAAAACGTCACAGAACGACATCGCTGCCAGTTACGCAGTGCCATGTATAATACTTTATATAATAATGTGACTTGTATGCGAGCTCTGATTGGTTAATATCCGTGTTTGGATAAGGGTATCCAAACATGGAAAAATTCCCGCCAAAAGTGTACTGAAGTTTGTTTTGCTCGTTCAGTCTTATTATTTTATGAAAGAAACACGAAACGGCTTTTGTGTGTTTGAATACTGTGATTCAAACACTTGGTATGTTGGTGGACTTTCAAGTAGCTTAAAAACACACTTGTTTTTCTTCTTTGTCCCTATGTTGAAGTGGCTTCGCTTTGTTGACCAGAGTTCCATCTTCTTAAGCTTGGCTCTGATGGGTAGTTGATGATTTTCGGGAGAATCGGTTACTTTATCATTGTTTTTTTTTTAAGTTAACTGCTTTTTATCAGTGATTATTTTATAAAAGAAATACCAAATGGATTGCCTTGTTTGGATACTGTGATCCAAATACTGGGGATGTTCCTCGACTTTCGAAAAGCTAAAGACACTCGCCTAGCGGCTCGTGCTTTTTTACGCTTTTCTTAAGTCTCGCAACATTCCGCGTGTTTGGATCACAGTATCCAAACACGGGAACTCATTTGGTTTTTCTTTAATGAATTATGGTGCCTTGTAATATGTAACAGAATTAATACGATCAACCATTTTATATTATAATTCGTTCAGATTTTACACCCTATATCCTTGAACTGTCGGCTGGTTATGGTCGTTACTAGTAGATTATTAATTCCAAAACTTCTGGTTAGCAAAAGGACAGTTATAAATTTAAAAAAACACGAGAATACTTTTCAAAGACATGTTTCGGCAAGACTTATGCCATCTTCAGTTTACAAAGTGATGTTTGCAAGGCTTTAAATAGGAATTATAGTATGAATAAATTAACTAATTACAATGACGATATGTTAGATGATTAATTACAATGACAGTGTGTTGTGTGAGGATTAACGGAGGCAGTATCACCGTATCAGACGATAATTACTAGCAGAGGAAGGTGTTGATATGTTGCATTTGTGTGTTTAATTCTGGTTTTCTATTTTGGATGTGAATAGCTTCTTTCAATTTGAGTATGAAAGTGGTTTTGGCCGAATCTAAAATTTTAAAGCAGTTAGATGTGTAATGGTTTTTGCAGTTTATAGAGTTATTGAGGTGTTTAAAGATGTGAGAATTTCGATCAGTTAAAGTGTGCTCTTTGATCCGCGTTGAGAAATGGCGAGAGGTTTCACCAATGTAGCGGGAATTACATCCCGCACAAGTAAATTCATAAACTACGAATGATTTAAGAGCTGTGGGAATCGGGTCCTTGAAACTGAAAAAAGTTTTGATTTTGAAAGTAGAGAACACTAGTTTGATGTTAAGGTCTTTACAGAAACGTTTACACAATTGTCTTCTTTTGATTTGTCACTTCTGTCTTTCGTAAAAAAACCTATACTGGACTTTTAACAAATTTTTTCAGTTTCACGCCGCTAAACTACAAAACAGGTCTAATTCGCACTCTCGTTCACAGGACATTCAAAATTAACAATACCAACGCTGGCTTGAACAAAGATCTCAACAAACTGTCAGAAATTCTCAAACGTAATTGTTTTCCTTCGCACTTTATTGACAAAATCACAAACCAATATTTAAGGACACCCAGACAAAACCCTGACAAAAACGTTTCCAACAACACGGAAAATACCAATATCCACTATCTCAAACTCCCTTACATTGGTATTTATTCTAGACTTACCCAAATCAAAATAAGACAATTGTGTAAACGTTTCTGTAAAGACCTTAACATCAAACTAGTGTTCTCTACTTTCAAAATCAAAACTTTTTTCAGTTTCAAGGACCCGATTCCCACAGCTCTTAAATCATTCGTAGTTTATGAATTTACTTGTGCGGGATGTAATTCCCGCTACATTGGTGAAACCTCTCGCCATTTCTCAACGCGGATCAAAGAGCACACTTTAACTGATCGAAATTCTCACATCTTTAAACACCTCAATAACTCTATAAACTGCAAAAACCATTACACATCTAACTGCTTTAAAATTTTAGATTCGGCCAAAACCACTTTCATACTCAAATTGAAAGAAGCTATTCACATCCAAAATAGAAAACCAGAATTAAACACACAAATGCAACATATCAACACCTTCCTCTGCTAGTAATTATCGTCTGATACGGTGATACTGCCTCCGTTAATCCTCACACAACACACTGTCATTGTAATTAATCATCTAACATATCGTCATTGTAATTAGTTAATATATTCATACTATAATTCCTATTTAAAGCCTTGCAAACATCACTTTGTAAACTGAAGATGGCATAAGTCTTGCCGAAACATGTCTTTGAAAAGTATTTTCGTGTTTTTTAAATTTATAGATTATTAATTAATTTTGTATGGCCATAGTCGGAGGTAGATTATCCCACCATTAGCGTAAAATGATATATGAATCGTATTTATGTAGCACATAAACTTTTAGCAATTCCTTCGCCAACAATCTGTAATGTCTTCTCCGTACACTGTTCACTAATGAAGGATTAATGAACGTATTTTGTTCAGTTTTAGACAGTTGGGTCAGCGACTGATGTTTGACGAGAATGACGGTAGCACTGCAAACAGTCAGTTTTTTCTCGTAAGATCTTTGTTGAACCCAATAGTAGCTGCTTTAGGCCACTCAACGTTTAAAAAAACATTCATGCGTTATATCTAGGGGAACATACACCTGAAACAGCCCTGTTAATCAATAAGGATTTGGCGATAAAATCGTGAAATCATCGAATCGATGAGAAAACCGTGGCTCAGGAAACACATATGTTCCCTATAACCCTTTAAGGTAATTCCTTAATGTTGTAACTGTTCAGAGGTGAAAATTATTTAAACTTTCTCAGCTTTTTAATCGACGGACAGTTGCATAAAAACAATTAAGGATACCCGGTCTTGCTTGAAAAGTAGACCATATGATAGATGACGGTGTTTTTCAAGTTGAAAGACATGTCGACCATATTTTTGATCAAAACCCATGTTCTACTGAAAAATGAACTTTTAAACAACATGTATAGCAGATTTAGCTACGAAATTATACAACAAAGAATCAGTGCGTTAAATTAGTCAAACATTAAACAATTAATTGATTTCTTGTAAGATCTTTTGTTCCCTTCTTCCTGTATATTTTCATTGAGCGTCTATGAAGGACATAATATATCTCAAATTTTACTAATGAGTTTTTTAAAAATTAATTTTTAATATAGACTGTAAAATATGTTAAGGAAAAAGGAACTAATCATTAACAAAATACTGCGTCACTAGATATATTCAAAAGTTAGGGCTAGACGCTTTCATCATTGATTTATGCGGAGCTATTCCTTATATTTGTAATTTTTCGATAAAGCCAAAAATAGTCTTCATACGTTCTCCGGTTGTATCAACGGTTAATCCAACCTCTTCAGTGTTCTGTTAATATCTTGTCTTCCGTAACATTTTGAAAATGCGGTGCAAGGTCATGTGCAGTCAAACGGCGTCATACATAACCGAGGAATTCCCCTTAGAAAAGCCAAGGCAACGTTTACCTGATTTGTCCTTCCTGGTAGCGTGCTTGGACAAGTAAACATCACGTCGTATGTGTAAACATCACGTCGTATGTATTACGTTCAAGAGATGATTCTACTAGACCATGATTTTCCCTGAATTAAATCCGCTTATCCATCTATGTTATTTAGTTTGGCAAAGTGTGTAAATACTTAAAGCTTCACAAAGCGAGCGGAATTGTATTTGGAGTATTTGCGACAGTATTTTTCGTGAGCAGACTCATTATATTTCCATTCTGGTAAGTAAGAAAATTGATTTGTTTCCATTTGGGAAATTGTTAAAATTTCGCTGACCTTAAGCGCTTTTTATTTATAATGTCTTTATCTATATTGTATTGCATTGTATTATTGCTGTATCATATCTTGTCTTGTAGTGTTGTGTTGTATTATACGTTGTTTTTAGAAAATGAACGGCCGTTCTGTATCGGGGTATACAGGCACGAGGCAAAACCGAGTGTCTTTATATCGCGATGAAGAGGGGACAAGAATATTTTAAATAGAACATGTAAAACGTACTCGAAGTTACCTTTCTTGAACGGTCTGGTACTTTATTCTCTTCTATTGTTCCTCCATTTTTGTACTTTTCGTCTCTATTTAGGGAAATTTTGGCGCAAACCTTACTTTCTTTCATTCCGTACTTTCTTTTAGGATATTGAGGTCTGCTTGTCTTGAACTACCGATTATCTTCAAAACCACTATGCCCATGTATTATTGTTTCCTGGTCTTACTTTTTACATTACAGGTATCTATTTTTGTGCACTCTAGCGGTTCCACAGCCGGGTATTGCGGAGATCGCTGTTAGCTCTCAATTCTTCATTGCATCTTGCTACTAATTATGTTTATTAACGGGCTTATGTACATTGCATGTCAAAATTTATCGGCAATTGACCTGTTTTATTGACTATACTGGAGATATGCAACGCGCAACCTTGTGCCCGAATGGCACTTGGGAAAATAATCTACGACCCTCGTTTTGATCACTAAATAAAAGTAAGAAACGAAAAATAAGGAGAAAAATCAACCTGTAGTTTTGTCGTTGAGGTGCCCATAAGAACGCCAATTACTGAATATCTGTCTAACAACTGTTTCAAGAAACTGAAGCATGGAGTGGTAAATTTGTCAAATACGGAGATAACCTTTTTGCACAAAGGAGGTGCCCAACCTGCATTCTGCGGTAATCTTTTATGCATCCCGGTGTTGTTCCGAATTTCTTCTGGGATACTTCTTTCTGTAACCCCCTGAGGCCCTTTTATTGGCCCATGGTGGTCCTTTCTGTGGCTCCAGTGGTCGTTTATGTGGCCAGTGGTGGTCTTTTATGTGCTCTCTCAATTGAACTACTTTCTGAGCCGAGAAACGTTCTCGTACATAAATTCGTTGCCATTTCATTGACTTATGTCTTGCCGATGTAAAATCAGAGGAACTCCTGGAGTAAATGAATTGGGGACTGTTACCCATTCTCAACTAAAGCGATCTCTATTGACAAGTTCCTGGATTAGTGACTGATCATTCTGTTAAGTCTACCCCATAGTAATGCGTAACAGTAATTGTTGGCAGTGAATGCCAACGGTCAATGGTTAAACATTTTCATACTATTTTCGTCTGTGCTGCCCAATCACACTACCTTGTCCCCAACTCATGTAATTCAAAATGGGGATAATTCTGGGAACAAAGCTGTTCAATTACCATGGTTAAAATGTGGGTGTTCGGAACACATTAGGGGTATTAATCTTCTTTCGAGTTCAGGCGAGTGTTAGGGTTTGTTGAACCCTAAAACCCCCGATTGGTTGCTTTAGGAGTTTTGGGAATCAAGGACAGGGGGGGCAATTTTAGAAACTGGCGACTTGAAAACCCGCAAACTATCGTGAACCATGAATTTGATACATAAAACAGTACAGAGATTGGAGGCGAGTTTTTATCCAATTTAAGTGCACGAAATATTCTCGCGACAACTTAACGCTATCCATGAGGATGGATGTGCAGTGTTTCAAACAGGTAGAGCGGCGGACCGGTATCCCGAAGGTGCGAGTTCAAATCCCGCTCGAGTCAACATTTTTCAGTTGACTTCAGCAGTGTAGGTTAATTGTGAAGTTTCGTTTCATAATACCCTGAGGATGATTCTGAAATAAAAACAGTACAGGCTGCGCGCTATTCATGTACAAAAAGGCTGCTCTCTCTTCCCAAGGTTCCGTTGGTAGATTTGTAAACTAGTAAACTAATGATGACAGGTTAATATTCATCATCATCATTATCATCATAATTACCTTCATCATCATCATCATTATCATCATAATTACCTTCATCATCATCATCATTATCATCATAATTACCTTCATCATCATCATCATTATCATCATAATTACCTTCATCATCATCGTCATCGTTGTCATTTCCAAACATCGATCTTGGTACTGGTATACTTTCTATTTTTCTCAAAAATTATAAATTTTCTGTTTTCATTTCAGGCAATGCACCTGTTTTGGTTTTATCTTATCAGCCGTATGGCATATGACTTCTTAGTGAGCGGGAAGGTAAAATCTGCTATACTTGTTCAAGTAGTTTGGTTCACGCGTAAAAAGTTTGTCAAAAATGTTTAACACATATAATTTCGTATGTGGTACTCATGGGAATTGTTGTTAACGGACGCTTTATTAATAATTCTTTTATAACTAGTTTCTCACAACCTCGGTGTCCGGTGAAAAATTCAAAGTAATGTTTCCTTTCCAACAAGTCTAGACAGATTAATATACATAGATATGTAATGCAAGCAAATAAAGCATTATTTTAGAATAAAGTCCATACCAGAACCGTGCACTGAGTACGGTGACTGACCATTCAGTACACAACGCGCGTTGTGTATGATTGAAGTGGTGCTTCATAATTTTAGAGTCTGCACAAAATGCATTTAAATACAGTGCGTTTACCATTTCTTTGGTTAGGGCGGTTAGCGCGATATGTCCAGCAAAGGCATACATGAAAATTTAAGGTTAATTCACCTTTTCCTGTTCATTACCAGATAACATACTATCATTAACGCCAACCTCAAATTCATCAACGCCAAAATATATTCATTAACGCCAAAATATATTCATTTTATTCAATCGACATTCACTAGCGTAGATACGCAACAATTTGCATCAAAGGGCATTCCATAGCGCCAACAGACGACCATTAAAACCATTCTACTATCATTAGGAATAATAAAATTTCAGTTAGGCAAGGTGTTTCTCTTGGGTAATTGAAATTTTATTATCCCTAATGTATAGTACAACGGTGTTAATGATCGTCTGTTGGCGCTATGGAATGCCCTTCGATGGAAATGGTTGCGTATCTACCCTAATGAATGTCGATTGAATAGAATGAATATATTTTTGTGTTAATGAGTTTAAGGTTGGCGTTAATGATAGGATATTTTCTGGTAATGAACAGCAAAAGGTGTTTCAACGTTAATTTCAAGACCTGAAGCCAGCTAGATCAGACGATTTGCGCCTATGTATACGGGAAGCCTGTACATATTCTATCGGCCGGTTTATTTTCTGGATCGGCCTCTTTCTTTTCAAACTTGTCCAATTTGACCGTTCTCGCCGTGCAGTTGGGGCCAATCGACAATTTATGATCGACTCTGTTACACCAACCACAGCAGTTACAACAAAATGAGACTAAGCTTTAGAGTTAGAAGTTTGGTTTTATAGACCGATCTGTTGTTTAATTTCAGCTAATTTAAGATTAATCCTGCATGGGTCAGTAGTTTTGATTCGTCGAGCAACTGTGGATTCCTGGGTGGGTCATCATGGGTAGCTTGACAATATCATGTTTGAAGTGAATGTTAATGTGCTTCAGGGTAGGTTATGACTAAAACGTCGTAGCTTTCCTTCAGTTGCTCGAATATTTCAAACCTATGTATAGTTGCAACTGACTGCTGGATTGCAGCGAAATGTTTTGGTTTGTATGAGGGACAAAGATTCCCGCTCTTGTTTTTGAAACTTTTGTTCCGTATTCAAAAGGCTAATGGTAAAATTGGAATTATCGCAGTCGTCTAAAATTGACGCGTAAGGTAGGTGAACAAACTTGAAACAAATTAACAAAACGTATCTATATTTCGTATTGGCATATGCATCGCAGGTGGATAGTGTTTTTTGCGCAATCTGATTGGTTCCTCTATCTTGTAATATTTTGTACTATTTACCTCCGAGCAAAACAAGATGGCGCCCGGTTTTGTTTCTGTTACGGAAGATGTTTTTTTGAATAAACGAAGTCTCCGTGCAAAACAATTCCAAAAAGAGATTAAATATGGCGAGAAATTATTCAAAGATCTGCACATCTTTTGCTTTTTTAACGATAAATGGACTGAAGATCTGCTCGAGATGTTTAGTTTACAAATGTGGGCGACATTCCGTAAAATTGTTTTAAAAATTAAAAACAAAAAATATTTGTGAAAACAATTTTCTGAACTATATGGTCGTGATTTGGGAAATATCTACACTAGTCACCTCCACTTCGGTGAATAATCGTTCTATATTCCGAATATTCATTCAGAATGTTCAAAATCGAAAATGGTGAAATGTGTCAATGTTCCCAAGACATTAACCCTTACGGGTCCATACCCGACTTCAAAGTCGGGTATTTTACTGTGGCTAACGCCAGACGATTTTATTCAAGGGAAGACTTCTTGGACAGAATTTTTAGGGGGTTCCAATCAATCTTTCTTTCCCGTTTGCCTTTTCGAATACGGAGAAAAGAAAAAAAAGTGGGAAGGTTTTTTGGTCTATAGAAACAAAAAAGTTTTATTACAGCCTTGTTGTCGGTTGTATTTAAGAAATGTTCCTTACTTTAGCATTTTCACTCGAGATATTAATAGATGAAGAAAGTTGGGAGCATGTCTGAAGGAAGCGTCAGTCTAGTTGTAAATATGATAGTCCAGCAAATAAATGTAAACAGAGCCATAACAGAACCATAACTTTTTAAAACCTTTTAATGGCTAACTTTTCGTTACTTTACCGGCAATGTCATTAGAGTAATAATTTACAAGGAATGATCGGCTTAAATATCTTACTGTTACACAAATAGAAAGTCTTGAAGGAGTGTTAAGGATTAGCATAAAAGCGATTAAGCCCTGGCCAAACGCTTTCAACATTTTGTTGAACATCTTTCAACATTGTTGTATGTAACATGTTGGACGCGTTTGGACACCCATGTTGAACGTTGCTGAACGTTGTTGAATGATGCTAAACGATGTTGAAACAAATTTGACGATGTTCAAATTTCTGTTCAACTTGCGTTCAGCATCACTTGATCTTGCCGACGGTGGTATGTGTTCAAGGCTTTTGGCCGTCACTGAATTCAACATCGCTCGACAACGTTGAAAGGTGTTGGGCGAAATGTTGAATGCGTTTGGCCGGGGCTTTAGCGGAAAAGCAAAGAAAAGCGTCAAAGTTGGGGGGTTTTTTTTAATTTTTTTTAATTATTCATATGCTTTCTTCATCTTCCCTAACACTTTTCTTTGCTTTTGCGCTAATGGGGTCCATACTAATCCTTTAATACTCTTTGCGACACTTGATCACTTGCTATTTGTGTAACAGTTAGCTATTTAAGGCCAATCATTCTTTGTAAATAGTTTCTCTGATGATGTTACTGGTTAAGTAATATTTCAAAAACGAACAGGAATATCGGGATTTAAAACACGAGGCGACAACCGAATGTTTTAGATCCGCTAAAGCACGTATTGCGAGTTTTTTAAATTGCTTAAAACTAACCCCTTAAAAATTTTTGTTTTTTAAGCTGCAAAAATATGAGGAGAAAAGTTAGCGTGCTTTTATCACATTTAAAAATACGACACGGTTGTGATTTTCTTTGTACTTTTCTCATGAACTGCTAATGAGTTTTTAAGTAACTTTGGTATATCCAGTTTAGGTGGGGAGTTAGGACCCAGGTCCGCACACAGAGTACCTGGTTGTTGATTGTTGGAATGGCCACAAGCCGAGCTGCGAATGAAAACCTAAGCTGAGTTTAGTCTGTTTCAATCCTTAATTATTGACAACAATCGCGGCCCACAATTGTAACGAAATGTCAATTCCTGACCAAGCACTTTCAACATTTCATTCAACATTGTTCAACATTGTTCAACATTGTCGCATGCAACATGTTGAACGTGTTTGGCCGCCCATGTTGAATGATATTGGACGTTGTTGAACAATGTTGAACTTTGTTGAACGTTGCTGAACAATATTGAACGTTTTGAAAGAAACTTGAACATGTTCAAATTCTTAACATGCGTTCAACATTACTATTGATCTTAAGGACAGTGTTACATCTCGTATCCATATGACCATCTCTGAGTTCAACATCGTTCAACAATATTGAAAGGTGGTGAACGAAATGGTGAAAGCATTTGACTGGGGTTTTAGTCATTAAAAAGTTGCGGTTCTATTATGTCTCTATTTAGAATTATTTGCTGCATTGTTATATCCATAACTAAATCTCGAGAACTTCCTTAAACTCTTCTGACAGACATGGACGGACGGACGAACGAAGGACGGACAAACAGACACATTTACAGTCAACGGGACAGGTCAGAAGACAGGAAGTAGCAAAGATGCTAAGACAGACGCACTTGGATTATATACAGTGTATTCCTGGGTAAAAGAGCTAGGGCAACCGAGTAGCATCTTGCAGACAGACTGAAGACTTTTTTCACAGTAAAAGAGACAAGCGTGGGAACGAGGCAGTGGGTAAAACTGAAAACCAACTCAGGGGTAGCATTGGTCACCAACTGAAAGATTTCATTTGGTGCTTAAATGACTTGTCTTCATTTGACGCCGAAATGACTTATTTTTCATCCATTCCTGCCTAACGTGAATGGGGAAGAATTCAAGAAGTGCGTCAGTTATATTTTTGCCTTTGGAAAGGTTTTGGAGATTCGAGATTTAAAATTCTCCATCGCTTTCTTTCACTCGAAATTCGCCTTCTTGCCATGTTTAGCTTTAGCGTCACAAGCATCATCTCATTATCAAGTAAATATTTAACTCCTTCATAAGTGATCTCACTCTGAAAAAGCTTCCCAAATATAGTTTTCCCTACATCGCATCCGCACAGTAATATTTCATCGCTGCCATTCGAGACTGTATTTTTGATTTTTTTGTTTTGAAAACGTTCAAAACCTAAAATTTTCGAGTTTTTTTACCGATTTAGAGGTGCATGTTTACCAGGACCCAATGAACTGTTGACTGGTTTGCATTACCTTTTCGTTCTTGCAGTGAGTTTGCTTCGTATTTGCTGGCAATTGCGAGCTTCAATTTGACTGTGATCAGAAGCGCGTAGCCATGAGCTGAGGGAGCGCATGGCCCCCTCATATTTTTCATCTTAAATCAATTTTAATTGACCCCGTCTAGCCGAAACTAATGTTTAAGTTTATTACGAGCATTGCAATGGGGACGAATTTCTCTCCCCTTCAAGATATAGGGTGTGTGACGCCCTTGAAAGTGATTTTCTTGCAAAGTGGAAACTCGGGGTTAAGATTTATCCATCAGATTCCGGAGCAGTTATGTTACCTTGTTTTTGTTTTGAGAAAACAATATGAAACTCAAAGAAGGAAGTAAAAACAAAACTACGAAAAGAAGACTGCAAGGGAACACTATTCATCCAATGATTCGATGTCGACAATAATGGTGGTAAAATTATCGTGGAAATCGTAGTTAGAATTGCCAGACTGCTAGTTTAAAGACCTTAATAATTTGGCCGCTGCAAAGAGGGTCCTGAGACATGAATCAAAAACTTAATACATTATTAGATGGAAAACCAACATGGATGGCAAAAAGGCAAAAATTCAGTGACTACAGACATTGATAAAACTCCCGATGATTCCGCTGTCAAAAACTACCTAGTCTTTCCCATTGGTCAAAAATATCACCAACTTATTTTCGCTGTATGGATCGTGAAGGAAGTTGGAGGAATAAGAAATCTAGACGGCATTTGTCGATTGGCAGCTATTGAACAGAATTTCTTGAGTTTGTTTTCAGTTTTAGCCTCGTGAACCTCTCTTGCATGCTGAATGCCATCTTTGTGAAAAAGGTATTTTGATCCACGTTGCCCATAACCGAGTGGAAGGGAGTAAAGTGCATTGATATACCAGTGAGTGCAGGGTAGTAACGTTCATTGATATACCAGTGAGTTCAAGTTGGTAACGTTCATTGATAATCCTGTGAGTGCAAGGTCGTACCGTGCACTGATATACCAGTGAGCGCAAGGTGGTAACTTGAATTGATATACCAGTGAGTGCAAGGTAGTGACGTTCATTGATATACCAGTGAGTGCAAAGTAGTAACGTGCATTGATATGCCAGTGAGTGGGAGGTAGTTACGGCCTTTGATATACCAATAAGTGGGATGTAGTTACGCCCTTTCACATTGATGTATCAGTAAGGGAAAGGTAGTTACGTCTTGTTGGTGGGTACGTATCTTTTGGCATAGTGGCAGTACACGTGTCTGTCATCATTGTGACTAAAGTTTGGTTCCTACTCAACGCAGTTATCTGGTTAAAGTAACTTTGGTCACATGTGAGAAGAACCTTGCTTAATTTTACTCTCCCAAGCATGGCAGGTTTTCTATGGGTAGTCTGGTATCCTTCTGTAGTTACACTGAACCCATGAGGGGTGACCCTTATTTGACCTTGATGGAGAACAGCTCATCAAGCTAATATGCTTATCCTGTAAAAATAGACACTTATAATGTGTAGCTTCATTCGATTCCGATTTTTCGAAGCACTAAAGTTTGATGAGAAATTTCTTATTGAAGATCGATAACTTTTTGTCATTATTTATACATCATCCTTTGTTAAAACTCCCTGCAGTATCACAAGGTGCGTTGCCAGTTGGTTTAGATGTTTACGAGGGATGGTATTTTGTGCCGGGATGCAGAAGGGCAAAATGATGTAGAGAAAGATAGAATAGATGGAAAACATCACCTTGTAAAGAATTCTTATCAAGTTTTGTTTTGAATTTAAAGATCGATAACGATGCACGAAGCGAAACGGAAGACTCTGGGAGTGATGTTGGAGAAACAAATGGAAACGTAATAAATGGTGTGATAAATAGCAAGCCGAAAACACAATGATATGCTTCCGTTTTACATTCTTTCTCCATCTTTGAATTTACGTCCGTGTATCAAGAATGAATCTTGCGCCCGAAGAATTTTGAAAGTGTAGTTCATGAAATACTTTGGTGAGACAGGGTAAAATTGCAAATGCCAAGGCACAATACACGATTGATAGAAAATTTTTGTCTCTTATTACAGGGGTACTGAGGACCTTCTTATACTAAGAGAAAACTGTTGATCTGCGGTTATTTCACTGGCGAGAGAATGCGCATTGCATGAGTCGCATTGAGTGAAGTCTTACATTCTTTTAAATCTTATTTTCTTTTAGTTTTATCATGCTTTTCTTGACATTTCATCCGATTTTCCCTTATTTCTTTTTAGTTTCGTAGGATTTTGCCTGATTTTCTTCTAGGTTTATTTGATTTTACTAAATATCATGTAGTTCTATAATATTTCATGTGCTTTTCTTTCAGTTTATGCAATTTTATCTAATTTTCTCAAATTGTTTCATGATTTTGTCATTACCAGCTCCTGTATCATTGGAAATTTTATTTTATCTTTAGCATACCTATCAACTATCACGTTAATCCGGAATTTTTGTCAGAGTTCTCGATATCCCGAAATATCGGAAAATCTCATAAATTTTTAAATAAACAGACAGGGAAACCAAAAAAAATCATAAAAAACTGGTTTTATTCATTTCAATAAAACCAGACTGCATACAATTTTATGAAATACACAGCATGAGGGCGATCTTTTCATCCGGAAAAAATGTCGGTGATTGGTGAATGGTAGGTGGATTCCATAAATAGCAAACAGCATGGCGACGATAAAGAATCACGAGCAAAATGTGGTATCCTGTAAATGCCCTGATATCCACAAAAGTCATAACCACACAGGGTGTTGTTCAAATTAACAGCCACGTCAGAATTAGTTAAGGAAAGTCGGGTCTGCAGTATGTGTACGACCAACTGTAGCAACGCAAAAGCTAAACCGGGTACCGATTCTCTTTATAGTTTATCAAGTACTCTGGGAAAAAAAATCCGAATTTTGAAAGGTATGCATTTTCTTCCAAAATTTTGTACAGTTTCACTTAAGACTATACGATGCTATTTCATTGTGACAGAGGTTTTCAACCTAGGATATAGCACGTGGTTTTCAAGGAGTTCGCAGGAGACATGTTGACAATGAATTCTCTTTATTTAGAGCATATCTTCTTTTTCTACTGAAATTCTTGGTAAAACCATCTCTCAAAATGAAATGTAGGAATGTGACCGTATGCTGGGGCTGAGCTACGGACAGTGACCAATGACTGATGCTTTTTATTTCGTAAGATTGCAATAATGACCTATCCCGGATACGGTTCAGTGCTCGTGAAAATATGGCTTCTATTTTGTCTCAGGCAGTACAACCTCGTTAATTCGAACTCGGTTAACTCGAACTCCTCGCTAACTCGAACCAAATTCAATTTCCCCTGGATTTGATCACATTTTCTCTGACATTTACTATCATAACTTCAACTCAGTTAATCCGAACTCCCCGCTCACTCGCACCATAATTTTACACTCCCTTGGTTCAAATTTACCCCGTTAATTCGAACTCTTTTGTGAAAACGTCAATCAGTAAACCTGAAATATTCTTTACTAACTGTACCGAAACAACTCGTAATAGTGGATGAGTCATAAAACCACGATACTTTATAAATTAACAGGATACTTGAAATTTAACGCCCACCCCGCTAACTCACTATTTCTCATTGCCCTTGGTAGTTCGAGATAGTGGGGTTCTTCTGTAATAGACACCTACAGATGCGTAATGCACTATAGCAGTGAGGTTATCTCAAAGTAATAGGGAAAGTCTCATTTTCAAGAAAACAAAATTTGCGAATTATTCTCCTTGATGGGCTCAAAATACAGGAAACACAATTTCAGAGACCTTAGATATTAAAAGTTTTCTTCATAAATTCGGCAAAGAGGCGGTTCAAATCGTGCCAACAATTAAAGTAATTTGTTAAGAAAGAACTGAGAACCAGGAACAGATTCCATTTGCTCTTGTTCCTACGCAGCTTGCTAGATTATATCGACCTTGACCAAATGACCCAGCGCTTTCAATAACAAAGAAAATGTTGAAGTGGTTTTGAAGCATACTTTAAACTCAAATTCGACCCGACATGCTCTTCCAACTGTAAGTTTCATCGTGGTCCGCTGAGTCAGCATGACGAATGCTATGACGAGATGTTGTGGAAATAATTTATGCAACATTCACAGTATATATTTTGATTTCCAAACCACGTTCATGGATTAAAATGAGCGTCTGTCGATGAAAGGCCTGCTCAAAGGATCCCAAAATGACTTACTAAAACAAACTTCTAGTGGCAAGTCTTACGTCTTTTTTTTTTTTTCAAATTGCTCAAGAGCTTACTAGTGACTTGTAAATTACGGATTCAGTAAGCTCATGCTGTGCGCTGCCCTCGGCATCTGGGCTGCGGGTACTAAACCTGTTCGTCCTCTGCAGTGAACTAAATATCTCCAGCAATTTAGGAGAGGTTCATCGTTTGACATTGTGTGAGTAACCAGAACTTCTCACACCATGCCCCAATTCATTTTCTTGGGATCAGCATTCTTGTAGATAATTAAAATTGCGTATCCATAAGAAAGGAATTGTCGGAAATGTCGTGAGAATACTATTTCTTGTGTTGAAAGACGTATTTCTTTCGATGAATCCCAATAAAAATTTGCCCACTTGGCCTAGTAGTTCTGTTAGCTCTTCAAAACGTTCCTAGAGATGTGACATTGAGCATGGACCCTTGAATATTCTCATGAGTTTACTGTCTTGCCATTGACAAAGAAGTTCCTGTTTTAAGTTATAAATTTAATCATCCTGATTTTATGAGTTTAATGCTGGAGGTGTTCTGTGGTTTTCGTCGTTTTTGTTTCTTTCAACTTTATTTCAATTTGCTTTGCTAACTTTTTGACTTGATGATCATTTGCCACAATTTTTATGGCCTGGTGGGCGGGTGGGTGGGTCTATTGTTGACGCCGAAGCCTGGCGATTGTGCATAGTTTAGTAAACAAAGCGTTCCCCACAACATTTGACTGGTTGAACGTTAAGACGAAAAACGTGACTCCATTTACGTTTGTCTTCTCAACATAAGTGTCTCAATTGTGAACTAATCGCTGACGAATAATATTTGAATAAGGATGGAAACATACCAACGTTTTAGTGACTGGTTTTGGACTGAGTCGTTTTGGCTTCCACCTCCACTGACATGGAAGGATCTGAAATCCAGTAAACATACTCGCTTACCTCACTCCAGTGACCTTTCCGTCATCGTTCCAGCTACGATTTTTATATTATTATTAAGATTGCTTTTCGAAAGGTAAGCTCTTGTTATTTTACAGGAATCAGCGGTAATTTCACATAGTATTCGCTTTTCAAATTTGGAAGTTCGTAATATTTGGATATTTAATGTGATGTCATTTGTATCATTTAAATATTTTAAACTTAAGGAAGAGGATCTAACATTTCTGCGATACAGCCAGAGTTCGTTTATAACCTAAAATTGAACTTTTTGTCGCTGCGATTAAACATCTGTGCATCAGCAGCTTTTTTGCTAGCGTTACAGATGAGATCGTGGTGATCACATATTTCATTCGAGACTTCAGTACGGTCATTCACGTCAATGGAAAGCAATGCTAAGGCGTGAAGCACGGATTAGACAGCAATTAACGAACGGCTTTGTTAGTTTCTGTGCTTAAGCGAGAGACGTTTAATTGACAAACTAACGGTGACATGGCATTCTAAACTTCACTACTGTTTACACCCTAATGGTTTAAACCTCACGTGCTCGAAGTATGGCCGCCGTAATTGAAACATTTTCCTGAGAAAACGAAAGTTCCCTAAAATAGTCTATTTTTTTGCTCATAATTTGATGATGTTTTGAAAGGTTATCGAAAGAGGTTACACAGTGTTGTGCTATTATGCTATTTCCAAAGTTCCGAAGTTTGGAGAAAGTAGAATAATTATATGGGAAAACTGGACAGATATAGTATTTTACATTTTTACGTTAATTTGTGTTCATTCTACAAATGGTATTTCCTGCAAGTGTTTCCCGTTGGCTAAAAGTGTTTAGTAGGACAAACTTCTCAAGTATTCCTCATCTATTACTAATAAGTATGAGAAGCAATGTCAGAAATTATTTTTGATTATTCTACGGTCTTTGGCTACAGAAGCTCTCTCTGTGTGTCGTTAACTCTTTAGGACAAAGGGTGTGGCGATTTCTTGGTAATTCTTTATGATATGAAGTTGTTTTTTGAACTTTCCATTTGTTCTTAGTGTGATAAAGCTATGTTGGAACTAGTAACTATTTTGATGGTGACTGGCCAATGATTGGGCATGTTTTTCCTAGTACATAGCCATTATGAGCACATTTTGGTTTGTTCTTGTTTTAATCCTTGCATGTTTGTTAATCTGTTGGGTCATGCATTGGATAGTGGTTACTGATGATCAACATGATTGAAGGTTGCTATACATATGCTGTATGGATATTATTTGATACTTTGACTCAGTTTAGCCAGGCAATTCTAACTTAGAGGAAAAGCCCATTACTAATTTCTTAAGAACTATTTGATATATGATCACAAAAACATTACAGAATAGTTTTTATACTGTTTGGTACTTTGCAAGCAGAATATTTTTCCATTGCAATGTGAAATGATGTAGTTATGACATGGTACTAAGTTGTTAAAATATGTGGCAAACTTGAAATGATCGGTTTAAAAGCCAAATTTACTGATTTTTTATTTATTGAAATTTTCTTGTATTATTAAAAAGACCTCCATTCTGTAAAAAAAGTAGTTTTCCTGTGAAAAACCCGTACAAATTTGAATGATTTTCAGCTCAATAGCTATAGTAAGTGTTATAAAATAACAAATGTGGAATTTTTTTAACTGATTATTTTAATTTTCACTGGCTTTCTCGCATCAGAATTCAAGCATGACACTACACATTGCTCCTGGAAGATGCAATCTGTATCAAATTTCAAAAATAAATTATGGCATTTAGTATAAAAATGAGAAACAGATACCAAACCAGCACAAGCAGTAAAGACAGGATTTTTGAGGTTTTTTAATTGTCAATTAGTCATTCAGGAAAAAAGGATTATTCAGTTGGGCTAAAAACAAATTTTATAATTTAAGGGTAGATATTAACTGGACAAAGGTTTAATATGGAGAAATTGACATAAGGGATGGAGTCCACATGCTAAGCACAAGGCCAAAAGTGTATGAATCTTAAGAAAGTATACAGTACATACAAAATTTTGTAGATAAAATAAAAAAGTTAGAAAAAATTACTTCTTGTGTTTGGTGCCTAATTGTATTATGGGGTGTAATATATTGCCCTAGTTTCAATCAGCCAAATAGTATTTTAAAATCCAGGTGCTAGTAATGAAATAGTGATTATTTGTTACAGCCCTGGAGAAACTGTTTTTCCAGACATAATCATTTGCATTGGCAGGAATGGAATTCAAAAAGAGTCATCAGGATTTGAAAGGGTTAATATAATCAGATAATAAATAGATGATAAATGTGCATAAGAGCTAAGGCTATAACAGTTTTTTATGTTAAATATACAGTACCTGTAGCTCATAAGGTGTACCAATTGTACTTGAGTCTGCATTGAAAAAAAAAAATTCATACCAGTACAGAGTAACAGCTAACTGTAGAAGTTAGTGGAATCTTTGGAAGTAGTGATGGGAATCAAATCCATGAATCCAGTCCATGGAGAGATGCTCCTGCTGTGGAAAGGGACTCAAATAATGAGGTAAAGGTCACTCGTGGTTAGCAATGATAGTGACACACCATGCCTAAGTCTAGTCTCATTTACTGTGGTAGCCTAGTGTTTGTAAATCACTAATGCTTGTGCTTCAAAAGTAATTCAAAAGCTTTCATAAGCCCCAGACAGGCGTCAAACCTGAAAGCATCTGATTGCCCATTTAATTGTCTGACCATTAAGGCTACCCTACTGTGGTGAATCCAAATCACCTGGTCTTAGCTGGAATAAATTTCTGACCCTTTGTGGGTTCATCCAGTAATGGACAGTTGCCCCACTGTGCCAGACAAAATCATCTGGCATTTGCCAGAATAGAATTCTAAAGCATACCCTTTTCCTTCAATGGATCAAACAGAGGAAACCTAGTGTATTTTCTGTTGTGTTGAACCACTATTTTTTTGAAAAGTTTACAAATTATCTGTTAATGTGTCATGAAAAAATAAGATTTGTTCTTTGTAAACTTCATACAACTGAAGAAGAAAATTTAATCACCAGATTTTTCACTAGCTCAGCAAAACTGAAGTTTTGAGATTGTTTTCGATTACTGTTGTAGACATGAGAAACATGGGAACATCAAAATCTTACAGAATCATACATTTTTGTGACTAAGTCAGGACTATTTGTGAAAAATGCTGCTCTATGGCTTCCAGCCTTCAATGCTTGAAAATTTCTTTCTTTAAATACAAATTCTATTTCATGGTATTATCATGAGCATATTCATTCAGTAAGTATACCCTCTCTTCAGTGCTGTACCAAGGGGAGGGCCTCTGGAGTGCTTGCCTTGGGTGCCAACTTTTATGATGCATCATTTTTAGAAACAAAAATTAAAGTTTGTCTTTTTTCTAGATTCAAAGACATTTTGAAAAGCTTAATAAAGTGTTTTAATTAGTATTTAGACTTCTCACTGTTAATTGATGACTTTGCAGCTGTGAAGGCTGTAAGCACCTGTTTTTAATTTTCAATTAGATTTTGAGTAATTCAAAACAAAAAGCACAAAAAAACACTTGTTTCTACAGATGTACCTCATTTAGTTGTATACCAGTAGTTTCAGTATACAATTATTATAATATTAATACAATTATTATAATAAATTATTATAATAAGGAGCTTAGGGAGCATTAAAGAGGGCCAAGGGGTGCCCTTCAATGGAATTTGCAGCATGCAAATTTCCACCAAGGTACAGCTCTGCCTCTCTTCTGTGGCATTACCATTATATAGATATGTTACTCATGGCCACACTCTTGACAATGGTCTTTGTAGCTCAGTTGGCAGAGTGCTGAACTAGATTCACAGAATCACAGGTTTGATTCCCAACCAGAGGCTTGGCATTTGCATTTCATGCAACTGGTTCTGGTTCAGTTTTAGTAAGTACAGTGAAATTCAGACGGTCAAAACTTTTCTTCTTCAAATATGAACTCCATGTAAGTTAACTACAGTATGATGTTCAATGTGTACAACATGGTGACTTGGTGTTTGTAAATCCCAAGTGCACATATTTTTTGAGCAATAAACATGGAAAGATACTCTGAGCCCTAGTAGGAATCAAATCTGTGCATGTAGCCTGTTGATTGATAAGATGAGATTAATTGTTTAACCCCCAACCCAGCCATATTTTATTCCAATGTGAGGAAAATTGTCTGGTTTTAGCCAGAGTAAATGTTCAAATAGCTGGCTTACAAATTAATAAACTCAGTCATTGAACTTTTACAGCAAAATTTATGTTAAGTGCACCTACTTTGAGTCTCTGAGTTTGTTACAATTAAATTTGATCAATATTGCATTAAAAAAATGGGAAAACTTCATTAAAAATTTCCCAGAATATATGTAGATGCTGCTTGGAACATTTGCATATTTCCTGTGAAGTTTTCCCATGTTGCTAAGAAATTTCCCTAACTTCCTGTTCTGTGATGTGCAATGCTACTGGAAGATTATTTTTGCAATGCCCAGCATGGAATGATAGATGAGGAATTACTATTAAGCAAAATTCTTACCAAGTTAGGAACTCAAAGTTGGAACATTTGATTTAGTTTGCCAACCAAGGATAGTAAATTGGTGAGGAACTTTGCTATTTGAGATCTGCAATACAAATTTGGGTTTAGTTGTAACCATTTTATTAACTCAGGTTGTCATCTGGTAATGATGAGTGATGGTATCAGTTCATATCATTTTATTTATAGTTGATATTAACAGTTTCTTCAAATGTAAACAAATACAGTCACATGTTGAAGATAAGGGGTATTCTAAAAAGTGTGAGAAATTGCTATCCAACAAAATGCAAAACATGAGTGGCATTGACATACTTATGCAACTGAATTCTGAACAGAAGCATCTGGAATGCAGAAATAATTTAATTGAAATGGAACTACCCAGTAAGATCAACACAACAGATTTTTATAAACAGGAGCAATCTGCTATACATACTGTCCTTTTCAAAGCAAAGGCCTGAAACTCTCCAATTTTACGTGTTACTATCATTAATAAATTAACTTTCAACAGGATTTTGAGAAAAAACTGACTTTCGACTGACTTGTTCTGTGCAAGAACAATGACTTTATCATTTTGGAATCTAATGGATATTGTTTGTCAAGTTTTATTTTCCTTTGTCATTTAATAGGGGTGGTATTACATTCCTGATTTTGTAAAGGAAATGCCTGTTTTAAGTCAATGACATGACATGTCAGACTTTTTCAATTAAAAAAGAAACTCGATATTCTCAAGATTTATTTTGTTTATCACTAATCTGTCCTTTGGAATGCACATTTGGTTTGAGTGGCCATATTAACAAGGTGAATTTATAAAGCAATGTATATGTTGGGATTTCACAATGTGGCCATTAGCTGCATTAATGGAGTAGCCATGTTAATGGGGTTTTCTTATAAGAAAATGTATGGGTGTTTTGCCAGGACAAAAAAAAAAGTGGCTGTAATAATGAGGAGGCTGTATTAATGGGGTGGCCGTGTAGTGGGGTTCCACTGTATTACTTTTTTATTCTCATAAATTAAGTTGGTAGTGGCATGGTTTGTCATATAATTTAGAGAAAAAAACACACTTGTCAGTTTTTCAAAAAATGTGTGCATGTTGTTTCAAAAAATTCCAGTAGAAATGATGCTATTGCTGATACTTATACCTATATTTATAATAAATTAATAATACTTGAATATTGATTGTATGTACATAAAGCAACACAATGGTGACTATGACATTTCCAAAACTAGTAGGATAAAATGTGAAATCAGTGTAAGTGTTGGATATTGCTCCTTACTTTCACTTGCCAGTTTTCAATTTTCCTCAAGGATGCAGAATCACATTTTTAACCTGATAAAAAAAAAATTACTCATATTGGCAAAATTGCTATTTTATAAGGTGGAGAATGTGCACTTCATGCAATATGTAGGAAGTTTATGCCCCCATTGCATGCAAATTTAAAACTCAAAACCAGCCCCTTTTCTCCACTATAGTCTCCTTTTTATGCATTACATTTTCTTGAAAGAACTTATTCTTTTGGCAATTTATCATGTAAGCACCACTTGAAGCTAAGCAAATGTTTTAATGAATTATTGTAAATTAAAACAAAGCCCATATCAGAAAAATCACTATGTTATCCCAAACATTTTTTTCAAGAAATACAGTAAGCAGGATATCAGGGCTTACCTTGAGAGTTAGTAGAGGAATGCCAGTCTTTCCCACATTACCAAAAAAGATAGAACTTCATTACAGTGCATTTTGTAACAAAGAAGGAATGGCTTATTATTGGAATTATATTGTTGGAATTTAGAATTTTTTTTTATCTTTAACCTTTCATAATCACAACTGGCCAACACTTTGAAAGTCTAGAGCAAAATACAGTTGTCATGTTTTGAAAGTTCGTGGTAATATGTACTGGAAAACAAGTCAAGCATGTTCAAATTATGGTTTGTCTAATTAAATTCTAGTAATGCAAGTTCATGTAACTTTAAAGTAAAATATTTACATGACAATATTTTAATATTTATTATGATATAGGTAACTTTTTTAATTTAAGTTTTAATTTAATTTCAGATTTATTGCCACACCTTTGCTGAAGTGGTGTGGTCTAAAGGAAAAACCTCGACAAAAAGTTGAACCCAATGATCTCCTTGAGAAGGTATATAGTAGTTTGACAGGACAACTGGAAGGAAAAGAAGTAACAACTTTGGCTTCTAGGCTAGGGTGGACAGTTAAAAGAGTTGAACAATGGTTTAGAAAAAAGAGACAGAATAATAAACCTTCAAAGATGAAGAAATCAAAAGAAAGCTGGTATGTATCCTGTTTCACTAATATGTATTGCTTGTATTGCAGTGAGATCAGTGTCTACACTTTACAGTTAGGCCTTAAAAACTTCATTTTAGCACCTAACAGGAAAGTATAGGCTCTGGGGCTCTGCAAGCAGCAAGTGTCCAGGTCTGCAGGCATCCCCACTTTATGGACTGAGGGTGTCCAACATCAGCACCCAGAAAATCTTAGCTTCACAGATAAGTCTGGTAGTTATCTGGGGTATATTGAGGGGTTTTTAGTTAACTGTTTTACATCAAATGAAATCATAGACCAAGGTCAAGCCTCGTGTACCTATATTATGATGAAAGGTTGGTCATCATGATTGGAGTTGTTGTTCTAAAATAAGGAGTAACTTTTCCATAAGAAATAAAGAAGTATGTGAAGCAATGTTTATGCCAGAGGGGGAGATGGGGAATTGGTCCCAAAAAAATGTTGGAAGTAAGTCTGTCAATTTATTGCTAATTGTGATTTAACTTGGCAACTTGCAATGCACCTGTATTATATTCATGAGGCTTCTGTAAGATATGAGTATGATGCTATAGTTCATGCTTATACTCAAATCATCCATGAGATTAGATATTTATAGAACCAGCCAAACAATAAAAGTGCCAGCCTAATGGTTTTCTGAAGCCAAAGCATTTTCAAAACAATTGGTTGACAATATGTTTTGTCCAGCTCCAATAACGCGTGATATAATATGTTCCCACTTGATGACTCTGCTGTACAGAAAATCCTAGCAGAAACCCTGAAATAAAGTATTCTTTGAGGCATGGCATGGTACTTTGCATTCTACTGGTGTGGGACCAGTGAACTCGATTTTCATATCAGGAATGCTAACTGGCGAACAGGGTAGCCACTCGGGCTTTTTGCATTTCACCAAATCATCGGTGCCTAAATTTCACCAAATGCCCCGTTTCCATTATAGAGCCTGGGTACGAGGTTGCGTTTTTATTGGATATCAACTGCTAAATGATAACAAACCTGTAGACAGCGCTTACGTAGCAAATTTGATAATTTTATTGATAAATAAACTCAAACAAACTTTTTTGTCAAATTTGTCAAAGTCAAATTTGGGGATTTTCTACAATTTAAACAGAATGTAATAGAAAATGTAAAAATTTTTAAAATGGCGGCTTTTTCCCCACGAACGATGGTATTATGGTAGACCTACCATGACGTATTGCTGGAAACCCCTGACCGAACCGCTGACCACTAACTTGATTGTTTTTCTCCGCGAGTCTGGCTTTCTCCATGATTTTTCGTCATACTCCGTGACAGTTGTGGGCCATCTTACAAGTCAGCATTTTCATTTTTTCAGTAAGATGTATGTAGAAGTTAATGAACTTTTGAATAATAAAGAATAAAGTAGTGAAATTTCACCAAATTTGGTCAATTTCACATTTCCTTCACCAGATCACCAGACTCAGTCCGATTTCACCAGGTTTGGTGAAAAATCACCAGGAGTGGCAACCTTGCTGGCGAATGAAATGTGAAGCCAAGGTATCCGCCCATGGATGTCAATTTTGGACGTCAGTTTTAGTCTCCTACGCGACTTTTTACATTTTCTGAGGATTTCTCAATTTGAAAATACACACAAAACATGTCTTCAAAAGATAGAAATGAGTTTAAGAATTTTAAATATATTTCGACAAAGTCAAACCGAGTTACTGGTTATACATTTTCACGAAAATAAATTATCAAACAGAGAAACCTGATGAAACGGTCTCAAAAAATTACTTGAGGAAACTACTTAGTGTACATCCTTTTTTTAACCGTCAGTTTACCATCTTTAGACAAATTCGGATAATTCTTAGGCCACACGGCCAAAATGAATCCTTTTAAACACTCGAATGTGTAAAACTGGTTCAGTAATATTTCGTCTGTGCACTTTTTCCATGGTTGTGAATGTTTTCAAAGCTGAATCAAAGTAAAACTGAAGATTAAAGTCGTGTAAAGGACTGGAGCTGAAGTACACAGTGAACTCTAAAAAGACTAAAACGATACCTTGTTATGTCTGGCCTTACAACTGAGTGAAGCCGACGTGGGGGCAGCCATCTGGGTCAAAAACACGCGTGGGAAAAAATTGTACTGAACATCTATTTTTCATGGACAGTTAATTCTAACAAATATGCAGTCCTAACGACGTTGTCTTCTACTTTACTAAGGACAAAAAAGAAAACTGTCAAAAAATCCGAAATTTGGGTGAAGCTTTTCACAATAGATTGCGTGTTTTATCGCGTAGGGGACTGGGATGACCTGCAAATTGACCCACATGTCAGCCTCCATGATGGCTTCAAAATACAGTTTGCAGGTATCGTTCCAGTCTTTTTAGAGTTCACTGGAAGTACAAGACCGCGAAGAAGACTGAAACTGACGTCCAACATTTCCCTCCATTAGCGGCCATCTTGGCTTCACTTTTTGCCCGAGCAAATGACTGGGAGTTAGCATTCCAGATATGGAAATTGAGTTCACTGTGTGGGACTATAGGATGCCCCCCAGTGGGAATGTCCTTACCTTTCCAAAGGCTCCAGAGGCCAAAATGTAGAAGTATGAGCACCAGAACTACACAACTATCTTTATCAGATTTCAGAATGGCCTATTTGTTGTTCATTCACACTCCTTAAAGGCCCCTGTAAAATTATTATTATCTGGGATACCACCACAACCAACTGCTTTGTATCATGCAAAGGCAAAACCCCCAATAGAATATCAAAGTTCTGTAGTACACAAATTTTCTTGTCCCAGGTGCTCAAAATCTTATATAGGAAAGACAGACAGATGCCTCTACACTAGAATTAACAAGCACACAACGTGTATGAAATCTGAGCTCTACAAACACGTTAACTCATGCGAACATTTTGACTACATGAGCACCAGAACTGTCCTCATTTATCACTTATTTTACAATGGATTAAAATATTATCTTAGCCAAGGCCAGGTACAGTAGCTACTGTGGGACTGACCTTTATTTTAAAAAAAATTGCAAATCAGTCGCGTAGCCAGAAATTTGAGAGCGAGGGGACAGGGGAAATTCCAGACAAATGTACCGACAAGATGTTAGCAATGTGCCGACAAATGTAATTAAGGAAAAATCAAAGTTAACAAAACCGAGGGCAGGAAAATTTGAAATTCGATAAACGAATAAATGATTACTACTTTGCCGGCACTGGCTGGTATAATGATATTAAATTTTGAAAACGATTTAACGCAAAAGTGCGTTCATCACATTTCAGAGGATAGAGCTTGACGATCTTTTATCTATCATCTCAAGATATCTCCAAGCTCTCACTTCTAAAATACAAATTTCAGCAGAATTCCTTACGAACATTTTGTTTTGAGCGTCTTTCCCGTACTTAACTTTCGCCGGAGCTTGTTAAACCATTTTTTAATTTTATAATTCAAACGCAAACGGAATCCGCGACAGACAGACTTAATATACCGACAAATGTACTGGATGTACCGACAGACCTTTTCAGGACGAAAAGTCGGAGGGACAACTGCCTTACGACTTTATCAGAACTGATGATGTCAGTACAATGAAAGGCTAACCATAAAATGATATTAATAAATAAAACCTTTCAGTTTTACAGTAGCTGCTTGGCCTCATATGAGTTACCCTTTTCACGTTTTAACATGCTGCTGAAGGACAAACTCTTTTGACTGATTTATGGTGTTTTTAAAACAATCCTTAAATGATGACCAACATTGAGCAGGCCAAATACCGGTTGAAGCCATAAGTAAATGAACAAATACCAGTTAGAGCAAAAATAGAAATGTCTGCAATGAGGACAGACAGCGTATGAGGAAAAAAATAAGTGGAGTATCTAGAATTATCTTTGGAAAAGAAAATATGCCCATGTCACTTAAGAAATAATGAAATTTAAAAAACTGAGTTTTTTTTAGAAAGTATATTTATATATACATCAAACACCTAACGAAATATGAAGCGAAATCGTCAAATGGAGAGAAAATAAGCCTATCCTTTGAGTGAAAGCCTTTTATCACCCTACATTCAGGTAAAACGTGAAAATTTTAGGACAAATGCAAAATAAAACAAAATCTTTGAATTTGGCCAAGTTCTTCCACGCTGCAGGCCTGAGCAAGCTCATAAAAAAGCCTTGCTTCGAAAGAAAGCTTCTTTGAAGGCTAGTCTTCTTCCTAGAACCTTTGGAAAGCGGGTGCAAACCACTTGAACATGGACAAGGGTTGTGTATTTTTTTTTTCTAAAATACTTTATTCATTTCGACTACGTTTTAATCACTTACTGCTATTTATCAACGTTTTAACCACTTTTAAATGCCTTCGGCTTTTGATGTAATGCTTAATAAGAGAGTAGGGGTTTATCATCCCTGTCGTATTTCAAAACACCTTGAAGCAGTTGAAAAACGGAGCAAAGCCGAGGGGTTTTTTTTTGAAGATTTTATTCTCTTAGGCTAATTATCAACGTACTTCGTGGACACTTTCCCATTCATATATAGCAGAACTAGAAGAAAAATAGATAATCTTGGCATCAAGTCAAACGTTTACTGTGCCTCGTGTGATCACCTATACGAAGGAAAGTAAGACATGACCCAACTGGTGACAGGAAAACTTTGCTTCCAACATGATCTTTTATTTGTTTATTTATTTGTTTATTTATTTATTTGTTTATTTATTTATTTATTTTAGTCCTTCAGGCTATATAAAAGTCTTTTCCAAGGAGCCGTATGAATGTTTACATAAATATTAATTTGTTAAAATAAAACTATAATAAAACGAAGATAACAAAGATTACATTGACTATACGCACATTATCAGTATTACTTTACAAACATTTATAAACTTTACACTGGTGAATGAGTCCATCTGTGTCTGAAGAGAGCCCTAAAATGCCCTTGGGAAATGTTGCTAGCCTTAAAAGATCTTGGTAGGTCATTCCACGTTTAGCACCTGAATAACTAATACTTTTTTTAAGGAAATTTGTTTTAGGCTTATCTAAAGCATAGTCAAAATTATTTTTACGTAAGCTGTATGTTTGATTACTTGCGACTTCAAAATGTTAGAAATACTTTCACTGCACTTATTCCATGCCGTTACACTGCACTTATACCTTGGCGATAAACCAAAAAAGATGCAAATTGCCCTACTCTAACCCATAGTAGCCCATAGTTACATCCAAAAATCTTACATTGTTTTGTTTTTAATTCTTTTTCTAGTTGGCGATGTTTTTTTTATGCTGGAACCTGTATGTGGGGAATTTCTGTTCTTTCAAAGGTATGTCTATGCGTCTAAAAACTTCTGCAAGTTATAAGTATGTTAAAACCGGGTTTCTAGTTTATGGAAACATTAAAGTATTGAGGTTTTGAAGTATTAATTGTGCCGTGTTCCAAGACAATCAAAACTATCAGTGAACACCAAGAAATGCCAAACGCTACTCTGTGAGAAATTCGGTCCGCCATAGCAATGATAAAAAGTTAGAGTATTGGTTGTAACGTAAAGAAAATGGCTAACATTTTCTTTACGTATTCCTTGGGCAACATCCTGTCCTGTCGTTGCTTCATGGACACAAGGGGGACCGGACTCTGGAGAGGTGCTCTACTTGATTTTTTTTAATTTATTGTGCTCTGAAAACGAATTTTCTTTGATTTCCAAGCGAAAGCTCAAAAAAATGATCTAGTTTTAGTCGTAAACGCCTTTTCAGCTGAGGTGGAGCTGTGAGATGAAAACAAATGAAGAAACTGAAATATATATATATATATATATATATATATATATATATAAGACCGTGGTGGTCAAGGAAAAAGCCATGGTTAACCGATTGATCGTGAATTGCACAATTCTGTAGTAGTAATGGATTATGGAAAGTTCAGGAATAGTTCATTCATGGTCACGAAAACTGAAATGCCTCTTTTTTTCAAAAATGTATCCGTGAACAGTTGTTTATAAACAGGTTATGAAATGAATAGGGTAGATGTGCGTCAGTACTGAGGGCGTGAACGGGTTTTTGGACGTCAAGGAGGCACCGTGTTTGAGATGACATGAAAATTAGTTAGAATCAAACGCCGAACAGTAATATCTTGTAAACTCAATATGAAACGGTGATTTTCTTACTCAAGTATTGAATTTAAAAGATGTTTAAGTTCGTTTCTTGCTTTATTTCTTTAAATTGTCGTCTGGAAGTGACAGTTCCTTGAGAAGTGTAAGAATCGGAAGTTTAATCCTCAGAAAATTGTGAATTAATTTTTTGAGAGGACGAAATTATAATGCAATCGGCTTATTGCTATAATTTAGTAGGTACTTATACCTGAGCACTTCTGGTATCAAAAGCATTTCTAAAGAAAAATAATTCATAGGTTTCCATGGCAATAACTGGTGTTTTAAAGCGGCGCCTGGTTACCGTTTAACGGAATTATCGATAATACAAAAGGGTTTAGTGGCTGTCAATGTTTCCAGTGAGTTAAGGTGCATACAAGTTTAAGAAACGGCACAACGGCCTTCAGTCTGTTTCTGTTATCATTCGACATTCTTAATATTATCATTTTTATCCTCAGACCCGACATACTTCGGACCAATATTTAGTCCGGTATGAAATTCGTTTAAAATCTAGGGTAAACATTTAACTGCGTATTTTCATTAATTGCAGTATATCTGTCATTACTTCTATCTACACCGACCACTTTACCATATTCATTCAATGTTTGTATTTCACCAAACGTTATTCTCAATCGCTGATGAACTTCTAGATAGTCGTAATCGAAGCTTAGAGTCAATTGTGAAATGTGCGGTAATGCCCGACACTTTGCGCGACACTACTTCATCAACCGCTGACCAGAAAGCTTGTCGATTTTTATGCAAAATGGGAACTTCAGAGTTTCCTAAACGATTCCATCCTTATAAGTCTATTAATTTCCGAAAAACACCTTTGATCTGAAAGAAATTGGCATTGAAGTAATAATGTACTTTTTGTCAGAAATTTCAAGGAGTGCATTTAATATTGTTAAACGTTTTCCTGACTTTAACCTTGTTATATATTTCTTAACGAATACATAACGTACAAACGTGCATCGGTTAGCCTTCATTTTTCAGATAAATTTTTCAAGCAACGGACCCCCACCGCAAAGATTAACCCTTTCATACATGCCGTTGTCGTACAACAACAGCAACAAATTACAATAAAAGAACTAATGAAAGAACAAAGCAAAAAAAAAAAAAAAAGAGAACAAAGAGCAAAACAATAAAAAATCATGTATGAAAGGGTTAAGGCCTCCAAAGGAAAACGCTGGACCAATGAAAACATAGCTTCCGGCTTTTATTATACCTTATCGTTAGCTAATGATATTTTGTTATAGTGTACAATGTGTCAAAAATCCAATATTAAAACGTTCTTCTTAAAATGCAGCATAAGGAAGGTTCTATACTTGCAAAACATGTCAAATGATAGCAGACTGAAGACTGTTTTGCTTTATATACTTACGTACTGGTATAACTGATCAATGGACAGATTATTTAAAAATTTTGTCGATCGAATATTTTTCCCCTTAAAGAAAATCGTGTTTTTAAATTACTGAAAAGTACTGTTTCTACATATTGTGATGATGTTCCAGGTTACCATTCTTGAAGGAAAGTTTAGATAGAAAAAATAGGGTCGTGCTATTCTCTTTCGAATATCGAATATTTCCCTTTGCAGCTCTTAGAATTCCTTACTTAGTAATAGCATTTGTGTCTATGGATACTCTTATCCAAACGCGGGTATTAACCAATCAGAACTCGCGTACGCGTCACGTTATAGTATAATTAAGAAATACCAAAATGGATTCCCGTGTTTGGATACTGTGATCCAAACACGCGGGATGTTGCGAGACTTGAGAAAAGCATATAAAAACACGAGCCGCTAGGCGAGTGTTTTTAGCTTTTCAAAAGTAGAGCAATATCCCAAGTGTTTGGATCACAGTATCCAAACAAGGCAATCCATTTGGTATTTCTGTTATAAAATGACGATAGATGAAAAGTAGTTGACTAAAAACTATTTCAGCACTAAAAATAAATAGACGACATATCGAGACTTGCAGACTGACAGTACATATGTCTACCATCAATATGAACCAGTACATAAATGTAACCTTCGCTCACCATCTGAGTCCATGTAGCTCAATGGATAGAGCGTCTCACCGGCGATCAGAAGGTTACGGGTTCTATTCCAGTCAGGGACTCAGAAAGTTTTTCTCAGTAGAATAGCTTGAGAGAATCCGCATAAAGAAACATCGCAATTCCTTATATGTTATAAAAGGCAATTTCATTTCTTGTTTTAATTTAGGAACCATATTTGTATGACACAAATCACTTCTATATCGGATATCCATACCATGTAAGTCGATAAAGATTATCACAACACTTGATCTGTATAATAAGCAGTGTAAAATTTTTTTAAATGTCGAGCAGTTTTTATTCTTGCTATTTTATTTCGTACTTTTTTAAAGGCCCCTTCAAGCCTAATAAATCTCATCATGAAATCTGGTTTTTCAAACGACCAAGCATCATTAAGCTCTCGGTGACCCAGGGCTTTATGGCTTACTTGGGCTAATTTGTGTAATTTTCAAAGTTTTCTTCCTTGAGCTTTTGATTATTTGTGTGAGAGTTCATTTAAAAAAAAATATGAAAAGAAAAATAGCGATGATTTAAAAATAGATTGAATAAACCATTCAAATTTTTTTTTTCAAAACAAAATTCCCGTTCGAATTGAATAAGACATGCAATGGTTTGCCTTGCAGGCTCGCCTTAGTAAATCTCATAACTTTGGTCTGTTGTAGGTTAACATAATGCAATAGCTGTGTACAATGACATTGTGATACGATAGCTGTGTACAAGGTTACAGTGATGTAATAAGTGCGCCGAAGGCCAGTTTGATTTAGCCGCTGTGCACAAGCTTCAAAGCTAATGCGATGTCAAATAACAGCTGCATACAAAACCATGCCAGGCACCAACAGTGGTTTAATTGCGAAACAGAAAATAAAGAAACAAACGCTTCCAAGTTTTTTCCTCTCAACTCGTTAGCCCATGGTATATGTAGGATTCAGTCGTCCTTATTCGTTTAACCTATTAAGGGTCAAGGGCACACTCTATAATTTTACTCTGGCTAATGCTAGACGATTTTACTCGTCAAGAGGATGAGCCCTGCACCTTTATGAGTTAAAGTTCTAAACTTCATCACAACTGCAACGTGTTCTGAAGCCCACGTCAGTACTGATGTCAAGCACGACAAGGCCCTTTCGTCCATGGCGGAATTCGTTGCTAATCCACCTGGCCTCACGGGTACAGGAAAAAATATTCATTCAAAGGACAGGGTAACGGTCAAGCAAGGCCCTTGAGCACAAATGAATCACACGCAAGATCCACGGCGCTGGTCATATATACGATCTCATCCTCCAGTCCTGACTCCTGAGGGCCGCATTTGAGGACTGAAGAGAGATCACTGGACTGTTTTACTTCTGTTACTGGCTGCAACATAGCAATAGGTGTCTTTAATAATTTATTAATGGTTGGTGACCCCAAATGGCCGCTTGCTAGGGAGTGCGAGGGCTGGTCCCAAATAGGAACAGTTAATCTTTTTAGTCTTTCCTGGCGTGTTCTGTTGTTATTTGTGTAACTGGTAGTCATGAAAGCTCTCTCACTGCGGGAACTGTCACCTTTTCGAGTAAATGATCATCCGTTAGCCAGAGTAATAGAACAGAAGTCTTATCTCGCCGACAGAGGGTTAATGGCAGCATTTTATATAATTCAGCTAAAAGTACAACCAGGTTTTTAAGTGATATCATTCTTTCGGATGTAAAGCCGTTTCATAATGTCGCATAGTTTTATTTGTTCAGCAACAGTTAAATAATGCCCAGACCTTTATTACTGGATTTAGGAAGACACTGAAGCTTTCCGCGTTTGCTTTATTTCCTTCTTATTCCTCCTAACCCTTGTCGGGTATTAAAACTATGACTGGATGTGGTGCATAATTCATTAAATGTCCTTATATGTAAGTCTCAAGCGAAAAAGTTAAAAAAAAGAAAAATAATATTTTATTCCTTTTTAGCATCTTTCTGATGGAGTTTACTATTATTACGTCATTCAACTTGCCTTTTATTTTGCTTTACTGTTGTCTCAGTTTGCAGATGTTAAACGGAAGGTAAGATTTTTTTAATTTTACTTTATCCTCAGGTTTTTTGAGCTTTCACAACTGTCCAACATAACGAAAAGGTTTTAACGAAAAATAAAATTAAACATAACTAAAAATCCCTTGAACGGTTGTAAGTATTCCCTATGAAAGATTAATCATCCTTCTTGTGGGCTTTTTGTTGTGGTTGGTTTTTTGTCGTGGTTGGCTTTTTGTCTTGATTGGCTTTTTTTCGTGATTGGCTTTTTTTCGTGATTGGCTTTTTGTCGTGATTGGCTTTTTGTCGTGATTGGCTTTTTGTCGTGGTTGGCTTGTGTGTTGAAGTGGGGTAGTTTCGGATAAGGTTGAGTACAGTATTGTCTGGACAGGTGTGATGGATTGGTTTATTTATTTTTTTTCCTTTCTCCCTGCCATACTTTGTATTCTTTTCTTTTACAAATCAGGAAACTACTGTATGCAGATGAAAATATGGGTTTCGAATCTTATAACAACAGGTTAATTAAAATCAACATACAGTATGCATGTATGTACTGTATATCATATGTAGATGGGACTAGAGCTATCAATGTGTTAAACCAAGTTGATTAAAATTAATCTACATATGCGTATAAAACTATCCAGAACGTGTAAATACCATTGACGCAAAATGTCTGCGCATATGCAGTGATTATTTTTTCTTAAGTGAAGGTTCACACATTTCCGATAAACTTCTTCCTGAGTCGCTGTTGCCTATAGCATTACTGTTATTGGAGATAAAACAAGCTTGCAACCATTTACACTGACTTCACCTGCTTTCTTTTGCCAAGATATTTGATGGTAGGTGTTCTGGACATGTTGGCCAAGGGCAGAATTTGCCGTGTGTATTAACCGAACAATACATTTGTGTTCGCTTTTTCTTTTCGAAAACGTTCTTCCAATTACTCCTATTAATTAATTGTTAATTTTAATCAGTTTGTTTTAAAGCATTTCACAGGTCTAATCCCATTTCTGTACAAATTTATTCACACATGTTAAGTTGGTTGGTCGGTTATCATACGTTTAATATTCCTTATTTCCATATGTAGACAATATTTTCCTGGTCTGCCATTTTTAGTCACGTTTTGCTCTGATGATGGTCACTTAGACCGAAAGCTTAGCTCATCTGTATTATCGTTTTTTGCTGAAACTTTAATAAACTTCTCATTATTGTCTATACCCAGTTACAAAAACATCCTGGACATATTTTTTTCTTTCTTCCTTCCTTTTGTCCCTTTTCTTCCTTGCATATCTTCCCATCTTTTTGCCTTCCATTCCATCCTGCCATTTCCCCCTTCTCTTTGTTTTCTCGCTTTCCTTCCTTCCTTCCTTCTTGCTTTACAGTTTACTGGTTTTTAAGGACGTCATACTTCTGAGAAGATTCTATGAGTAACTGCTTGTCTAACCAAATTTTTTTTTGATATTTAGGACTTTTGGATTCAAACCATCCATCATGTTGTGACTATTTCCTTACTCGTTTTTTCCTATTCCTGTAATTTTGTGCGTATTGGAGCAGTTATCTTATTGGTTCATGACGTTTCAGATGTATTTCTTGAAGTAAGTTTTCAACACCAAACGGACCTGTATGATAAGCAGCCTGTGAAACTAACTGTTGGTATTTTTGTTTGTTCTTTGTAATTTTTACCTCTGATCATCCAGTCAGTGTACCCAGCTTGCTGACTACTTTTGTGATGCAGTTTGTAAATTCGTAGCCATAAACATTCAAAGTTACCGAGATTTAGGTTAGATTTTGACTTGAAAGATATCTCAGAATAAACTACCACCTTGAAAATTTTACAGAGCTTCCCTCCTATGTACACCGCCATCAAATCCCCCTCACTTTTCATAACAGGTTTTCTAATTAGCTTTTACTCTCTGTTGACACCCCGACGAATTAGTTGATCAAAATTCCCGTTGGTTCTGGACGAGAGAAAAGGATAAAAAACTCCCATAGAGAATATTTTGCTTGCGACAAGAGCTATGCTGTGAATCACATTTGGCTCTCTATCAAAGAGTCTTCGCGTCAAACGTTAAAATATTTTTTTACAAATTTGGCATTTAACCACTCGTACTCTACTTTTAGTTAGCTTTTTCATGAATATTTCAATTTTTATTTCGATTTGTGGAGATCTAAATTTGTTAAGACCCGTTTACTCCGGCGTTTTCGTTGGATAATTTCCAGGTAAATTTATACTATCAAAGTTTCATCGACTGTAGCAGCATCATCTTGCGCTATCGAACTTTGACGAGAAAAGCAGCGGCTGTTTACACTTTTAAAGATCGTTTAACCAAACCATAAACCGCGAACGTTTGTCAAGGGACTAGATCTGAGAGATCTCTGACTGGTCGCAGTGGTTAGCTTGTTTGCCTTGTCAAAATTCCAACCTGGCCGACAGTCCCACGTGCTTTTTTTTGTTTTTTTTTTATCCACAAGCTTCCTTGACGGATTTGATTAAAGAAAAGCCAATCGTGTGCGAGGCTTAAGGTTGCTTGAAACTGCATCCCTGCTTGGCAAGTACATGATTCAGCTCAAGCTTTTTAAAGTTTATTCGGATCTTACCAGTTATTAAACGCCCCTTAAGATTAATACTCTGATTTAATGTAGCCACAACTCGTTTTGGGCATTGATTCTCTCATCCTGTTTTAAATATTCCGCATGAGCCACGTTATGTAAGTAATATTTTCCTGCCTATTCAGAAATAATGACTTGCACTTGCCTATCTGTCCAATTGCAGTCCCCGCTATTAGGCAATTTTTACCTATTTTTTTTTTTATAGTCAGGAACAGAGATGCTTTTGATCTGTTTTTTGGCGGACATTTTGAAAATAATTCCAGCGCACATACTCTCTAGAGTATGGGGAGAATGGTTTCTTTGAAATTCTTTTATCGAATTAGGACACGCTCCACTTCGATTAAAGTGTTTCAAAGTCTTCGACCAAAGTATTTGAAAGATATTTACATAATCATACGCATTGATCAAACTATGCTTTCATCATAGAAATTTTAGTGCTGTAAACCGGCATTCAGAAATATACGAGATTTATCAATGCGTCACAATGCTGTGTGATTAACTGACGTCATAGGGAGTCTCATCTACATTTCAAACAAATCTACCGTTCAGAAGTATAAAGTAAGGAACGAAAAAGCCGTAAAAGCCCTTCTTTATGACTTTTAGAGATCTTTCTAGCTAAACTATTCATTTTATTACCTCTTTAACTCTTGAGCCACCGATGGAGAGGCATACGATCATAAAGTTTTCGCCGTAAGAAATCGACAAATCAAGCGATCAAACCCAATTATAATTTTTTTAATTACAACATTGATAAAAATAACACCCTTTCCAAGGAGACAGTGAGTTCACCGGAGCAGATCAGTAGAGCCCCACCCACTCTGGTCCACCCTCACCTTGACTCTTGCATTGTGCATGCGTTACTTTTTGCTATAGAATCGTCCAGATACCTATAATGTGGGGGACTTCTCTATAACTACTAAGAACATATCACGCAGAATCACATACTAAATAGATTGACCAAAAACGACCTCAAAAGTGATAGACCGCTGGAGGGTTAAGAAAACGTATATGTTAAAGTCGTGTAGGTCGTGCAAATCTTCACTCACTAAACATTTTTCGATAAGACGTGGAGTTTGAAGAGTTAAATCAATATATGTTCCGTCTTATTCAGGGTGCCAAAGTGAGTAAATACCTCAAGCTTGAAAAAATGTGTGATGTTTTGTTTGGAGTATTTGCTGTAGTCTTTTTCCTGAGCAGAATTGTCGTATTTCCGACGTGGTAAGTCAGAAAATTAATCAATTTCGTTCTCATAAATCATTAAATAGGCGTGGTCATAACGCATTTTTTTGATTTTGTCTTCATAAAAATAGTTCATTTGCAAAATTTTCACACTTTTGATTGGTTAAAAGCAATAAAATTTACTTGGGTATGTATCTTCTTCGAGATGAAGTTGCCCAGTACAGCCCTACTAAAATAGAAACAAAAACCCTACTCCACAATTTCATAATACCTCTTGAGAATACGGGTGAGGTTGATGGTTTTTCAAAATTATTAAAAAGCCTAAAATGTTTATTTTAAAAATGTCATTAACAGTTGAACGTCAAAAGGTTAACTGTTGGCCGGAAAAAGTCTTAACGGTTACAACTGAGAAATTGTCGAGAACCAGTATCACCATCCCAACTCAGATTCTCGTACGTACCCGCGCAGTGCACGTGAAAGAGAAGAGAGGTTGCAATCAACAACTAAAGTAAAAAAAAAAAAAGGAAATGACTGAGCTGATGTAAATTTGAAGAAGAAAAAGGAGAAGCCAATAACTACAACCCAAACTGGGAAATTTTTAGTATATAACCTACTGGTCGTTTACAATTTTCAATTCAGCTTTAAGCACGGAGCGACGCTATAAAAGGGTAAGCTCCTCCCACATTTCTGGCTTCGTATGGCGGTTGCATGTTTCCAAATGGCGGACACTTTGAAGCGTGACTGAACTGGACAGCGTAGAGCTCCACAAGCGTGTCCTAGAGCCTAAAGCTTACGGAAATACTTTTAAAATGTGTTTTTAAAATACAGCTAAACAATATATAAAACAATAAATGGCTGAACAAGGCACATTTACTGATTTTTCTGGTTGTTATACGTCGTATTATAATCATTCGAGATGTCCTGCACATCTTCATTCACTTATAGTCATCCTACCCGCGCAGTGTTTGGGCACGATTCACATTCTATTACGTCCGCGATGCGTCAGAGCCATCTGTATTCTTTTTGGCGCATACTTGAAGCTTGTAATATTATAAATATAAACAAAAACTGGCGCCACTTTCAAATTCATTTGTGGCAAATATGGTCGGTTGCTCTCATCCAACAGCTCGGACTTCTACCTCGGCGCAAAGCACAACTCCGCGTTCTGCGGGGCTTAGCAAGTATGATCGCAATAAAGTCTACTACCAGAAGAATAAAAGTGCAATTAAAGAGAGCAAGGCCTACTACGGCTTCAAAATGGAAATGAAACGCGATGAGGAAGGGCGCTTGGTAGAAGTATGTAAAAAGATCAACACCGTGTAGAATCAGTTACTGTCCAACGGAAAACCGGCAGGAAATGTTGAAGTGATGGAATTGCTCTTCGATTGTTGGCTCAGTCAAAACAGTTCAAATGGCCAACAGGCGCAAAATACTATCCAGGCAGCAACGTCGTAGGAATTAAATTCATCTCCTATATTCTCCTCAATTGAACGTGATATTCGTCCACCGGAAATTAGTCTGAACTCAATTGACCAATAACATGCGACCTTTCATTAATCATAATTGACAGGCTGAGAAACTCAGCCTCTTCTTATGCGATCGCTCCGTGTTTAAAACGTTTGGTGAGAATTACCATAAGCGACTTAACGAATGCCAACAAATCTATTCTCATAATCTAAAGTATTAATGCTCGGATCAAGACACCTGTATTACTTGCAGATTTGATGATCTTCCGTGTGATTTTTTAAACTTTCCCGATAAATTCAAAAATCCGGAAGAAAGTAGTTGTTACAGGAATATGGGAAAGGGAATCATCCACAAGCCAAGCTATTACCCTTGCATTTTGGTTTGTAAGCTAGAGATAAATCCCGACGCCTTCAATGGGGCGACGTTTTATAGGAAAACGATCTTGAAAGAGGTAATGAAATCCCTGTGTGGAAAGCGGAGAGAAGTTAACAAACCCGTCTCGGTCTTGACAAATCTTACGGATCTCGAGCGTTTTTTCCCACTGCTCAAGCAACTGCCTATAAATGCTGTCTGATCTACTACATCTTATGTCGTTCATTACCAGAAAATATACTATCATTAACACCAACTTCAAACTCATTAACGCAAAAATACATTCATTTTATTCAATGGACATTCATTAGCGTAGATATGCAACTATTTGCATCGAAGGACATTCTATAGCGCCAACAGAAGACCATTAACACCATTCTACTATACATTAGGGTTTACAGAATTTCAATTACGCAAGATGTTTCTCTTGCGTAATTGAAATTTTATTATCCCTAATGTATAGTAGAATGGTGTTAATGGTCTTCTGTTGGCGCTATGGAATGCTCTTTGATGCAAATGCTTGCGTATCTACGCTAGTGAATGTCGATTGAATAAAATGAATGTATTTTTGCGTTAATGAGTTTGAAGTTTGCGTTAATGATTGTATATTTTCTGGTAATGAACAGCAAAAGGTGTAGTACATCATGTTTAACTGCCACCGTCCTAGAAAGATGAAGCACCCAGAATCTCCATTCTACTTTGCCAATGAACACCAGCAAAATTCAGGCTTAAAGGAAGAGTGAAATCGGCAAGCTACTTTCAAAAGCTGCTGAAAACGCTAGTCTGCCAGGAAGATTAGCCAACCATTCCATCCGCAAGACTTTTATTTTAAAGCTCCTCGCTTCAGACGTACCTGCGAATTATGTAGCTCAACCCAGTAGTTACCAAAACACTGAAAAGTCTCAATTCATACAAATCGCATGTACTGAACACCACTTCGTCTGTTGTACGTATTCATCTGAAGGAACCAAGTCAAAGCGTCGCTGTGAAAAGTAATAAGTTGGGCATGTTGCATGAGGCTAGGTTTGAAAACTGCTCTTTCAACATCGAAGTCACGAATGGTCCAGTTACTAAGAAGGCCTCAAAAAGTGAAACCAAACGCAAGCACTAATCCTTCCACTAGTCCACCACAAAATTTCCTTTTCAAATCCTTCTGTTCGGAAAAAAATTCCTTCCGAATTAAAAAGAAAACCCTTCCAGTTTTCCTTCATAACATTCTGTCCTGATAAATGGGTTTGTCGTTTTGACTCTCTCGGATAAAAATCTCTGAGATGTTTTCGAATTCGAACAGGTAGACCTTGCTATTTTGACGATGTAATTTGAACTTTGTCCGACTCCGTCCGCACGTTGCTTGAATCATAGAGATCATATAACACGTTAAGATATGATATCTTAAATGACTGTTTCAGTGATCACTTGACCGATGCACCCTGCACGTGACTTTCAGAAATGTACTGTAGATATGTGGTACAAAAATTTATGGTTTGGATGCAAAGAGACTTCCGGTGTATACATTTAGAGAATTCAAGTCGCACTAGACTGCTTAGACTTTAGGTTATTGCAATTTTTTCTTGTAAAGGTGTCCAAGATCTTTTGCAGTTCTACCAGTTGGAAATTTCGAAAAAGATAACGTCTATGTATATGACGTATTCATGAAACCGCACGATATTCTACGGTTCGAGTCGAGGTGTTCTCGAAGAGTAATCGAACTCCATCATTATCATACGGTCATTCCAAGATCCTATCCCCCACTTCATTTCAAAACTTTTCAAACGGAATTGATAACATCTGACATTTTCAAACATTCTGATACGTCACAACCGCACTTTAATTAAATTTTTAGTCAGAAGAAAATTAAAGTCCTTGAATATCGTTCCAGTTTCTTTCCTAATGACAAAATGTCCTCCTAATTTACTTCCAAACAGCGCTTTCTTCTTTATTTCTTTCTCAACGCCAAAATTTCCTTTTGGAAGGATATTTCCTTCTGACTGGAAGCACTGGCAAGTACGAACTCTTCTTAAAGAAAGCCATTTGAGTCTTGCTTTCATATTGAGGTAGTAAAAAGTTAGAGAAACCTTTCTATACCGTCTGCTCTTAAATAAATCGTTTTTTCTGTTCAATGTTCAAATGTTGGTAAGCGCAATCGCAATATAAAGGTCGGAGCCCAGCTCAGAATTCATAAATGTATCGGCATAGTAAAAGAGGCAAGTCGAAAAGTTTTAAAACATATTTGCTGACGTCTCGTTGCGGCGTGCAACATGACAACATCTTCAAAGTATAGATTTACAAAGGTGAGAAAAAACTGTATATATGGATCTATAATTACATACTGGAATAATTAGACGGCTAACCAATAGAAAACTAGGTGAGCAGACAGAAAGTGACAGGCATACGGAAGAGGAAAGTATTGGAATAAAGAAAGAGGTGTAGAAGAGATATTTTTGTTGAGAGACGGTTTGTATTTAGAATTAAGTGAACTCTCACGCATGAGGAGTTCAAAGTTGAAGGAAGACCTGCAGGAAGAAATGATGGAAAGATCGTTGGGAGAAATGGCGTGATTGGTCTGGCGAGTATGAGCCTGGATACTAGAAGTAGGAAACAAAGTAGTTGCTCGTTTCTTACCCGTCAAAGGCGAAACCCCCATGTGTTCTGAGATTCGCATATATAAGTGGCGCCGTGTTTGGCCCAAATACAATGCTCCACAGCATTGACTCGTATATTTGTAGGCAACACGCGATCTCATTTCGCCTTTGACGGGTAAGAAACGAGCAACTACTTTGTTTCCTACTTCTAGTATCCAGGCTCATACTCACCAGACTAATCACGCCATTTCTCCCAACAATTTTTCCATCATTTCTTCCTGCAGGTCTTCCTTTAACTTTGAACTCCTCATGCGTGAGAGTTCATTTAATTCTAAATACAAACCGTCTCTCAACAAAAATATCTCTTCTACACCTCTTTCTCTATTCTAATACTTTCCTCTTCCGTATGCCTGTCACTTCCTGTCTTGCTCATCTAGTTTTCTATTAGTTAATTATTCAAGTATGTAATTATAGATCCATATATACAGTTTTTTCTTACCTTTGTAAATCTATACTCTGAAGATGTTGTCATGTTGCACGCCACAACGAAACGTCAGCAAATATGTTTTAAAACTTTTCGACTTGCCTCTTTTACTATGGCGATACATTTAAGAATTCTGAGCTGGGCTCTGATCTTTATCTTGCGAATGTTCAAATTATGTAAACAACTTCGGCGAGGTCCATACAAGTAATAAAAGGAGATTAACATCCTTCAATCAGACCTTCACGCTTAGTCAACAACGCGCCAGTTCCCGGTTTTTCTTTCGACATACTTGGGTATACATAATTATTAAACATAAATACGAGTTACGAAGTTTTGTTCCCCTGGATACCGTGCGTGTAATGTACTCCACGCGCGTCGAGATTAGTGCTTTCGGGCCTCGCTTCGCGCAGTGGGCTAGGGAGATACTAAAATATTTTGCCCAGTAATCGTTAGAATGTTTTATAACCAGTAAATAGAGCAGGAAAAATGTACCGATAGCGAGAATGTAGGGGCAGTGGAACTTTTCATATCGAAGATTCAGGAAATTAACATTTCAAGAACTTTATCATATTCGACCACAATGTTTTTGTAAAACTTTTGTATCAAACTTTCGGCATAAGAAAAAAACCCCAAAAACACGGCAAACGTAAAGTCTAGTTTTTGACTATCACCTCGCTTTTTGATCATCTTGTTGGTGCTTTGATAAAAGATCGAGCTCTCTTTGCTGTGCATGGACTGTCGGCTGTCATCCAAGGCCATATCACGAAAACAATAGCGTTTCCAGTTCCTGCCTCTTGACTGTATATGACGGTTGACCAGAGTAACGACCATACTTAATACGCATTGTTAAGTTTATACTAAACATGCCGGTGAGATTTACTGATTTAATTGACTAACTATACCAGTCAAGTTTATTACAGAACACGTTTGAAACAAGAACAAGCGGTCAAAAAGTTCTAAAGTTTTCTCATTTCTCTTCACTATAAGTATTATGGAGCTTCTCATTCCCCAATTGTCAAATTGCTTTTGGAAATTGTTACTGTAGTCTTTTCTCTCTTTCAGGATATTGAGATCAGTGCTTGTTGAATACCCGGTTTTCTACAAGGTAACTGTGCCCATGTATTATGGTTTCGTGGGTTTACTATTTATATTACAGGTATGTATACAGTACTTATCTGCGCTCTAAACATTTCAAAAGGCATTATAACTCAACGCTGTCGCTGACTTCAGTGAAACAGCGAGAACATGACATAACAACCCTACTACAAACACAATCGACCACCCAGTTTCCATGCGACGGAGTGATATGAAGGTTCTATTCATGCTAAGTGCCCTGGCATGGTGCTTGGGAACCTGAACTAAACTAAATTTTGTTCAATTCACATTTGTGTCGAAACTATTGGTCCTCTGGTGTGCTATTTTTCAACCATTTTGCCCCCGCCACTTTGTTCCTTGGAATCTTTAGCAATCAAGGGTTGAAGCCACAGATGAGGATGAAGTCGTGAAATCACTGGTACAAAAGTGTATAATGGAAATGGTTTTGGAAATTCGAAAAGATTCAAAAGTAACGAGAACCCTAACTACAGCGTATTTAAGCTGGGGGGGGGATTGCCCCAAGTTGCCAAAATAAGCGGTGCTAAATTGTAGTGAACATGTAGAAACATGTAGAAACATTGCGAAGACTATTACTGTTTTACCCCCTGGAGTATTTTCACTGGCGTCGTTTTTGTCATTTTTCAAGTTGTCAATAGGAAGAAGGGGCGCCGTATGTAAAGAACTCCCCTGGACACCGATAATGCTCATTAGGCCACTTAGTAGAAAACAGTCTAAACGAAGAAGAAATAATATAGCCTGGCAAAAAACACGCAAAATAGGCATATTTTATTGTTTATAGTATAATTCTAACGTGTCGTGGCTGCACGCAACATCCTCAGAGAATGAATAACTTATATTACAAGGTGATAAATATTATAGTGGTTATGTTACATGATATGTATTAACGATGTAACATAACCACTATGATATTTATCACCTTGTAATATAAGTTATTCATTCTCTGAGGATGTTGCGTGCAGCAACGAAACGTTAAAATTATACTATAAACCTTTAAATATGCCTATTTTGCGTGTTTTTTGCTGGGCTTTATTATTTCTTCTTCGTTTACGATTCCCGCCTGGTACCTCTGTCGCCCGTATTTTGAAGAAAACAGTCTATGTTTCGCGTGCTAAGCAATAGGATCTTGAGTGTCAAAGTAGCGATTATATTTATCATTTACCCCAAATTAGCTTTGTAAGAAAATTTACCCATTTGAAATTTACCCATTTCGTTCTGATTATTCCTTTTCCGAATCCACGTAACTTCCATATAACAAAGAAAATAACTGAATAATGTACAGATTTGAAATCTGCCTTGTGAATGGGTCACCTGTAATTGATTTATATTTGATTGGATAGCCCGCCTGGTAAAGATAAAGTGATCTCGATCACAAGTAAGGTCCATATGGAATTGAGATTGTTAACCGCTTTAATTAGGGACAGTTTCCTCGCCTGTCCCTAGTCGTTCAACTAAAGGGTACCATAAGTAGAGTACGATCTCTGAAGTTTTTCTTCTAGGCAATGCACATATTCTGGTTTTATCTTATAAGTCGCATGGCATATTACTTCTTGGTGAACGGGAAGGTAAGATTTCAGCTTCTTCTTAAGGTGGTAGTTAACCCTAAATGATCCAAAACATTGTAAATGGTCTAGTTTCACAACAATGTAATTAATCACTATAAAACTTGTTAGGAAGTTAGTACTAGTTATTACACCAGTTTTGAACTTGACAGAGGCCGCTCAAACCTTAAGATTGCCATGGTAACAACTAATAAATACTTTACAAACAAGAGTTCGAGGAAGCAATATGTCAAAAGCAAAAATAGATATCGAATCCAAATTTGGTGAAGATAATTGACTTTGGATGGTGTGTGCAACAAGTGGACAGATTGTCATATCCTCAAAATCTCTCGTCCGAAATTAAAATATTCACTGTTTCTATCTTAACAAAAGAACTATTGCAAATTTTGACAACTGTCTACTTATTGCATAAACCACTATAAGATACACCAGCTGTCCAAAAATGATGGCAATTCACCAAATTCCCTTCAAGCTAGACTTTCCACAAATTTGGGCCAGGACAATTTCTTCATTTTGAGAAAATCAAACTTACACATTTACAAATGTTTCCAGCTCATTTGCTGCTATGTTAAGCACATAAAATTAAGATGGAAGGTCAACTATGTTCACAAATAGTTACAGTAAAACAAACATGTTCGAATTCGACATGGACCTTCCCCCATTTCAAAAAGTCAGGGAACTTATACACAGGCAGTCAAAAAGAACTGCTCAAGCTCGACTTTTTGCACAGTGAAGGTTTACAATCGCTTACAACTTGCACCAAAGACTTTAGTTAACCTGCATGCCAGAACACTTCATTTCAGTAGGTTTTAAGGCATAACCCACAATTTTCGTCAGGATTTGTTGCCATTTTAAGCAGTTTTCAAGGGAAGGTGTGGTCTTTTCCGAATTTATCAGAACATCACTTCGAGTGATTGGTACAGCGAAAATCTCAGGCCAGGTGCGAACTGCAAAGACTATGGGTTCGAAACCAAGGATAAGCCTTGAAAATCGCGGGAAGGTGCTTGCATGATCAGAGGAAGGCTACTCACCAAGAGAGATCGCTGTTCGAGTGGGCAGCAGTCAAAGAAGTGTCAGTGACAGCTTGAAGAAACAGCGACTGACAAATGTGAAAGAACTATGTACAGCTGTCAATGCTGCCTGGGAAGGATTTCTACGCGAACGCTTAGTTAATTTGATCGACAGCATGTCCAGCAGATGCGAAGCTGTCAACAAGGCCAGAGGTGGACCCACAAACTGTTAAATTTTTCCTCACTTATAGTTTCAAGTCTTATTTTTGGTGTTCTGTGATAGTGTTACTTAATATCACTATCTGCCCTACTGGTGAGCAGTTCTTTTTGACTGCCTGTGTACTAACTCTAATTCGGGGTCAAAACCAAAATGCCAAACATAGCCTAAGCGAGAGACTTTCCGATATATCTCAATGATATGCCCATCTAAATTTTTTAAAAAATGTTTTGAACTAGCTATGCTAAACTTCAGGTCTCCGTCGGTTCGCCGATGCGACCTCCACCGAATAACCACAGCGCGAAAGTGAGACATTTCGACTTCTCGGTTCTTTGAAAAGCCATGGGCAGATCGACTATCACTTGGACTTTGCATGATGTCCCTTAGGTCAGCCGCAACACTGAAGTGGAACCTTATTTAGACGGATTGACACCTCAACAGGCAACTACGTCTCGGCGCCATTCTAGCGTCTCCAGCGAAGGATACTTAAAAACCGTGCGAAAAAAAAAAAAAAAAAATAAATAAATAAATAAACATCACTCGCACGAAGCTGGCACAATTTGTTCCCGCGTTTTGCGTGTCTTCTCTCGTTCCGTCAATCGAAGTTCTACACCATTAATCACCAAAATGTTTCATTCCGATGTCTCAAATGTTTCAAAACTGGGAAAAAATTAAAATCTTGGTCTATTAATCAAAGTAAACGATATCATCTGATACGGTTGCTATGGTAAATTTTATGGCATCTTTCCAAATAAATTATGCTGAAGCAAACTATTGAAATAATGTAAAAATAATTGAGGGGGTAAAAAGTTGGTAATGCTTCGGTTCAGAAGCATAAAAAGATTTTTTTAAGAAATTTTGAAAATTTTTGCAAATTGTAGGGTTAACTACCAACTTAATTATTTGGCATTTGAAAAGTTTACATAAAATATGTTTAAACATAATTCGATACGTTTGATTCTTGCTTACCGAAATTATTATATGGCACACATAGTATTAAACATCGTTCAAAAAGCATGGCGTGTGAACGTTGTTATGCAACTGGGATTCGTGGTAGCCATCCTTCACACGATGGACGTGAAATATGATAGAACTGGCATTAAATGATTAACAAGGCTATGGTGTATTTAACCGCCATGCACTGGGCGTTGGTGAACGATAAATCTGGAGCTACTCTATTTCGATCTATCTGTATTAGAGGATAAAAGTCGGAAAAGTTGCTCCTGATTCCTTGAATTTCCGTGCGAACTACATCCAGTCCCATCAAACTCTCACTAAAATTTAAAAATCCCGCCCGTTTTCTCCCAGTCAAGTTCCGTTTATTCCAGCGATTTTTTACCTCACGATTGACAACTTGGAGTATGTTATGTCAAACTCACGAGAGCATCGAGGACAAACTTGAGCGAACCGTAGGCGGACATCTTGCTGGATAGACTGTCATGGGTTAATTTCATACACCAGGATGACAATTGCAACATCGCATATGTGAACGGTTAAGTCTCTACTGCATCCTGAGTCACAGGTTTTCTACCCCCATAGATTATTCTCGTAAGGCCTCGCTATTCCTATTTACCCCAGAGATTTAAAAATTAACCCTTGCACGTGCACAAAGCTGTTAAAAAGTCTGTTCTGAAAATACGATAAATTATTTTTTTCCCTTTGACCAAAACACGATATTTCACATTTAGCAAAAGTTTGTGATCTTATCACTTTAGTCCGGAAGAACAAAATTTTTGTCTTATTTAATAGTACGAAATGAGAGCTTAATTCATTACCACACTCTCATAATTACATAGCTAAGCAATTTAAATGTGTTCTAGTCGTAGAGTATACAAAAGCTAAATGGATAATCTGTGATGCTGAAAACAAGCGTAAATGCCGTTTATTATCTGCAATATACCCTTGTCGAAAGACAAGTTTGATTACCTCGTTGGGAGATTGAGGACGGGGATTTCATTAGACTGAGAGGTTTTAAACATCCTAAGTTCAACAAAAAGGAAAAGAGGTACCGAGCGAAAAAGCTGAGAATAGCATCATCTAAAAAGTTCTTACAAAGTTTTATCTTGAAATTGACAGATGGATAATGATGCACGAAGCGAAACTGAAGACTCTGAAAGTGACACGGAAGTAAAGAACGGAGCCGTGATGAACGGTGTGATAAATGGCAAGCGAAAAACACAATGATTTGCATTCGTTTTGTATCACATTAGTGTAGTGAAAAATGATTTCGTATTGACAACTTTCTGAAGGGATTTTAGAAAATATAGTTCACAGAAATGTTTTAACCACAATGTGCAAATGCATTGTGCATACTACAAGGTGCATACTACACGTTTGTTTAGATAGAAATCCATATCTCACATAAATTGGGTGACAGTTGAGAATCTCATACTAAAAGGGATAGTCGTGGATCTGACGTTTTTCTAGCGAGGAAGAATGTATCGCATGATGAGTCGCAGTGAAGGTTTCTAGTTACTTCGGAGGAAATTGAGGGTCTACCGTTGGTTGGTTAGACTTTTGAGGACCACTTATTGGTTTGAGTGGGTAGACTTTAACCTACGTTACTTGAACCTCTTTACACTGTAACATGTTGGGCGCAGCACGTTTAATTAGCCGTGGCGAGATCTACATATACAGAAGTATTCTTCACGGCTAAATTTTCAGACACGGGTACCAAATTTTAAGAAGTCCGTACCGTTTACACTGTGAAAATCACCCGTGCCATGATAAAAATGTTAACAGTGTGAACGGGGTTTTGGGGTACGTCATTTATGAAATAAAACGCTGAGTTGACTTCCGAAAACAGCTTAGATGTGGCCAGGGGCGTCATGGTAGCAACGACACTTCTGAGCACAAAAAATTAAAGGGTTTACCACCGTCGTTTTATATTTGTTAAATTCTAACTAGGTCTCATATACATTGCTTGCTTTTCTCATGTGATGTTTTGAAAACATAGTTAGAATCTTGTGCGTGCCTCTCCGAAAAGTTAAGGACTATGACTCTCTTGGATGTGAAAAGTTTCAGTTACTGAAATGAAAGAAAGATGAGTTTGAACACAAGCAAATGAATATAAAATTTTTGCACTTGATCATATCTCTTAGATAATTTACTATTGACTATTATAATAAGTAGAACTGTCCTAACTTTCTGCCGTTTATAGTTATTTAAACTGATCCTGTGGACTTTATTTAGTTTTAGTGACATCGAAAGTGGGAAGTTGGGCTAATTCAAGTTATTAAAAAGCTGTGTGGATGGTAGGATAGGTTGGCGCGGGGTTGCAAAAACTCGCACGATGTTTTCAGACTCAAATGGTCTTAAACGTCCGAGTCAAAATGAGTACTTTCATGTAAGACGAACTAAATTCTACAAGCCAAATTCACGACGAAGTCGACGTTTGTCTCGACTAAAAGCGGTATTATACGTTACAGTAATGTACGACACCCGTTATGCAATGTGTTGCGAGACAGTTGTTGCAGAGCATTGCATCGCCAGACAAAGGTCATCGAAACTTACATCAAGAAGTCTAGGCACCAGACTTCGCAATTGTCTCTCCAGCTACGGTAAAGCTCGTGAAACATTTAAACCATGAATGTTATGGGAAAGAAGAAAGGGTGGTTTTAGCACTTTGGATACTTCTTGACTTAGATGGTGATACGTCAACGTCTCGTACAATTTATGGTTCGAGAAATCCTCTTCTTCATCCTCCATGTCTACTGACCATGTGTATTGTTCTTTATAATGATCGGCTGATTGCTAAGTGAAGTCAATGTTTCCAAACATTGCCAGGCAGGGTTAGCAAGAGGTGTTACACTGTGCAATGTCAGTCGACGAGCTCGCAATGGTTGCGTAAAGTGAAACTTTTATGAAGTTTCGTGACATTGAAGAGTGTTTCACGTTGCAATGTATCATCTCAAACTCATTAATTGTTCATGACGTAACTAGCCAACCAGACTGACGAATCTCAGGTCACATGATCATACTAGAAACCAGGTGAAGTCTTCGACGCGATTAAAAGCCGGGAAGGGTTTTGATATCGACAGGGAAGAGTTGGGACTGAATAAATAAATCAAATTGAATGAATTTCGATTTAGTCTAAGGACTGAATTAATTTTGATCCAGTCCTAAGACTAGATCAAAATTAATTCAATCCCACAATTGGATTAAGATTAATTCAATCCTTGCACTGAGTGAAAAGTCCTTCAGCTTTAGCGTAACATCAAATGATTTGTTTCATTTCAGCATCGAGAATCCGCCTTAATCCGACAAAGCTAGAAAAGGAAACAGACCATTTAGATAGAAATTTCATTTACTAACAGCAATTTGCCTTGATAGCAATGTCATTTCAATTCAGTTTGCTAAACTCACCACATGTTAGATTTGTCAAACATGTTAACATCATCTCGGTTCTTGCCCTCAAGGTGTCTTTTAAGACCAGCAACCACTTGATATAGTGTCCTACCAGGATATCGTAGTCCTTTTTTGTTAGCGACTTCTTCTACAAACTTTCCAATCCAAAAATTTAACGACAAAGGCGTCATCTTTTCTCACCTTTCGATATCCAAGTCCTCAATATCGTCTAACGATATACCTAAGCTTTTTCGACCGGACCACGTTTATTCTCACGATCTGAATTGCCATCTCACCATCTGAGTCTCGGTAGCTCAATAGTTAGAGCGTCTAACCGGTCATCAGAAGGTTGCGGGTTCGATTCCCGTCTGGGGCTCAGAAATCATTTTCTGAGTATCGAGCTTGAAAATCGTTCATCTACCTTAAGTTTATTCTCCCTATCCCCGTATCCAGCCTTCAAAGAGATTTACCGACCACTTATTCTTGTGTCGGGTTGACAACGGCACAGCATTTTCCAACATTTCTTCTTCATAGCTTCGAGATTTCCGAAAACGTTTAAGATTTCCTTCCTGACCGCTTTCTCTCTTTCTCGAAGCAATGTTCACCTGAACTGGAATGTTCTACATCCTGTAGCTCATTTTCATAATTACTAGAGCGCATCGTTCCAATGAATCCTTTGAACTTCATGCTTTTAAATTCTATTCAGTTTTGTAAATTGTTCGAAGCTATTGATTGTTTTCAACAGAAAACAATCAATCCAATGACTCACGCTTTAATAGCACATTATTATCTTCCTAAATCACTCGTTTGAGATGTCATTTCAAATCCTCCAATTCGGACTGGACCGGGTTTCAAGTCCCTGCAATTAGTCCTTGCAAAATCCTTGCAAAATCCAATTTCCGATGCAAAATGTCGCACGCACGCGCGACTTTTTCCTTTCATCTTTGGAGCTTTGGAATAGAACCAGGTAGAAACGTATTCAGTCTTAACTATACAGCAGTCGCGCGCACGACATTTTGCACCAAATGGAAATACAACTTCAGTTTCTTACGGAGAACTCTGTCGAGCGACCATCAAATCTTTCTAAGTAGGGCTTTGATAAAAATGGACGAAGTAATTATAACTTCAAAATGTTCTTCACTTGTTTCGTTTACTTCCAGTTTTTTCGAAGAATTTCTTTCTCGAAGTCGTTCGCTCGTGTTTTTTATAAAAAATGCAGCTGTACTGAAATGATACTGTAATGGAAAACATTCATCGGAAAGAAGTTCGAGAAATCGGATATTACTGACTTGTTCAGGGACAACCAGTCTAATTTATGTCCTGTTTATTTCGTCCACCTGTTTACCACTGGCGCGATTTTTTTTTAACCGGGTCTCCGAAGGATGTTTGCGCTATTAGAATTTGACGCAAATATCTTCCTAGGCTTCTTCTTCCTTGAAGATGTCAAAATCGGGATTTTTGCGATCACGGCAGCATATTAGTCGGGATTCAGGATTTTTAAGCGAAATCGGGATGGTTGGACAGTCTGCGAGTTCAATGCCCACTACTCAGTTCAGGTTTACTGCCTTGCTCGCTCGCTACTGGCTTGCTTGATGCGGTAGCAACAAATAAACTAAGTATGGGTTAGAAAATGACGCGAGTGCTCTATGGGATTTAGTGTTCCAAGTATTAAATAGAAAGCCGCGAGAGCGAAGCCTGAGTTGCTTTCTATTTAACGTGAGGGACGCTATATCCCATAGAACATGAGTGTCCATCTCTAACCATCTTAGAAAATGGGCAAAGGCATGAGAGGCTTTTTATATCAATGCCTTGTAATGTTGTATGTTATGCTGCATGGTTGCACGTGCTCATTTGGTAATCAGTAATCAGTAAACAGGTAATCAGTAATCATCTGCTGAGTTATCGCAAGTGCATGTTTAGATTTTTGAGAAGCTTTCCGACAGTGTTTATGAGTCGATTTTCGAAGGCTGAGATGCTGAAGGCGGAGGTGGCCACGCAGGACTTGCATCGAAGTGAGTCTATTGATTTATCAGATTACATTGGTAGAAATGAGGAGGAAGAGACGAAACAAAAAGATCCGGTTTCAAACGGCAGTACAAGTCGAAGAAACAGGGCAAAGAGAAAAGGAAAAAATCCCAAAAAAGAAGCTTGTGAAAGCACTGAGTGAGCAGTGAATTTATTTCAAGCTTGGGCACGACACTGTAATATTCAAATTTTTACGCTTGGCAAAGAGTGTCCATCTGTTCCTGTTGATTTAAAGAGTATTAGTGCAAAAGAAGTTAGTTGCTGGCTTACAAGATTTATACTAGAAGGCGTTAAGACAGACGTTGTACACCATATCCTGCCAATTGTGAGTACCAGACTTGTAGTTGAGCACGAGAACACTCGCTAGAGATTTCATTTTGAGTAAGGATTTACGTGTTCATCTCGCTAATTAGGCACACGTTGTGAGAGATTGGGTGGGATCACTAACTTGAAATTGAAGTAAGAGCTTCTTTAAAAGTTTCGTTTGTCGTGTTTGAGCTTTAAAATCTATAACTTCATAAACGTATAAATGTTACTGAATTTATCAGAGTTTAGAAGTCTGCAATCCGATTAGTATTCTTTAAGTTAGGCACTAGTATTCCCTATTTAGGGAATACTAATAAAGTTTTAAACAAAGGAAAACAATTGGCGTTATTAGTATCGTATATATAGGGAATAGTGATCAGAGTCCGTTTTCTTTAACCCCGCATTTTCCCTGCGCTTCATAGCCCACGCCACTTTGACTGACCAACACACTATGGTAAATTGAGATCTGTATTTCTGGGCCCTGATTGGTCGAGTGTCTGACAATTTTCTAATGAGAGAACAAAGCAAAGAACAAAAGAATAGAAAATTGTAAATGAAAGAGTTAATTCTGTTATCATGCACAATAAATGAACCCAAGTGAAATTGTCTTTGAAATTTTGCATTGTGACATAGATTTATTCCTATTTACTTTTATCCGTGCCGGGCAAACGAATAGACAAAAATACATGGATGCAAATACAAATTACTTAGAATAAATATAAGTGAGATTAATCTTTTCATGCATACATACTGTTGTCCTTTTGTTCTTTGTTCTCTTTTGTTTTCTGCTTTGTTCTTTCGCTAGTTGAAGCTGGAGTAATTTTTTGTAGTACGACAACGTTATGCATGAAAGGGTGAATAAAATTTCATTTCACGTGAATAAATGTTCCTTCGCGTTAATGTCATTTCACTCAGCGCCATTTACTGTTAGTTTCACTTTGGATGCAAGGTAAAAAGTGGACAAAAACACGAAATCCTTCCCATATAGTTCTTTAAATTCCCTCTGGTTGTCTCGTTTGCCCAGGGTAGAGACTTTCATGAATCTGGTGAAACGGAATTTGGCACATGCCCGTATTTACCTGCGATCAGGTTGACAACGGACATCAGTGCCCTTGGTTTACCATTAGTTCTCTTGCTGCATGACTACGTCATTGAAACTTTAACAAGATAAATGAAATGATTGTCGGGATGTAGTATTTTGCATTTTTTAGAATTGTAATACTGCAGTATGACACTAATCATCTGCCATGATTTGGCTCAGATTCACTTCACTATATTTTAACGGAATTTTTTTGTAAAATTTCGGTTTCAGCTCTTCTCCACTCCACCCCAAAAACACCCCCAGGTACACAACTAAGCGTGTGACTGGTTACGCCATTGATGTCAAGATTTTTATTTTCTTTCTCCTTGTTACATCTTTTCCGACTTCTGGAATGCATGATATTTTCCTTGTTTACATTTATTTTAAAGAAGAAATTAATTATTAATTGGGCAATTGATGAAAAGATACCATTTGGCTACATATATATTCTACATAGTATTTTATTCCATATAATTTCTCATCTTAAAAGTAGAATCCTAAAGTTATTAAAATGGAATTGGTTTCCCATCATAGGAATAAAATCCTCCAGTGTTTGACATATTCAACATTGAGATGAACTTGATAATATTTGGCGCGATAATTTGGTAAGGTAAAGGTTTTTCTGACTTGTTTCCTAAAAGGATGTTTCTTGGATGTATACTCACTACTATTATCCCATGATCTTTCAAGTCAATACTAAGGCATTTTGTGACCATATTTAATGCTGTCTTACTTGTTCTGTATGGATACATTCCACCCTGCTCATTTGCACCAACTGAGCCTAAAATAAGAAAGGAATATTACATTTACTGATTCTAAGAATCTAAGCTGACCTGAATTGAAAGCAATTTTCCAATTATTGAATCATGGCCAAAAACAAACTGGCAAATTTGAGTACTGAAGTGGACATTTGACTTATTCCTTCATGGTTACACGAGAAATAAGCTTCTTGCATAAGGAATCTATCACCAAACTACCTCTTCCAGAATTTCCTCAACCTTGTTGCCTGTTTGTCGGCACCATAGTTAAGTACTCACTTGCCTAAGGGTAATTGCCCAAACTTTGCTTATCTGAACCTACTCTAAAATGGTAAACGAAAACTTTAACCCATTTTGTAATATTTCACCAACACGTTCACTCCCGTAGTTACAATTATAATGTCATTCTTTTCTCAAAAAATTCACCATGCAACTATTTATCAAAGGACATTAATGGGAAACAGTGGCATATTGGAAGGGGGACCATAGGGACAGCTGCCCTAACCATCAGTTTTAGGAAGGGTAGCACTTCTGATGGAAGTGGCAAAATGACAAGAAAAATGAAAAAAAAGCAATGGTTTATTGTTGGCGCCGTTTACATGCTGAAAAACAAATATCCATTAAGTTGATTTTATTGATTTTTTTTGTTCCACCCAATAGGAAGCGGAGGCAAGGGGGATGATTGCCCTCCAATTTTAAAAGTGGAAGGGAGCAAACTTATACTTTTGCCCTCCCACTTTTTGGGAACGATTAACATTTAATTACAATTAATTTCAAATACTAGGCTGATGCAGTACTGAAAAAAAAAACCGAGTTCCGATACCGGAAAAAAATACCGATAATAATTTACCGATATATCGATATTTCGCCGCGATTGAAATTTAATGAATATTACTGAAGTCCAATTTTTTAACCAAGCGCAAAACGCACTCGCGTTACGGCAACGTACGGGCTGAATATATTTGCACGACTTTAACCGAAATAATTTAAAAACAGCGTGAATTATAAACGGAACAATACGTGGTATCACGTAGATGGGAATTTCAATTATTTGAAACGTAAGTCGGCAAATTTGCTATATTCTTTTCTTCACTCTCACTGGCGTTGTTTGGCGGACGGTCTCTGTCATCAATTTCACAGTTCTTGGTCAAATAGCAAATGTGAACAAGCAAAAAAACACCGATAATCGGTTGCAGCATACGCGCAATACCGATAATACCGTAGATTTCGGTACATCGATATTTTGCAAATTAAAAACCGACTAATCGATTTTTAAAAAACCGATATTTATCGGTATATCGATATACCGCATCAGCCTATCAAATACTGTAGATTTAGGGTCCAAAAATAACCAAGCCATTGCAATAGTTTTTATTCCAATTACAAAATCTTTCCTGGTTGACTAATGACTGGTAAAAATCAAATGAGAGTATTTCTATCCTACTCTGTAAACAATCTTGATCACACATTTTCAGCATTTCCATGACCTCATATTGGCTGATGTTTTTTGACTTCAGGTTGAAGTTGTCTGCCTCTCTGTTTCAGTTTTAATTTTTTGGAAGCACAATTTGAGAAGAGTTAACAATAAAAACTCATTGCCTCCTATAACTGTTATCCTTGCCACCAGGCCCTCCACTTTTAATGAACATCCTATGCCTATGTCTCTTAAGTTGTAAATACCATAAATGGTTTCAGAGAGAGTATACATTGTACCCACTGCTGTCAGACCAAATTTTTGTGCCCACTCAAGATATTTTAAGCCTCCCTGCCAAATAATGTTAATTTATTTCCTGGAGCTGACCCTATAATGTGGCTGAGCTCATTACCTGGTCTGTACACAAATGATTGGCTCTCTACTGACCAATAACTTTACTGTTCAGATTCGCAAGTTTTGACATTATTATCAATTTTGAACAAAAGATCAACCACAACAAAATACTTTATGATGTACTAAAAGTTAGCCCAAAAGACTTTTGTAAGTCCATTGGAAACACAAAGAGCAACAACAAACACAAACAATGCTTTGCATTTACACTGTGCAGCCAACCTTTGATCCAGTCTCCTTACATAACAGTGTTGTTAAGCTGATCAGTGCCTTGAACTGTGCCAACATATTACTATAATGTTTGAAGTGACTTCATATCATAATCTTGAAAACACAGTACATATTACTTTCTAATGAGTCAAAATGCTCTGTCAGCCAACTGATATCACACATTGTCTCATTTATATATCAAACGAATCAAAATATCTCCATAACAAATTAAGATGTTGAAAAACTTTAGAGGCATTTCCTTTATCATTTCATGAGTTCTTTCAAATGAGTTACATGTAATCTTGATTTTAATTCTATAGGAAATTTAAGAGCGAATGTCAGTACATAACAAGAACTCATAAACAAATCGTATTTCTTCATATTTTGTCTGGATAATCCTTTTGGTGAACTATTACTGATAATCACGATAAAACTTTCCAAAGGAATTTCGTTTTGAGGTTAAACGTGAAATACTGCATCGAGTCAGAGACGACGTTTCATCGGCCGAAAATTAGCAAAATATAATACGCTCGTGAGGCGAACGGGTTCATCATACCTGTATGAAATCGAACACTTCAATATTTCGGCATTTCTTGAAACAGGAAATTAAATAAAATCAGAAACACGGGCATTTTTATGGACGTTTTTAAAGTGAGCATGAAGTTTGTTAATTTCAACACCGTGACAAAACTATGTAAATGAGGAAAGTTCTAAAGTCAAAATTAATGTCCTGGTATTTTGAATTTTACAATAAATTTTATATTAAAACAAGGGCGGAGACAGCCCCCAAAAAGGGGGGGGGGGCTAATGGCTATCGGATGTAACTTAGCACAGAAGGCAAATGACTTGCAGAAGAGTTTTTGCAGGATATTGTTCCAACAAATGTTGTAAAGCTGTATGGATTTCATAAATTTTAGGAAACTTTTTTGATTTTTAAATTATGCAATCGTCAAAGGGCAAAACGTCAAATATATTCACAACTATCGTGTCAGGACTAATTAACAAAGTTAATTACTCCACGAATCGCTACCAGGAAAAATCCTCGTCCACTTTTTCTGAAAGTTACCAAAAGTCAGATTAGAAATTTCAGAGGAAGCGTTTTTCTGCATTTCTTTTTTATTTCTATTCGCTAGTGAATGCGTCCTATAATTCGTGGCACTTTAACACAATAAATGTCTAATGGTAAGCAAGGAACATATTGGGTTCTCATTACGTTAGAATATACCTTTGAAACAATAGCCTTGCTCTTTTGGCTCGACTTTTAAGGGTAGTGCTGGATTATTTAGTGCATTGCCAGCAGATGAGGAAGGTCATCAGAATATTATAAAAAAGTTATACAACTTATCTGAAGGCCATAGGTAAATTCACTAATGATATCAAACTGAACTAAAAAAGTGTTTAAAATGATTTTATACTTTGTTTACCTCATTACCTGTTTTTGTGGACACGCTGTTTTATATAGCGTTGCCACGTATATACTGATTTCACCTGATTACTCACGGATCTTTATGCATGTTCGGTAAGAGATTTTTAGTAAAACAATAAAACTGAAAGAAACTGCTGCAAGTGCGCCTGTCACTCAAATACGTTGCTTGCTTACCGTTAGACATTAGACGTTAGACATCCTGGCAGCGATTCGTGGAGTAATTATCTTTGTTACTTAGTCCTGACACGACAGTTGTGAATATATTTGACGTTTTGCCCTTGTTCTAAAAGATCGATCAGGAGCCTTAAGAACTATTCTTCTGTACACACGTCTCCAATGAACATTGAAAACTGCGAAACATTTGCAGAAATTCAAGTAAGCACAGAGAGTTTAAAAGATATCTTGTTATAGCACCAGTGTTGTGACAGTGAATTTATGGAAAATAGCCCCGACGTTTGCAGCTCTCGACAGGCGACTTTTTAACTGCCCAAGCTAAATTTTTTATACATTATAATACTGTAACAGAGCTATCTTTTAATATAAAATTTATTGTAAAATTCAAAATACTAGGACATTAATTTTGACTTTGAACTTTCCTCATTTACATAGTTTTGTCACGGTGTTGAAATTAACAAACTTCATGCTCACTTTAAAAACGTCCATAAAAATGCCCGTGTTTCTGATTTTATTTAATTTCCTGTTTCAAGAAATGCCGAAATATTGAAGTGTTCAATTTCATACAGGTATGATGAACCCGTTCGCCTCACGAGCGTATTATATTTTGCTAATTTTCGGCCGATGAAACGTTGTCTCTGACTCGATGCAGTATTTCACGTTTAACCTCAAAACGAAATTCCCTTTGGAAAGTTTTATCGTGATTTTCAGTAATAGTCCACCAAAAGGATTATCCAGACAGAATATGAAGAAATCCGAAATTTCATATTTGTCCACGAGTTTTTGATATTTACTGAGATCTGCTCTTAAGTAGTGCAATAATTTTCTATGTGGTACATATATTTGCTCCCAGTACCACCCTTAGCATGTACTAGCAATGATCTTTTTTGATGGGGATTATATGTTTTCTTGAAATTCACTGAGAATTTCATTCAAAATCATATTTAAAAATAGCCTCTCCAAAGTTCTTAACATCAATATGCACAGTTGTTGGGACCTTTTGTCCCTTACGTTTTATGTTCAGTCACCTTCTGAAACAATGTACTCCGCAACTCCTGTCCACTCTAATATTGCTTGCTAATTGAATAATCAGGTGATGTACTGTACAATGGTTTCTTTCAGGTAACTTTATTTCATAAACATAGAAATCAGTGGAAGAGAACAATCCCCTTTCCCAGATCCCTTAATTGGTTACAATCTCGATATTATAATTTCAACTTCACTTACCCAACACAGAACTAATATTTACTACTGCTGCATATTTTGGTGACTTCTCTACTTCATTGTCAAGTAAGACAAACGAACGAAGAATCGAATGAAAGGCTTTAGCCAGCATTAAAGGAGCAACAGCATTTGTTTCAAAAGTTCTTCTCATATCTTCACAACATACAGCTTCAAGATCTTTCCTCACGTGAGTTTCTGCATTGTTTATCAGAAGACTGAGTCCAATTCCTTCTAATTTATCCTCAACCATTGCTACAGCTGCTGCAACTTGATTTTCATCGTTGACTTCCATCTCCAAAACACTGACCTTTGTCCTTCTATTCCAAAACCCGTTGTAGCCCCTCAAAGTAGATGATGTGTCTATATCTCGACAAGTCGCAAATAAATATTTTGGTGGATTCTTCAAACTCAAGAGGAATTGAACAATTTCAAGTCCAAGTCCACGATGGCAACCTGTGATAAAGACAGAGTACAATATCCCATCTGTACTGATATCCATTTCTACGACGATATGTGCACAAGTGGCACAGTGCAGATTAATGACTTACTAGGTACATGCATAGAACGTGTACAAAAGTTTATAATATTGTTAGACACAAACAATCACTTATGGTTGAAATGAACATAAAAGAGATAACCAATACTCAAAAGGTCAAATTGTAAAAATTCCTTACACACCGAGACATTGAGCCCGTGGTATTCTTTCAAAAACAATGTCGGACGTGCAGTGCCACAGATACTGATGGCTGCCAAATTAGAGTATGCACAGTCTCTTTTATTGAAACTTAACTCACTACGAAAAAATTCAGCATTATGCGATGTCGAAATAAACGTCTGCAGTAAAGTATTCCATGCACACAGAGTGCTGTTAGCTGCCACTAGTCCGTATTTTCACGTCATGTTTTGTGGAGGAATGGTTGAGACTTTCCAACGTGAAATCCAGCTGCGGGGTATGTCATCTGAAACGTTTGCTCTGTTTCTAGACTTTATTTACACTGGAAAGCTTTCTATCTCTTCTGGTAACGTTCAAGAACTTTTAGCAGCCGCCAAGATGCTGCAGCTTGATGATATCGTGGGGTCTTGTTGTGAGTTCCTGTCTAAGGAATTAACTCCCAGCAATTGCCTCGGAATTTTACTGTTTTCGGATGCTCACTCTTGCAAAAATCTTTATCAAACTGTTTTCAACTATATTAAAAGAAATTTTAAAGATGTTTGCCAAAATGAGGAGTTTCTACAGATAGACAAATCAACTTTGTTGATGTTTATCAAGTCAGAAGAAATCAAGGTCAACAAAGAGGAAGATGTTTTTGCGGCTGTTATGAGCTGGGTTTCACACGATCTGGCTGAAAGGTCCAAGTTCATTAGACAACTTTTCGAGCATGTTAGACTTCCACTTTTGTCTCCAGAATGTGTCAGGCAACATCTTGATACGTGTCCCAATGCAAGCATAAAGGAAATGATGAATACTTTGTACAAAGAATTACTGAAATTTCAACAACTACCAAAGAACATAATCTACAGATGTCCAAGGAAACATTCGCAAAAATACTTTTATGTAATTGGTGGTTACACACGGAAACTAGATGCTCGATGGAGTGAAACTGTTTCCTTAGCTGATGTGGAAAGATGTAATGAACTTATTACAGATTTGCAAACTTCTTCCATTTCTCCAATGAAGTATCCAAGGAACAGTGTGGGAGTTGCAGCTTTATATGGGTTAGTCTATGTAATTGGTGGTGAAAACGACTCTTTAATTTATGACAGCATTGAATGTTATAATCCTGTGTTGAACCAGTGGAAGTTAATGGCATCCATGTGTACTCCTCGTGTGGGGCTTGGTGCATGTGTGGTAGATAATGAAATTTATGTTATTGGTGGATGGATTGGAAGTGAAATAGCAAAAACAATTGAGAAGTATAACACAGAGGAAGATTGCTGGGCTGTTGTTGGAGAAGTTGCTACCCCGAGGTACCATGCTGGAGTTTGTGAAGTGAATGGAATGATTTATATTGTAGGTTGGTACCATGATAATCAATTCATAAATTATACCTGCAGTCATAAGTATTTTATATTTTGAAGTAATTTTTCTGGTATTATTATTATGAAAAAGTAGCAGGAATGTAGTTGCCACTGCATGGAAAGTAATTGTTTTCACATAAAAAAAGCTTTTTCAGTTGAATGTTTATGAAAATCTAGAGAGAAACCCTATTTTATGTACATAGTTACATGCATGTGTAATACCAGGTATATACAGTACAGTACATCCTCAAGGTATTATGAAACGATTGGCAGTGCAGCTTAATTGTGAAGGTTCTGTTTCACAGTACAGTACATTTGTATGTGATGTTGGTTATCACTAGTTTGAAGGCAAGTAAAGCTTTGTGATAATTATTGTTTAAGTTCCTTAAAGATGCTTTTGTTGGTACACATATTTAGCTTTTTTAAATACAACTCAGCATTAATTTTATAACTTCCATTTATATTACACACTAAATTGATATGACATTGATATGGTTATTAATTTTACTATAAATGATTTGCAAATTGAATTTCACATTATGTTAATTTGAACCATCTCCTGATGTCTCAGTGCATTAGTCAGTAAATAATCATGGATCTATCCAATGTATCTCAAACTGGTATAAAAACAGAGTGCTGCATTGGCAGTATTTGTAAATAGCCAAAAGGGTCAAAGAACTGCCAGAACTTACTTGCAGAGTTTTAATCAGGTGGCTGCCCAGCTGTTGCATGGATGGCTACTTTTGAAAACTCAAATATTTGGGTGGATAGTCATTAACAGCAAAAGCTAGATGTTTTTCTCAAACAACTTATAGGCTTCTCTTTTTTCTGATATTTTTTAACTTCTGTCTGCCTTTTATTTTAGTTATTGCATATATTTCAATACTTACTTTTGTCAATGAAGTAGAATTGATTGCAAGCACTATATAAATATATAAATATATAAATATATAAATGTACAAATATATAAATGTATAAATATATAAATATATAATGATGTATTAATATATTATTCACTGAAGTGGAGGTGAAAAGTGGTGGATATTTACCAAGCAGCAAGGTAAATATCTATGCTATTCACTGTCACTTAGGTGAATAATTGTTTTAGCATATACCTTGCTTTTTGTTTTCATGTATATATTTTTTTAAATTTTTAAAACAAGTTTATGGAATATCTGCTTGTTGCAAACTCATCATTTGTAAACAAAACATTTTGAACACATCTTGGGTTCATTTATTGCCAAAAGGTAAAAGAAATACATATCTTTGAAAAGTTATTGCAAAATTTCGTTAGTTTTTTTTGAATTAATTTCCACAGTGACCTTGTTTATTAAAAAAAGTTCTTCCGTAACAGAAACAAAACTGGATGCCATCTTGTTATGCCTTGGAGGTGAATAGTGCATGATATTCTGAGATTTAGGAACCAATCAGATTGTGCAAAAAACACTATCCACCTGTAAAGTATATGCTACATACATATGTACATACATACACACACACACACACACACACACACACACACACACACACATATATATATAAACATGAAAAAAACTTTATTAAAATACATTTCGGGGCACTGCCCCTTCCTCTGTGTGTTTGTGTGTGTATATATATATATATATGTGTGTGTGTGTGTGTGTGTGTGTGTGTGTGTGTGTGTATATATATATATATGTGTGTGTGTGTGTGTGTGTGTGTGTGTGTGTATTGCAATAATTATGGCACAAAACACGTCAACATATAAACATATCAAGACCACTGTATCTTCATTTTATTCTCATTTCAATGGTCAGTGATGGTATGTTATGTGTTTTTTGGTACATTCATTGGTCAGTATAATGTATTAAGGTTGATTGAAGCATTCATAGTTACAGATTTACCTATTCATTTGACATACATACATATATATATATATATATATATATATACAGCAAATTGCATAAATTTTGGCAAATGTAAACATATAAAAAAAACATGAATAGGTAAATCTGTAACTATGAATACTTTAATTAAAAAAAGTTCTTCCATAACAGAAACAAAACAGTACGCCATCTTGTTTGTGAGCACACACACACACATGCATATATATATATATATATATATATGCAAACCCTTATGTGGTTCTAAGATGAAGTATTATGCAGCCTGATTCTCTGACAAAAATTGCTGTTACATTTCTCAAGGTCACTTGTTCCATACTCCTTGGTCCAAACAGCAACTGACCATGAGGCACATACTATAAAAGTTGTTTAATTTACAAGTGATTGTTAAACAAAATGCCAATCAGAGTGGTACTTGGTAAAACAACTGCAATTGGTAATGTAAACTTCAACCATGTTTTTCATGGCACATGCACAATTTTTTTTTGTGACCAGAACCACAAAGGATTTTTCATGGTCACACCCTCCAATTTTTTTGGATGGCCAGTTTTGAAATATTGTACTGTCTAAAAGGCTGCTTGCTAGATAAGAAACTGATGTTTTGAGGGAAGGCCCTTTGTCAGAGTGAAACATAAAATGATTTAAAACCTAACTGGTATTTTGTTGGTAAAAAATTGTGGTGGAAAGATTATGTTAGAGGAGGTGTATGTGAATTGATGTCTAGCAACAAAGCCATTTGGGTCCAGAAATTCAGGTGGGGTGGGATTGAGGAAAGCAGACCTGTGGCATTTGGCATGAGAGCAAGAACAGGCACTTGCCAGTAGTGATACATTTTGTTTTAGGGCCAGATCTGCCAAAAGTCTCAATGGGGCCCAGGGCAAAATATAAATTTGGGGACCCCCTTAAAAAAATTATTTTGGTTGATATTGCACTAGACAATAATGCTTTCACTGTGTTCTTTACTGGAGAGCTTGATAACTATTGGGGTGAAGACATGTGTGTCCTGCCCTGGTTTAGTGTGAGGGCCCAGCACTCAATAAATAGTGCTTATTAAAGAAAAATAGCAGATCTTATTCAGTTGTTTGACCTTCATTTGAAATGTAAAGGAAATAAAATAAATTTATCAGTATGCTGAGGGAGCCTCTATTGAGCTGGTGCCTGGAGCCCCTCTTGTGCTTGGGGCTTGGGGCCACTCTTGAGGTTGGGGCCTGGGACAAACTGCCCCAGTTGTCCCTCTCTCTGGGTGGGCCTGTTTATGGCATGCTGTGCTGAATGGTCTCAAATGCTTTTATTTTGTTGAAAAGAAATTAATGGGATTGTCAGTGAAATTATCTGACATCTCAGGATTGTTTTGTAAAATGTTAAAATTAGGGGTGCACCGGATATTGTATCCGGCCGGATTGTAGGGTAATGGGACTATCCGGTATCCGGCCGGTTATTTTCTTATATCCGGCCGGATACCGGATAATTTGCTTTTCTGAAGACAATTGTCAATTTGTATTACTTGTACCATACTAACAACAGACATTAATGGATGAAACAATGTAAACTCGTGTTCTGTTCTAACGTTATTTTTTAACAAATAAACAGAAGATAATCGTCTGTTACTTGATAACAATCTCAATAAGTGACACATTTTGATGCGCATAACAACCATTTTACACAAAGTTGTTTGTAGTCCCACTCTAGTTTGTTATATAGTGGCATTGTCAGAATTTTCTTGCATTGTGATGAATGAAAAGGAGTTTCATCTTCATGTTCATCTTCAGTTCTGTTGCATTTTCCGCCATTTGCAAGTTGCAACTCGTAACTTGTCTAATTAATGCTTGTAATAATTATAAACGCCAGTGAACAAGTAATGTTTTAAAGTAATTACTTGCAGAAAAAGACAAATCATATTTGAACTTCAGTGTAAAGTTTTAATTTTTCTCCTCTCAATCCAAACCTAATTTGGGTAATAATTGATTGATTCATGGCAAGTGCGAGCTTTTCATCCAAAATACCGGTATCCGGCCGGATTTTTTTCAATTATTTGGTAAATCCGGTATCCGGCCGGCTATAAAAAACACTATCCGGTGCACCCCTAGTTAAAATCACAGATGACATTACTATTAGAATTGTTATTTGTTATTAAAATTATTGATATTAATATTATTAAAATTATGGATAATAATACCCCTAGTTGACATTTTAACATCCATGTCATTAACCTGTTACATGTAAGGGGCAAGGTTTTTTAGTATTTTACTCTGGTCAATGCTAGACAATTTTACTCATCATAGGGATGAACCCTGCCCCTTAGTGAGTTAAATATTAAAATTAAGGATGATAAAACTAGTTATGCTCTCAATATTTAAAATAGAAAATAATTTACCATCATTTACATTTTTTGTTATCAACTTTTTAATTCTATTGGTTAATTTTGCATCACATGATTTTATGCCTGAAAAACTACCTCATAGTAAAAGCTTTTATATCATTTTATGCTTTGCTGTGATGAAGGGCCTTTACTTGAAATGTCAGTTTCTTATTCAGAAAGTTTTGGCAGTTTTCTGATCATTTTGGCTTTTTATCCCAAATTAAGATTCTTACCATAGTTATGATCAATTTTTAACATAGAGGGTGAGCTAGCCGTGGAATTATTTAACTTTTGAGGTGAATTATGGAAAAATTAAGCCGGCAAATTTTTTTCCCTTTATAATAATTAGTGGCTACTCTATGTCAACATGTATTTTTCCCTATAGTGCGATATTTGGTTTGTATCAGTTGTCTTCAAGGTGTAAATTTTAAGATTTTGCTAATTTCTTGCAAAAGAAATCAACCTCAGTTTTTTTTGTTTTGTTTTTTTTTCTCAAAAGCACAGAATCTACCTCGGCTGATACGTAAGCAGTAATTGTTAAGAAGTGCATTTTAACTTTGCAGCACTACTTTTATTTGTTCAATATATGTGGATTAGAAGTGAGTTTGAGAAAGTATTCACTAAGGATGTGAGGTGTACCATTGAATGTGTTCTGTTTAAATAATTTAAGGTGGTATGGATGATACTGGAGAAGATCTTCAAACTGGAGATTGCTATGATCCCATTAGAGAGAAATGGAGCAGTATAGTACCCATGCGCCATAAGAGATCCTGTGTTACTACAGTAAGCTTGGGTGGATATATTTATGCCATTGGTGGATGTAATGCCTCTGAAGGTGGACTTGATAGTGCTGAAAGATACGACGTGCAGCATAACATCTGGGAGGAAGTAGAGCCCTTACCGAGTGTCCGTGTAAGTGCATGTGCCACTCATTCTGGAGATTGCATATACGTTTTTGGTGGAAGAACTTTGGGCTATCCTCCTGAAATACTTGACACTATTGATTGCTATGATACAAGGATCAACAAGTGGTTCTCTGTTGGCAAGTTACAGTTAAGACGTGCAGAGGCAGGGGTTGTGATTATTTAGACAGTAAAGTTCAATAAAATAGCATACACATTTAGTCATTTTGTTGACTGTAACCTCAATGTCTTTAACCATAATTTACGACGAGAAGAAATGTGAAGAGATGAAACATTTTCCTGACTATACCTTACATTTCGGGTAATTTGAAGGATATTTTTTCATGTGATCCGCGTTCATGGTGGAGTGGATGTTAAAGAATCCATCCACTCATGGCTACCCAACCTTAAACCCACTAGAGGATCAATAACCCGGGACCTCCCACGCACGTAGATGTCATCGCATAGGACCGCCTCCGCCCTATCCAGCAGAACCCACCACGTGGCTAAATCTCACCACGTCTGCAGATGAAGTAGGAACTTCCGAAACGTCGCCAGTACCGTCGAGAGGGGGGATAGTTGGGTCCAATTGACCCTGGGCCCAAAAGAAATCAAGGGGCTAGGTTGGTCGCAAAGTGCTCTATTGAATTCAGATCTTTTTATCACTGGAATAAAGAATTATTGCTCACGTGCCATCAGTGGTTGTTGTGGTAAAATAAGACTATGACTGTTTTCGCATTCCAATTTGGCAACTTTTGTGCTTCAGACACCAAAAGATAAATGATTTTATATTCCATGGCGTTAATTGATCAACGTACGTGGCTTCATTTAAAGTAGCACTTTAGAGTATAGACAATATGGATTCATTATTCATGGAATACTGAATTAACTAGGTACGAAGGAACGTTTTACTGTCTATAAAAGTTTGAGCTTGGTAGTACTTGTATGTATTAGTTTAAATTTAGAAATGCTTTACTGTTTTGTTCATTTCTGAAGTTCATAAAGTGAGCATCTGTGCATTACCTAAAATTCGTTGGGCAACTTAAGAAAATTTTCGTGAAAAATTGCTAAAATTAAAGAATACAAAGCTTTGTTCTGCCTGATAGTTAGCGAGGTTAGTCAAATTAATTTTTGACAGGAAGGGTCCACCAACTTCTCTACCTCTCGCCCCCGGCACAGAATAAAGAATTAAATAACAGAATAAAGAGTTAATTCTTTATTCTGTGTCCCCGGGGTCCGCACCAAATCTCGGCGGCAGTGAACGTAGCATAGCGAAAACCAACCTGGTTCAAGAATAGATAACTTTAAAACAGTCACAAATGAGGTAGATGAACGACTTTCAAGCTCGATACTCAGAAAATGATTTCTGAGCCCCAGACGGGGATCGAACCCGGCAACCTTCTGATGACCAGTTAGACGCTCTAACTATTGAGCTACCGAGACTCAGATGGTGAGCTGAGGTGCAAATTCGATACATATCTGCAACCTAAGAGGAAGCCACTATATATTAATAATGATTGAAGCAGTTTGATGTTTGAGAAACATGAGTGCTTGGATATATTAAGGTAGATGAACGATAATCGTAATAAAAGATCAGAGCCCAGCTCAGAATTCTAAAGTGTATCGCCATAATGAAATAGGCAAGTCAAAAAGTTTTATAACATGTTTACTGACGTTTCGTTGCCGCGTGCAACATCTTCAGAGTGTAGGTTTACAGGGATGAGAAAAAAACTATATATATATATATATATATATATGAATCTATAATTACATATTGGAATAATTAGACGGCTAACCAATAGAAAACTGGGAGACGTGACAGGAAGTGACATGCATACGGAAGGGGAAAGCATTAGAATAGAGAAAGTGGTGTGGAAGAGATATTTTCGTTGAGAGACGGTTTGTATTTGGAAATAAGTAAACTCTCACGAATGAGGAGTTCAAAGTTAGAGGAAGACCTGCAGGAAGAAATAATGGCAAAATCGTTGGGAGAAATGGCGTGATTAGTCTGGCGAGTATGGGCCTGGATACTGGAAGTAGGAAATGAAGTGGTTGCTCGTTTCTTACCCGTCAAAGGCGAAACCCCCATGTGTTCTGAGATACGCGTGTGTAAGTGGCGCCTTGTTTGGCCCAAATACAACGCTCCACAGCATTGACACGTATATTTGTAGACAACACGCGATCTCATTAACAATCTCATTAACGTGTTGTCTACAAATATACGTGTCAATGCTGTGGAGCGTTGTATTTGGGCCAAACAAGGCGCCACTTACACACGCGTATCTCAGAACACATGGGGGTTTCGCCTTTGACGGGTAAGAAACGAGCAACCACTTCATTTTCTACTTCCAGTATCCAGGCCCATACTCGCCAGACTAATCACGCCATTTCTCCCAACGATTTTGCCATTATTTCTTCCTGCAGGTCTTCCTCTAACTTTGAACTCCTCATTCGTGAGAGTTTACTTATTTCCAAATACAAACCGTCTCTCAACGAAAATATCTCTTCCACACCACTTTCTCTATTCTAATGCTTTCCCCTTCCGTATGCATGTCACTTCCTGTCACGTCTCCCAGTTTTCTATTGGTTAGCCGTCTAATTATTCCAATAAGTAATTATAGATTCATATATATAGTTTTTTCTCATCCCTGTAAACCTACACTCTGAAGATGTTGCACGCGGCAACGAAACGTCAGTAAACATGTTATAAAACTTTTTGACTTGCCTATTTCATTATGGCGATACACTTTAGAATTCTGAGCTGGGCTCTGATCTTTTTATTACGATTACGCTTTCCGCCCGGAAAATCAATAGCCTAGATGAACGATCTTCAAGCTCGATACTCAGAAAATGATTTCTGAGCCCCAGACGGGGATCGAACCCGCAACCTTCTGATGACCAGTTAGACCGTCGAATAAATTAAATATGCTATCGATTTTTGGAGTTACCGTTGTTGTGTATTTTATGGCATTTTGTGTTTTACGTTTTATAAATTGCTCATGAAACTTTTTGGCATACAGTAAGTAACCGTCAACAGGATTGTAGATCACAAATTTTAGAATAATTATGTATATCATATCTTTAGAAGATCATTCATGTCAGTCAACATAACGATGAATATAAGAGTGTCTATGCACTACTTCGAACAACATGTAATTAGTAATATTTACAATAATTTTTACAATAACTTTTGGAAAGTAGGAAGACTGTCAAAACATTACCAGCCAATAGGAAATCGACGCATAAGCAACGAATAGAAAGCGTGGGAACACTGCAGAAAATGTATTAGTATAGTTTACAGAGCCAAATATAGAATGACATGCACGTGTTTCAAGTTTTAGAAATACTACATAGCGCATAAAATTTGCGCAGGATGGTATTAAACGTTCACCGTGCCAAAAAGTGGAGGGGGGGAAAATACATATCTTCGCCCCCCACTTTGAAAAGTGAAGGGGCAATCGCCCCCCTTGCCCCCCACTTCCTACGCCTCTGTTAATGATAGTATCTTTTCTGGTAGTGAACAGGTAAAGGTGTATTTATTGTTAAATAAGAGGTAGTTATCTCAGTAGAGTCACGCTTTAGGCAAGGTAACGGGATCTTTATTGGAATCACCAAAACCAAAATACAATAACTAATGGTTCGTAAATGTTCAATAACTGTTCAGTTCAGCTAGTAGTTCTTCCGAGTCTGAGTTCTCTTCTACTAGCTTCTCAGCTCTGCTTTATCTGCTCCTCTCTTCTGCTCTCTCTGTGGGCTCCTCTTTTCTGCTCTCTTCTGTTGTTGTCTGCTCTCTCTCCTCTGTTGGAAAAGGAGCATCTCTTTTTATGCTTTTGGTGGGCAGTTTTGGTTGACAGTGAGTGACATTAGAAGTTGACCAATCAGATACATTCTGACCAAGTCTCTCGCTCTGCTGGGCGAAGGCGTTGTTTGGAATGAAACATAATTAACAAGGATGTTTGAAAAAGATTTTCCAGTACTAAATGTATATAGTTCTTTGTAAAATTATAATGGTAAAATCAGAATATACTAATTCTTATGTCAGTTATGTTGTTTCACATCATATTTCGAGTTCAAATCTAATCTGAATAGGATTACATCATATCTGGAATTTAGCAAGGTATTCAATCAATATAGGCGGGACTAATACAAACCAGAGCAAGAATTTAACAATACCAACTTGTACCTTGACCTTACATTCGATAACATAAACAGAGGCCTTTTAAGCCAGATCGGTAACTGACATTTTCGAGAGGACTAATTATGGTGCTGGTTACAAAAATAAGATAACAACTTCACACGTCTAAAACTAGAAAAAACTCAAACAAACATTACAACTTTTGTGATACAATCATCTACCTATTCATAGCAGCTATTTTTACACTAGATCACGTTGACGTTTTATAGATTTCATTTAGTTCATAATAAATTGCAGACCACCAAGTTACTTGATGGAATGTGTGTTTCATAACATTATTATTTAGGATGACCCATGTGACAACCACCGTACTACATCAACTGAGCAGGGTTGCTAGACTGCTGCGCATGCTCAATGCCAAAAACCATTCGTAAAAAAGCCAAAATAAGCCAAATAATTATAATTGAGAAAAAGCCAAGAAAAGCCAAACTTACTCAATGTTTTGGTAATTAAGCCCAAAAAAGCCAAAGAGCCAACAAACATTCTGCGAGGTTTATTGTTTCCATATACAGTACTAAACTTTGTACAATATATAACAATCTAAATTATATACACATTACTCTAATTAAAAAGTCTTCAATTATCAGTAGCAAAACGCAAATATAAGTGTCATGAACTGAGTTAATTCAAATGTTCAAAAACAAATGTTCTTTCAATGTTCACGGAACCATATAGTCAATTTACCAAATGCTCAAATTTATAGTGAAATAATCAGAAAGGTTTGAGTACTGCCGAAATGTGAGAGTAGTTATCTAACGTTTCGAGCGAAGGCCCTTAGATAACTACTCTCACATTTCGGCAGTACTCAAACCTTTCTGATTATTTCACTTCGACTTCCACACTGCCTACGCAGCACTCCATTTTTATTTCATGGCTCAAATTTATATGCCGGGCACCTGGCCGGACCTCTGCGAAGACAAGTATAGCCTAAGGGTTTTCATTGGTCGCGTTCTCGACTTCGTGATTGGTTAAAAATTATGCATCCTGATTTGCCAGAAATAAAACTGGATGATCCTCTTTCTCATACAAGCTCGTGCAACAATACTTAACTTCGTACACAAGTATTTTTAGAAACTTCCTTTGAATAATTTATAAAGCCAAAAAAATACCAAAATGCCAAAACTTTTTTCCCAAGCCAATCAAGGAAAAACAAAGCCAAATTCGAGAAATTTGGCTTCGAAAAAGCCAATCTAGCAACCCAGCAACTGAGTGCAGATTAGCCTCACCACCCACGGAACATAAAGGGACAGGTGGGATATTTATTGAGGAAATAGGAGGTTGGGGGATTTGATGAAATTTTGAATGGTCTCTCTGTGCGTACACAATGCTATTGTGTACGCACTGGACGGCCATATCGAAAACATCGAGAAAGCAAAGTTCACGGTTTTAAAGAGTGTATAGCAGATCAAAGGGTTTAATTTGAATATCTTTAACCACGCTACACAAACACCCAAGTTGACATGACTTCCTATCCAAATCAGTATGAAAGATATGAAGAAAGAGGTGGTTATGTTGCGGGACGTGAATCGGTGGTAAGCTCAAGAATAACTTTGGATGATTACAACAGTGACTTAAACTTTGTTATTGGGCCTGATGGCGTCACTGGGTCATCTTTGCACAAAGATGGGTTTGAATACCTTTGGGCTGGAGCTCGGGCCACTCACGGTGTCTGGAAAGGAAAGGTTCGTTATAACCATGTTGTGACTATCTGTATTAAGCCCAATACACGTGACCAAGTTTTACTTCACAATTTTTCCTTGACAAGGAGTCTTGCTCAAAAGTTGCTCATGCCAGCTTTGGAAAAAGGCGACCTGTCTTGGAAAACTTGCCGATTTGTGTCGTACACACAAGCAAATTAAACTTGTCAAGGAAAACTTGGTCGTGTGTATGGGGCTTTACTGTCTGCTGTCATTATTATTCAACACCCATCTTACAATACCTCGGGCTATGCTGTGTTTTTCTGCACACCTGTTCTTCGTAGCCCGTATCATCACATTTGTCACTAAAGCCTGGTTCACATAAAATGGGAAAGGAAACGTCCAGTAAGTTGTCGCTGATGTCTGCAACAATGCACCGAGTGATCGCCGACATAACGTTCACATAAAATTTGTAACTGTGGATCTGTAAACCCGTTCAAATTGCCAATATGGCTCGTCTTAGATCGTAGGCAGTTCTTACTGTGGAATCTCTAGTTTTAGTTGGTGGCGCTGAAAAGAAAACAACTGCAGGGAAAGCATTGAAGGAGGCAAGCGAGCAGACGAGGGTGGGGAATGTGATGACGTTTTATGCAACTAACCACTAGATTTTCCACTCTTGCTAATCTCCTTTCCTGCATTCATCTTCTTTCCTTGATCTTTTTAATCTTTTAGTTTTTTTGTCTTGTAGACATTGAACTCATGAATAGAAAGCTTAAGTAATTTTTTGATTTCACCAGTGGGTGTTCTGCCATCCATTTTGTTTTTGCTGCATTATATTATGGGCTACAATTTTTCCTGCAGACATTTGCCAATAATCACAGATAGTGTCCACTTAAAATCATAGTCATTGTCAAGTCTTGTTGACTGTGTGACAATCAGCATCTCAAAAGGAAAGCTGAACAAAGTTCAACTTTCCTGATCCACCATGGATCAGTTGCAGACAGTCTGTGATCATCTCTGCTGGAACTGTGTTTGTGTTTACAAAAAATTTGACACACATGTGATGGTCTGTGATTGCTTACCAATTTCTTGTGAACCAGGCTTAGCATGTTAATATCTGCCATTTTGATGTGATTTGCACTTTATTGTATGACAAGCAAAATCCATGTGAGGTTGTAATGTGATGCTACATTATGTAGGCAGGTTACAGATGCCAGCATGTTATATGCAGGGAGTACAGAACAATGGGCATATAAACATTTTATGATAATTAAATAAAAGTGCACTCTTTAATCCTTTTGATCCCCTTAATCCCCTTTCCACAATATGATATACAGTGCTGCTTGCAAGTAAGGTGACCTCCACTCTTGTGTAGCAAATCATCTGAGTACTTGCATTCCTGATAAAATGGAATGCTTCCTGCACTTGTGACTTGCCACTGGCGAGTGTTATGAGTTTTGCAAGTCAAGTCAATAACTGATGGATTAGCTTACAGTATATTAGTGAACTGAGTAACACATGCAAATAAAGCTATGATATTATGAATAAACATGAAAGGAATACTTTAAATTATATATTACTATGGATTTCAATGTTCATGTAATGTTCTACCCACATTTGTCGATAAATGAGTGTTGTGTGGTCCAAGTTCAATTTCTTTCAGATTCACATTGATTAAACAGTGAGTCTTGAACTCAGTTTTGGTCTCTGCATGCATATACTTGATTTCATTTTCACTGTAGAAATTGCATGCAACACTTGAACTTGGATGGTTGAATTGTCACACTGCAAAGTGGGGAGTCATGCTTTGAAAACAAAATAAAATATCTGCTGTGGGATTTGATTCATTAGTTATGGATAATTTTTTCCTTTACAATCCTCTTGGGAGAGCAGAATGCATCTGTTGCTTTTGGTGAATGAATAATTCATCATGCAAAGTGAAAAATGCAAATAAATATTGAGTTGAAATACCACACTGCAACATGGGGTATGAGTCATTCTTTGAAAACAGCCTTAAATGTCTGCTTTGGGATTTGATTCATTAGTCTTGGATAATTTTTTCCCTTTTGAATCTGCTTAGGATAATGCAAAGCATTTGTTATTTTTATCAGATGAATAATTCATTCTGTGTTAAAACTAAATAAATTATTGGAAGCTGTTGATAGTTCAGATAGTCCATTTCATTATGATGGATTTCTACCCTTGATGGTTTTTTATTTGCACTCCTGCAAGAAATATTCCATGGGAACCTACAATGAAAATGAAATCAAGTATACACATCCTGAGACCAATACTGAGTTTGGTATTCACTATTTAACCCATTAACGGGCAGTGTGCCCTAATGAGCCTTGGAATTGGGAACCCCCTAATTGTCAATATGCCTTGATGAGTCTTGAATGGGCACATGGTCTTTATTGGCTGATTGTGAAATAAGGCTGTCACGGTTAAACGTTTAGAAAGATCAATATCCGTTTAGTAAATGACTAAACGTTTAACCGTTTAACTTTAGAACGCTCAGTATTTCAGTAATCTACCAGCAAGATTAGTGTGAAACAATCAGTAAATGCTAGCCTCTTTTGCTGCCGTATAGAACGGTTTAGTCTGCGTCGCAGACGTATCGGTACATAAAAAACCGACGCAGGTTAAAAGCTGTTAAAGCTATTGTGCGGTATAGCATCTGCCAACTGCGTCTCATATTACTCTGCTTCATCTTACTCATGTTGCTCTTTTTCATATTATCCTGCATCTCATGTTACTCCCAGCTGGAGGGAAACTGAAAAGCTAAGTTTCCTCAAGCAGTCGTGTCACTTGCTCACTATTCACTAAGTGTAATTAGGTCGCGTCACTTTGTGCACTTTGATTTTCGTGTTCCGCATTTTTTCCCATATTGGCAAATGCGTCATGCCACGTAAATCAACAAGTCCAGTTTGGAACAATTTTGAGAAGATCGACGAAGACACAGTGAAGTGTAAAATCTGCAGCACAACGTTGAGGTATAATGGATCTACCGGCAGCATGTTGAACCACCTCAAGCTGAAACATCCATGCGCAACCACTGAGAATCATGCAACTACCAGGCAAAGTACGTTGGGATCTTTTTTGAACCGTAAAACGTGTAATCCCGAGAGAAGTCAACAGATCACAGAATTGATTGCAGAAATGATTGCCGTGGAAAGCTTGCCTATTAGCTTGGTAGCTGCTGATGGCTTCCGAAAGTTATTGGCATTTCTTGAGCCAGGTTACAATGTACCTTGCCGGGCGACCATGACCACTCAGCTAAACCGAATGTATCAAGTGAAGAAACAGACTGTTAAGGACAAGTTGACAGCAGTGGAATGTGTTAGTTTGACCACTGACTGTTGGACATCGCTCAACCAGGATGGCTATATGACGGTGACAGCCCACTTCATCGAAGACTGGCAGCTCAAATCCGCCGTTTTGGATACATCTCCTGTGACCTTACTCGATGGTGGCGATATTGACAACGATGGACCACAGAGGAACACCGCTGAAGCTCTCGCAAAACAGCTGAAGAATGTTGCTGAGGAATGGGGAGTTGCCCAAAAGATAAGCGCTGTTGTCCATGACAATGCATCGAATACGAAGAACATTGGAAATCTTGGGATAAATGTCCCTGACGTTGGATGTGCAGCTCATACACTGCAGTTGTCGATCAGCAAGGGTTTTGAGTGCAACAGTGCCATTAAAGTTTTAATCGGTGGAGCCAATCGTCTCGTTGGTCACTTTAAACACAGCACGGTGGCAACAAAGGCGTTAGAAGCAAAGCAACAACAGATGGATTGCCCCAAACACCGTCTTATTTCGTCTTGCAAAACAAGATGGAACTCTGTTTTTGAGATGATGGAACACGTAATTGAGGCACGGTGGCCAGTAGCGCTGTCTTGAGTGACAGAAGATACACCAAATTTTCTGACGCGCAGACATTAGACCTGAAGCCCGAGCAGTGGACGCTGATGGGAGAACTTGTTACTTGCTTAAAACCGCTTCAGGTACGTAAATAAAAATTAAGTGCCCTTACAACTGTATTTACAAATAGAATTTTTGAGAACAAAAATGCAAGTTTTTTTATGTATGCATGCAGGAATTGTTGCCTTGCCACACCCTCAAAGTGTCAAACTTTGAAAGAACGTTGGCAATTGCCCAGAATTTTGTAAATCTATTTTGTATAATCAACGATGAGGAATAAATTAGACTTTCTCCGTGCTATACTCCATCATAAAGAAAATAACTGCGAGATGTACAGTGTTAATCATATACCGATAAAAATCTACGTAACTAATTTGTTTCAGACGTAACCTGAATAATAACGGAGCTTCTCTTTGCTTGTGTTAAACAGGTGGCCACTACCGTGCTGTCAACAGAGACTGACGTAAGCACTTCAATTATCCATCCTGTTGTGAGAAGTTGTGAGAAGTCTTATCGCTCATCACATGGCAGTACACGAAGACGACTTACCACCTATTGTGTCGTTTAAAAGAACAACAGCCTCCGATCTGAAGCGCAGATTCTGCACTGGTGAAGCACTGACAGGCCCTTCCATGCTTGCGTCAGTTCTCGACCCGCGCTACAAGAACCTGTTCTTCGTCGACCAAGAAAGCAGAGCAGCTCCCTTCGACGCCATCAGGGAAGAAATAAAACAAATCCCACCAGTGATTGTCGATGAAGGGCCAGTTGCAAAAAAGTCCAAACCTGCACCCGGAATGGACTTTTTGCTCGCAGGTTCTTGGAAAAATACTGCGAGCGAAATTCTAGACACAACTAAGGACTCTGTCAACGAGTTCGCAGCGTACTTGCAAGCTGCTCAGGAGGACAACGGAACCGACCCTCTGCAGTGGTGGAAAGAAAATGCTTCCCGTTTCCCAGCACTTTTAAAAGTAGCGCAGAAATACCTCGCAATACCTGCCACGTCTGTTCCGTCGGAGAGAGTGTTTTCGACGGCTGGCAATATTGTAAATCACAAGCGAAGTTGCTTGCTACCAGACAACGTAAACATGCTGATTTTTTTGAATAAAAATGCTAAATTGTGAAGTTATTTAATGTTCATTGTATATTGACAAAAAAAGATAACTTTGCTTTGTTTCAAAATTTCGTATCCAATTTTGCGCTTTTACATCCTTGCCACTTCCGGTCTTTAACCCCGCGGGAGGTAATTGTTAGTTGGAAACAAACGTTTAAACGGTTATGAAACGTCCGTTTAAACGGATACTAAATTAAACGTAAACTGACAGCCTTAACCTTGACTTATACAAAGGATCATGAAATTGAGCGAAATCATAGACCAGATATACTAGTACCAGTCCTCCATATGCTTCAAGAAATGGACCAAATTTCTAGTAAATGGGCACATCAACATGATCAACATATTTTATTATAAACCTCATTCTTGCAGTGTAAAGACTTCGACATGCCTCCAAGACAATGAAGATATGAAGCATGATTCGTAGCTTCAAATATATGTTTGTATCTTCAGTGAAGTTGAAGGTTGTTGACTTGGCTGAAAGGCCAAACAACTCTGCTGCTGGCAGCAAGTTTGGTGTTAGCAAGAAGCTTGTTCGAGGCTGGCAGAAACAATCTGACAAAATAAAAGATCTACCAAAGACAAAATGTGCTGTTCTACCAAAGAATTGAGGTACCTTGCCATCTAAACATTTGTTAACCAGATTGCAAATATTTTTATTCCTTCTTAACTCCAGTTTTTCCCAGCCTAGATTATCCAAAATGATATCTGAGCTTATATTCTTATTCCTAGCTGCTGAAGAATACACAATATTTGCAGCTATTATCTGAAGTTTCTTCAATTTCGTTTGATCTATCAAACCACATGTAGACCAAACAGCACTACAACAGTCCAATATAGGTAATACAAAGGACTTATAAATTATACCAGTGGAGTATACTCTAAGACTAGTCCTAATTCTTTTCAAGAGACTTACCTTTTTAGAAACTTTGGCCGCAACATATTTAACATGCTCCTTCCAACTTATACTCTCATCAAGTATAACACCTAAATACTTATATTTGTAAATCCTCTTAATAACATAATTTCCAATCGAAACAGTAAAACTTGTAACATAAGATAATCTTTTATTTGTTCCAAATAGCATGCTTTCAGTTTTACCAAAAAATTTTACACTGCGAAATATGGTATTCATAATATAATCACTTCATTTGTGTGTGTTATGCACACAGTTCACTCATACATTGTAAGCTAATCCACCAGTAATCGACTTTACTCACAAAACTCGTAACATTTGGCAGTGGTAAGTTACGAGTGCAGCGAGTATCCAGGATTGCGAGTACTCGTGAGTAGCAAGTCAGAATGAGTACTCGCAAGATTCGCTACTTGAGAGTGGAGGTTACATTACTTGCGAGTAGCACTGTAGATTCAGACTTACATTTCATGAAAGTTCTGAGTATAAACTTCTCATTTAAAGCTTATTTATGCTTAGGCTTTGGCCTAGATTTAATCTTAGGCTTATGCTTAACCTTGGGATTAGGCCTAGGCTTACATTTATGGTTATGATTATACTTTAAACTAATATTAGAGTTAGGGTTAGGCTTACAGTGCAGCCCACAAGTTCTTTAATATGGTTTCTATATAGTTTACGTGTCATGTAGGTGCATTATAGTTTATTTATTTTGTGACATAATTGTGTATAGTTGATGTGTAATTATGAAGAAATAGTGCGTATAATGTCACTTACATCACTTGCTGTTGGGTTGTTACCCATTTAAGAATATCTTCACGAATCTACCATGCCTGAATCTCCATCTCGGCTTGAATGACAAATTATATACCATTGTGCTCATATTGGTAAGAATATCACATTTGGTAGCAATGGTGGGATCTACCGTAATTATCTGTGAAGGTGCTCAGATTCCCTACTGGGAAAAATGAAGGAGTGAGTGTCAGTTAGAGGTCATGTCATTGAGTGTGTAATGGTAATACAGTACTACACTGATGAAACTTAACCATTGTCAAGGATCAGGAAAAACAAGCGTGTTTTTTTAAAGCTATTTGAAGGTCAACCAACTTACCAAGTGTTTAAATCACAGTATTCAAACACACAAAAGCCGTTGCGTGTTTCTTTCATAAAATGATAAGGCCGAACGTGCAAAACAAACTTCAGTACCTTTTGGTGGGAAATTTTTCGTGTTTGGATCCTCTTATCCAAACACAGGTATTAACTAAACAGAGCTTGTGAACGAATCAGGTTATTTTATAACACATAATGACAAAACGAGTGAATGTAATATCATAACGACATAATTTGATGACGTAAGCACAACATATAGTGTTACAACTGCGCCAAGTAATTTGAAACCCACAGCATGTATTGATACAACACAATCATGGGGTAACAACCACAACGCGCAGCGTTTCAACCACGGCATATAATGCTGAAGCTACAACCCTTAACATAAAAATACCGCAGTATGATGCGATCTCAGCACGTAGTGTTATAACCACAGCACGTAGTGTTATAACCACAGCACGTAGTGTTATAACCACAGCACGTAATGTCATAATCACAGTACATCATGTTATAAAAGCATTACGTCAATTGATAAGGATACATTACATAATAGTTTAACCTCAGTAGGTGATAATTACTAAGCACTTATGATAGTCACAGCATTCCATATATACTTTATACAATATTGCCGAACATGGAATTCAGAAGTATAGTAGATTAACGGATCCCTATTGTTACAAGTTTTCATTGAGGGAAAACCAGAGAAAGGAATGAAAAGACTATTTAAGTTTACAGTATTCCCGCTTATCTAAAATTCGAATTAAATTCATTCATTGGTTTTGTTGCACGAACCATGCAAAGGTACCCAATAATAATTTTTTCCTACAAAGTTTCGTGATTTCATGAACAGTACCTTATAATATTTCAGAATCATCATCAGAGTAACAAGGAGAAATTTTCATTATTGCCCTACACTGTGAAAGTCATTTCGAAAATTCAAGTTGACTTGAATTCCGCTCAAGTCAACTCAGTTGTTGACTTTGGCACTGTTAATTGTGAAATTTTCTTTTTGCACAGTATCTGGTAATTATCTGGTAATTATCTGGTAATTATCTGGCAAAATCTTACCAGATATCAGACAGTACTGGTTATCTTGATATTACCTTAGGGACTGGTCATTATTTATGACAGGAGTAGGGGCTGAAGAGAAAATGTTGCAAAGCCCCCCAAAAAGTTGACCCAACCTCTTTTGAGACAAAAAAATCATTAACCCTACCTTTGGAATAAACAAAAAAATTTCTACCCCACCCCATGTGTATATGCCTCACATAATGTCACAATAACCCTTTAACTACTAAGTCTGAAGAGTACTTTAATATTCACTGGCTGTTAAACATCAACACCAGATGATTAAAGCCATCAAGGTAAGATGTCAGACAGCAGTTAAATGGTTCACAATGAATAAACCACAATGTAAAAAGTGTATAATACTGGTGATACTTTTTTGGCAAAGATGAAAGAAGTTATTAAAAGAACTGAGGAAATTGTTCTGGACATTCAGCATGTCATGCATCTGCTTGAAAAAAGGTTTGATCAGAGTGCTATTGACAGCAGTGAGAGAAAAAGGAAGGACAGAAGGAAAATTGAGCAGAAGTACAAGACTAAGGGAAAAAAACAGATTTTGAGTGAGCGAAAGAGTGGTAAAGATACTAAGATTATTAGTAGCAGTGATTATGATAAGAATATATTTGATATATAAATTAATATATATGTGATTAGTAAATTATGGTTAATTTTTTTTTACCCCACCTTTGTATATGAGAATTTTTCTTTTACCCCACTCAAGACAAACTAATTTTTTGAGTTACCCCACCATTTTCTCTTCGGCCCCCAACCCTGTCATAAATAATGACCAGCCCCTTATCTGGTGTCATAAGGATAAGTGACCTCTTTACTGAGACATCTGGTTAGTGATTCACTTGAGTGTTGTTGGTAATTCATAATCCCCTATGAATTAGATATTATGTTTTATTCTTACATTAGTTTTTATCTAGGAGTCTTATGAACTCAACCTATTAGTCTCCTATGAACTAGGCGTATTGTGTTATTTTTTAGTTTTTTAGTTCTTATCAGTTGGGGTGATGTTAGACGATTTTACCGAATTGACTTATGTAAATGTAACTGTAACCCCAAGCTTCCAGTGATGGGTACAGTTAGGTTCAATGTTGGGGTTATGATTAGTTATTTTATTTATTATGATTATGCAGGGGGTAATACAGGGTCACTCGTCCGAGGTTATCCACCGTTCTCGCACCACAAGTAACTACCATTCGATAATATTACAATATCTCCATGAGACCGTGAAACCAAGGTAACATATGGTTTCTTCGCCATTTTTAAACAATCTGGTATCTTCGAAATTTCAAGGATTTAAAGTCAGAAAATGTAAAAACATTTTTCCTGTGTACCATTTTGTAACATCGTGTAATCTAAAATTACGTCGTCGAGGAGAGCATTAGCTGTTAACAAACCTAACTTATTCTGAAAATGTTAATTTCTTGTTCACCTTGTAAGCTTACTCCAGCAATGTCTGTCCATTTTTTTTTTATTTAGGTATTTTACGAAGTCTTAGTACAAGAGAAATTGGAAGTCAAGATGCCGGAAACGGAAACATCGCCTCATGTGATTAGAGTGGGTTGGTCAATTGATGCCTCAAATTTAACCGTTGGTGAAGCACCGTTATCGTATGGTTATGGAGGAACAGGAAAAGTTTCTTGCGACAATAAGTTCTTTAATTATGGCGAACCATTTAGCACAAATGATGTCATAACTTGTTATATTGATTTGGATGCCAACCCAAAGACAATATTTTTCGCGAAAAATGGTAATTATCTTGGTGTAGCATTTCGCATGGGGCCTGAAGCAGCTGGGCAAGTGTTTTATCCTCATGTAACTGTAAAGAATATGAAATTTGTCGCAAATTTTGGTGATGCTCAATTGTACTGCCCCCCTGTTCAAGGGTTTTGCCCTGTACAATTACTGCCCACCCATTTGGTTGCCGTACCACCTCAATGCCCTACTAGACGTGAAGATTGTGAGGTTTTAATGATGGTTGGGTTGCCATCTTGTGGAAAAACTACCTGGTTGGAACAGTTTGTTAAGGATCATCCAGAAAAGAAGTACTATGTCCTTGGAACTAACGCAATCTTAAATAAAATGAAGGTAATGGGTTTAAGCAGGAAAAGGAATTATCATGGGCGATGGGATGCTCTTATAAAACAGGCAACTGGTATCTTAAATGAGATGCTGAAAGTTGCGCAGCGCAAGAACCGCAACTATATTTTGGATCAAACCAATGTTTATCCGAATGCTCGTCGAAGGAAAATGAATAATTTCCGTGGCTACCGACATATTGCTGTTGTGATTGTTAATACCAACTTGGTGCTGAAGGAAAGAAATGAAAAAGTGATTCGAGTAGAGGGGAAGGTTGTTCCTGAATCTGCCATCATGGAAATGAAAGCTAATTTTACTTTGCCCGTCCAAGGAGATATTTTTGATGAAGTGTGGTACGTTGAAGAAAACCAGGAGAGGTCTCAGCAGCTTGTTCAAGAGTTCAACAAGGAAGGAAGAGCTTGGAAAGAAGAACAGAAGAAAAGACCTGTTGACGATTCACAGATGAGTGGAGATCCACCGCCCGACGTGAAGAAACCTAAGAGTGAACCTGCCCAATTTACATCACCAATAAGGCACTATGGTACTGGATATGGTGTTGACAAGGATCCTTACAGTTCTGTTGCCATGACAAGGACTGTCGACTCATACAGAAACGCTGGTGGCCATGGACAAAATAATGATTCTCGTAGGTGGGATTTCCAGCAAGGGAGGAGAGAAGATTATTCACATTGGAAAGACAACTACTCCACAGCTTCACCTCCGTCATATCCACGCTATCATCAGCCATTTTCAAGCGAGAGTGCGTATCATTCTCATCGAGATAGCTTGTCATCTGCTGGAAACGAAGGCACTTCATCCTATCACCGTGAAGAGTGGCAAAATAAAAATGCTAATCCTTATCAACTGGTCCCTTCCGGGGCAAAGTGTGAAGAAACTTCATACCATGACCCTGCGGGAAGGAGATCATATGGTCAACAGCACTACCACCAGCCACAGTATCAGTCTTATCATGGTCAGAGAACAGAGCATAATAATTCAAGGGATTATCGTGATAACTTTGGCAGGCAAACAAGTGACTGGAATACAGCCCAATGGCCGAATAATGACGTCTGTCAGGATTACTACGCAAACAGACTGCATAAGGGGGTTCAGCAGCAACCGTATTGGCACCAAAGTCAGTATGGAAACTACCAATGACACTGACAACTTGAATCTCTTATTAAAACTCCGTGGTTGAACTTCGTTAGTTTTATTTTGCCTAGTTGTAAAACAATTCTTCCATGAGATGTTTTAACAGTTTTACTGTAATAATCGCACTGTTTAAAGAACTATATAGTCATTCCTGTTCTTATCGTTGTCTAAGAGGTGAAAAAGAAGGGGTCAATATCGCAATGAAGTAAAGCAAAAAGTCAGTTGCACACTGAAACAACGTTGACGCGATGAAACATTTATTAATGTGAAATAAAATTCTTTAAAGTCAATGAAAATTCAGTTTTGCTAACTTATTAAGCATGGTAAAGAACCTTATTTTACTACATCGATTGACATTTTCAAGACAATGATAGTGCATTGTTTTAGATGTGTGGGGGATCAAGGTTCTAACGTAACTCAACAACACACGATCGTAGATCATTGTCTCATTGAAGCAACGACGAAAAAAACTACGCCACTTGCCCTTGTCATTTTGAAGTTCAGTTGACGTTGTCAAAAACAAACAACTGTGCTCCGAAGACATCCCGGACGAGCGGGATGAAAGCTTAGCAAATAAAAAAAAAGCGACAATTAACTTCATGGGAGTATCCACAACTTACCAAGAATAAATCAGCAGCCTACGAAGTTCGATTATTGATCAGAAAACATACAAACGGTATTCATATATCCTGAATCAGTTAACGCTATATAGGTTCTTTATTCCTGCGTCGTGGAAGCTTTGTTTGCATGCATCTGAACCTCGCAGTACGTGCATGTGTTATGGTCACTAGATTTCTTTCCATAGCAGCTAGGAGAGCTTGTTTTCTGTATTGTGCATATGGAATATTTTGGTCTTGCGCTGTTCGTCTGTTTGCTTCTCTTGTTGGACCTCTGGTTGCATAGTATCGCCCTTATTATAATCCTTGAGAGTAATTGTGGTCACTTCGACATTATTGTAAAAGGGAAAATACGGTGGTTGCATTTGAAGGTGAATATGATTGGCAGGTGATTTTACTCAGCGACAAAGAGATGCTCTGTCAAAAAACTGAATTTTCTTATAATTTAACTGTTCTGAACATTCCTGAAGGCGCCTGAAGGAATCTGACAAATCGATCTTAATTAATGCCACTAGTGTGATAAGAACTGTACACAATTTCCTTAATATTGGTGATGCTACAAGCGTTATCTTCGCGTTTATTTTCTTTCTGGACCATAGACTAGCTTGCAAGCTCTGTCTCTCCTTCTCGAGGTCCCTTAGCTTCCAACTGGTCATACGTAAGCCTTTCTCCCATTCGCTACAGTGCCCGGGGACAGTGGCTTGAAGTCGAGGACTGAGTAGACAATTTAAGACGTTTTTTTCTACTTTGTCTACTCACGCTTCAGCCATTGTTGGATCCACTTTTTCATGGGCGTGGGAGCGAATGCGGGAAAGGTTAATTCAAATCAGATTTATCAACAGGGGGAAGTTAGTTTACATGTGCTACTTGAAAAAACTAAACTGCATACTGACGGTGTCTTTGTTCTTGGCATCTTCCTGCAAGTATTTGTGTACAGCACACAATTTAGTATTTGTTTAACAGTTCGGAGAACGTACAGTTTCTCCGTCAAGGTTTCTCTTTAACCCAGCCAGGTGTTCATTGATGATGGCTATAACACCTAGCTTCATCTTATCGTCTTCCTTCACGTCAGATTGAACGGTTTAGATCTAGTGTATGAGCGACAGATAGATAATCTTGTCCTGCGTCATTAAAGCCCAAACTGAACACTGGCAGTTCTCTCGACTGGGAGGTCGTCGTCGTTGAAATGCCGTAAGGTAACTAAAGCACGTTTGGACTACGACGGCGAGAAGTAAATAATCTGAACTTTTGCAGCTTAAAGAGCCCACAGTCGTTGATGTCTCACTGGATCGTCGATGTATGTATTTCGAACTTCAAAAAGTTCAGAGATTCTAAAAAGACTGTTGAATGGCTTTACATCAAAATCATCTAACAAATTTGGTCGACCAATAAGTTATCGTCCACCGAGAGACAGGTCAATATACTGAATAACGTATTATGCAGGACGAGGATGACATTGGCGTTACAGTTGGGACTGAAAATTACTAATTTGTTTTACGAATTAAAAAGTAAAAAAACGATTCTGTGTGAAGAACTTCGTCGTTACCAATCATTTCCCGTCGTGTTAGCTTAAGGTCTTTATTTAAATCGCCTTTGTTTGGCGTAATAACTAGCCTCAACTGAGCTACTGATTCTGGCAGGTGTTTAATCAAATACACGACCATTCTTTTCAAATTTCAGTTGACTTTAATTAGGGGCCGATTACATAGAGATTTTTAGCCCGGACTGAGATTTCATCCCGACCTTCCGATAAAATACGGAGAAAACGGACCTCGCGATTAGTGGCGTAACTACGGGGTGGCATGGGGGGAGGGGGGGCACGTGCCCCCCATCTGAGGATGGTGCCCCTCCAAATGCCTCCCCATTTGAAATTTTGAAATTGGAAAAAAAATTACAGAGCTAAATTCAGTTGCTATTTTTGCTTATGAAACATATTTACTTCTAAGTCTACAGGGACTGCAAAGTAGCGTGGTAATGCAGCCTGTTGGTCATACTGCAACATGTGAGCATGAAGAAAGCTACAGAAACGTTCTTTGATATCCCGCGATGGACAGGCTTTCAGCAGAGATCAGGTTACGATTTTATTCCACCAACAAGTCCCTTCTGCACTCAATTTCAGCTCTTGATCCAAGCTCAGCAAATTTTTAACAGCTTAACCAACTGGACACGTTGGTAACTCAGTATAACATTAACAAAGGTATTCTAGAAGTTGAACTCCGACAGGCCAAATGCTTAGTTACCAACAAGAAAGCTGAAAATATCAAGATTGACAACCTTGTGGATTTCTCAACATTCTTAGTGCCATACAAAGATGCATTTCTGGATCTGTACAAACTGCTAACTATTGCTCTTGTACTACCCCCAACGTCAGCTTCCTGTGAGAGAGGTTTCTCATCAATGAGACTTATCAAAAACGTCCTGAGAAATTTCATGTCAAGTGATAAGTTGTCCTCTGTTTCTGTGATTGGCATCCATCATCAAAGAGCGAAGCAAATTGACATGGATGACTTTATCAAACTATTTGCAAGTAAACATAACAGATTGGTTCAGTTGTTTTAACTATGCTTTTTGCAAGATAATCTTTGTTGGTATTTTAATGGAGTTGTTTTATGCATTGAGTGTCAAAGACTATGGGTATTAAAGCATTAGAGCCAACTTACGTATTTGGAACTGCTTTGGTACTGTAATTCACCAACCATGCAAATGCACAATATCGAAATTCACTAAATTTAATAAAAGTGCGTTATAGAGAAATATCTAGTGCCACCCCCAAAAGTGGTTATGCCCCCTTGAGTGCTCCCCCTATTTTTTCAACAACAGCTACGCCACTGCTCGCGATAGCATAAAGTTTTAGCCCGGTTTAAGCTACCCGGTCTGAAAAACCCTGTGATTGGACGAAAAAGTTTCATCCCGGGCTGAAGACAGGTGGGAAGATGCAAGCTGCCAAAACTACAGAGGCTGCCTAAAAGAAATTTTTGTCTGGGCTCACTTCCGATTTCAGTTTCAGTCCACGTTGAAATATCTCATGTAATCTCTGCTGGTTTTGTTTTTTCAACGCGGTCAGCCTGGCTGAATTTCGTCTTGGAAGGAAATTTTCCCATGTAAACAGCCCATAAATTTAACAAGTCCTTTTCCGTGCATATTGAATTAACAAAATTGAACTTCGGCTGACTTTAATGAAATTCTGTTTCACGCAGATTATCCTTTGCATTAAAGTTATTTCCCTCGATACAATTGACAGCATGTTTTGCTTTAATGCAAGGCAAATGGTGCACGTTAATTATATGTTACGAAAAGCAAAGAATGTGATCTAGTTGTAGATATTGCATTGAACAAAAGTCCGTCAAACTACAAAACCAGTACGTTTGTAATTCAAGAGCTATGTGTACTAACTAGCAAAGTTTTTGTGATTTTTATGCGTATATTGTCTCAAAACCGTTTTAAGCTTGTGTTAATAAAATGCGTCAGTTTCAAGTTTTCAATTATATTTTGGATAATAAAAACAAGTAGAAAAGCACTTGTTTATACAGAAGTACCTCTTTAGTTGTACACCAGTACTATCGGTATACAATTATGATAATTTAGCGAGCTTGGGGTAACAGAGTTTGCTCCGGGCAAATTGCCATGCACCAAGGTATGATTCTGGTCACTCATAAGTTTACAATAAAGTAAATTTTTGGAAAGTGTAAACCGAACTTGCAGTTGTTAATTTCGCATAAATAGGATTTCATAGACGAACACCACATGAATGAAATGTCCTCAATCTAGAATTATTTCTGGATTTATGGGTAACTATTATATTCATTACAAACGTTCTTGTCCTATAATTGCCTTAGTTTTACGCATAATAAATATTAAAACAGGAGAATTCCCAGTTACAATTTTATATAACAACAAGCTTTCCTATTTCTATAAGATCATTGCTGAACGAATTTTCAGCCTACTAGATTCTAGAATTAGCCTTGCACACCTCTTTGTAATTATAGTAAACTTCCCAACTGCTCTTTTGAACTGTTTCCCCATTCAGTATTGCGTTAAACAAAATTGTTATTTTGACTGCACTGTACAACAGTTAAAGACAAAGATTGAGATGATTCATCTCTATTTAAGCTTGATTTCCACCAGGCGGAATTTTCCGTACGGACAAAATTTTTTCTTTTTATTTTTTTTTAATTAATTTGACTCGAAAGTTCATAAGACAAAAAGAAAATTTCACACGTGTAGTAATTCCTCGTAGTGGAAATCAAGCTTTATTAAGCAAACTCCAGAATTCGTTTTAAAAATCATAGCATCAGTTTGCTCTGTCCAGTTCTAATATGTATGCATCGTTATTCAAAGGAGTTGCACGCCCTTTGCTCGTGCCATGTGAGTTCCACCGTAAGAACTCCATTTTTTGTTTTCTAAAACGATGTTTATTTTATTTGGTTCCTGTAAGCAGATGGTTAGTTTTTTGGTATTGCTACCATGTTATCAATAATTAACTGGTCATTGAACTTAAGTTGGCTTTAAGGTCATTGTTAAATGATATCGGGGCAAATCACCAATTGCCCACAATGCATTATCACCTGCATAGTTATCAAGCTGTAAATTAACATGGTATCATCGGTGGTTCAGTTTCTTTTGTCTTCAGGATGTTGATCAATAATTTACCAACCTCATTAAAGTATTCATCGACCTCAACTTCGAGCTAATGAACCTCAATTACGTACAATTCAAAATTTCTCCATTTCTATATGTTTGTGGGGCAAATTTAAGGCTCCTAGCTAAACTTTACTGACGATAATGTAAGTAGATTATATACCTAGGCTTTAGTGTTAAGACGACATCAACCAGAGGGCGAAGGTTTCCTCAGTCTTGGTATATAAACTTTACGTAAGTAATGCTAGAGCTTTAATGTTCAACGAGAGTACCAGCGGTCGGAGAACCTATCCCTGTGGTACCCCTCGACCAAGTTCAGTGTCTCAACGTGCTATCGATCTTACATCTTTGAGAGCGATGTGTCAGATATGGTCAAATCATTTCAAGGTAACACTGACAAGACATTTACCATTGCATTGCAAGACCAGCAACACAGTGTCAATCAGATGCTTGCAAATCAACTTTATCGCCTTAAAACATCTGTGAGTAACATTCAAATGAGCCGTCTTGCAGGAGTGGTGTTTTCGATACAATTATTGTCTATTAATTAAAAGATTTTTAGAATAAAGAAAATCCAAGAATGATAATTGAACATGTCTTTTAACTCCAATGGCTTTGAAATTATTGATAAAACTGAAACAGAGTTCGTAATTGCTTCTTACCGTAAGTTGGCCTTTTCTGTAAATTGGGGATACTACAGCCTATCTTAAAATCATCCGGGAATGTTCTATTATTTATATACTAGAATTACGAATACTGAAGAATTGCTCTATCAAGTATCTTTATTAATAAAAAAACGTATTTCAGTACCATCCAAATTGATAGACTTGCTTTTTGCGTTTTTCATAATAAAATAGGGGATCCATGTGAGATTTATTTCGACGCTATGAGACTATCCCAAGTGAAAAATATAAAATCTTCAAGGGTTTGAACTAGAGGTTCATGGATAAATTCACAAATTGAATTGGGTTTTGGTTGGGGTTTTGGTAGCACGTTGGTGGTGCACGTGTCTTTCATCTTTGTGGGTAAGGCTCGATCACGACTGATTAAACTTACCTTGGTCACGTGGGAAGAGCGTTGTCCAGTCTGACCCTACCGGTCAGCGCAGGTTTTCTCCAGTATCCCGGTTTCTTCCGGTAGTCACATTGGACCCAGGAGGAGTTGACCTTGCCGGATATCTTAGTAAAACAGCTTAACTTGTCGGGTTATTCTGTATAAATAATTGCTATTTCACTTCACTTCACTCCACTACGCTGCGCTTCCTTTACTTTTACTTTGCCTTACTTTACTTTACATTACTTTACTTCTCTGTTTTCAATCGGTATTTTACTTCTTCCTGCATGCGTTTGTCGAACAACAACAAATTATAACAATTTCAGAGAAACGTCTTAATTGATGGCACACGGCTTTCAACCTCTGTTTATAGGAAGCCTATGTTCACCGGTTTATTTATAAATTTTGATAGTTTTATTCCTTTATCTTTTAAACGTGGTTTCTTCTGTACCTTCACTTAACTGATACAGTGAAACCCTGCCTTACGGCCACCTCGTTAATACGGCCACCTCGATATTACGGTCACTTTTTTTTGTCCCGGCAAAACGTCAATACATTTCCTAATAAAGATACCTCGTTAATACGGTCACCTCGTTAATACGGCCAACGGCCACATTGTAATGTTCCAAAGTTAAGAAATAACCCCGTTAATACGGTCACTCAAAAAGTGTCGACAAATGGAAATATATTTTGAGATACTAATAGGAGGCGTACATACAAACGTTATGAACAAGTGGCAAGCCAATTTTTTTAACAAGTTGGGAGCGAACCAGGAAACTGTTCACATCTATGACAGCGACAATGACGACCACGCAAATGATGAAGAAGCAGGAGCTTCAGTAGCGGCTTTGAAAGTAACTTCTTATTCGGAAGCAATAGCAAACCTTGAAGATGTTTTGCAGTTTTTACAGTCGAGGGGAAATATTATCACGGCAAACGAACTTTCGAAAGTCATTTCACGGACCCAGAGTGACCAACTTGAGAGAAAGAAGAGCCAATCAAAAGTCACTGACTCTTTTACTAAATCCTAACATTGTTATTTGAAAAGTTATAATAGCTTAACAAATTAATGTTTATTTCTTAGTAGATGCAGTATATTAAATTGTGCTATAGCTCAGTTCAATTAGGTCTTTGTTTAAACGGGGCTTTCATGACGTCTCCAACAAGGTTTTGATGACGTAAGAGGTCGGCTGTGAAATTTGATCTCACCCCGTTAATACGGTCACCCCGTTAATACGGCCAGATTTTTATGGCCCGTTGGTGACCGTATTAACGGGGTTCCACTGTATTATGAAACTTTCTCATCATACCACATTTTTCCTCACAAGTATAATTTCAAGCAGTTAACCAATTGTAGTTCACAGCACTTTGCTAACACACATCAACGTTTACATCTTAGACAAAACATATTTTGCAATCAAAGCTTACAATACACGGCAGTACTGGACTGCATGAAAGCATTGATCGCGAAGCTTTATTTAGCCACAAAACAGTGTTTTTTTCTCTGGGACACGAAAGTCAATGTGTTAACAAAGCGTTGTGAACTAAAATACATGTTAAGATTCCATTTTGACCCTGCAAAAGACTGGACAACTGTCTTCAGTAGCATGATTCAATGTTGTGAGATAAGATAGTTCTGAGAGGGCTCAGCAGAGCAGAACGTGGTCAGTAGAGCATTTTACATAGCCAGTCATCGAAATATTGGCGAAATAAAAGAGGTTCGAACTGTCTAACCGAATCCAGTTTATGTACGAATTATAATAGTTTTATTCCGTTATCTTTTATACATTTCGGGATTCCATATAACCTTAAATCGACCTTGCAACAGACCGAAGAAGTATCTTCCGTAATTGAAATTTTATTATCCCTAATGTATAGTAGAATGGTGTTAATGGTCGTCTGTTGGTGCTATAGAATGCCCCTTGATGCAAATGGTTGGGTATCTACGCTAATGAATGTAACTTTCTATGCAAAAAATGGTAATTGAAAGCGACAGAAGCGTTAATGAATGAGATTGAATAAAATGAATGTCGTTTTGCGTTAACGAGTTGGAGGTTGGCATTAATGATATTATATTTTCTGGTAATGAACAGCAAAAGGTGTAATATCAGTTGGAGTTGACTATGTGACAACTGTTCATTCTTTTATCATATTTCGCTGACAGTTTTAATTTTACCGTCAGGGAAATTCTCTGGTTGCTTTTACCTTGATTACACCTGTCAATACATTTCGAATGTCTTGTCGGTACATTCATCTCAAATTTCTTCTGTTCCTCCCACTTTCAAATTCCTGGCAATGCGACTGGGCAGGGGTGACATGGGAATATACGGTAACGCTTTGCCAAATGTGGTCAACTTGATAAAATTTTATATACTTCGTTATGCATTAACCTTTTATTAAGGACTGATTATTTTTGAGATCTTTTGGGTCAACCCACTGAGAATGCAATTCTGCGTGATGTCTTCATCGTTTACCAAGAGAAGTCAACCACATGAAAGGCAACTGGACTAGTGTGCGAGTATATGTCAAAATTTACAAATCCACAGCCTAAATTGGAAAATCAACCCACTAACATTAGTTCAAAATTTGTCCTTTATAACATTGTTAAAAATTGAGCAAGCACGCGAGGAACAAGACTTCTTTGCCCTTTTCTCCAGCCCTCCTCAAGGGGACTGCATTCACCCGAGCAGAGTACCACCAACACCAGACCATCTGATCCGGTGAACACAGTGTCCCCTTGAGGAGAGAGGAAGAAGAAGCAGAGGCAGGGTGTATTTTTCCTCAGTTATTTGCTCATTTTTTAACATTATAACTGACAAATTTTAAATTATGCTTAGTTGGTTGATTTGCGGATTTGTAAGCCGAAGAACTAACGTAAGGTTAGATAGAAGAGATCATGTTAAGAATAGTCCCCCCATTGTTTCCTCGTTCTTTAAAAACCATGAAAATGTGTATAAACCCTAACCCTAACCCTCACAAGTGGGTTTATACACATTTTCATGGTTTTTAAAGGACGAAAAACAATGGTGGAGAAGGGGGATTATTCATAGTATTATCCCATAGAAGTTCAGATAGTTTGGTGGTAGGGGATGTGAATCAGTGATTCCTCCTTCTCGAAGAGGATCAAGAAAGGGTGGAATACTGATTCTGGGGTTTGAAGGAATTGAAGTTGCACAAGAACTTCTAGGTTCTTCAGCTTCTCACAGATTCTCTGGTACCGCCATACTTTATCAAAAGGGCAGATTACATGGAGCAGGCATGCCGGTTTAACCGGGATGAATTTTATTAGACGATTGTGTAGGTGATTCCACGACGGTTGGTTTGGGAAGAGTCGTTTAGCGGAAAATGCAGCGGCAAAGTATGAATTCATCGTGAACAAAACAAAACGATGGGTCAGGCATCTTAATAGGGAAACTTTGACAACTGTGAACTAATTTTGCCCTATTTAGTCGTGTTTATTTCATTTTAATACCAGTTTTATGAATGTTCCCAAGTTGAAGACTGATTAAAGGTGATTTTACACGGGACGATTTTTAACGCAACAATGTTGCACAAAAATCGTGGCATGGCAAACGAGACAATTTTTTGTGCAACATGTTGCACAACGGCAGTGTTACATTGAACGATTTTTCTCAATTGAAATTAGGCAACATCTACCTCCCAGGCTTCGGCGTAGTTTTACTTTACACGACCAATACTAATAAACATAATAGCGATAACGCTTCGCAGGAAAAAGTTCATTAAAATGTTGCTGATATTGGAGTTTAGATGTGGAGGAACCGAAGGAACGTCAAAGAGAAATCTGGACAACAGCTTGGATAAACAGAAAGCTTGAATCACTCCATTCGTCAGATTTTGACCATGCACGTAACAAGATTGGCTTCAAAAAGGCAAAAAGGACTGAAAAAGTTCCATTGTGATGGTGTTTTATTTCCCTTTTCATGCTTTACTTACTTCAGTATTGAAGCTCTTACCATTTTGTTCACATATCTGCATTTACTAACTGCTTTTCCGGGCAAATGCAACTAATACTGCAAGGGACTCTGGGAGATTGCTGCGATAAAAATTGTTGGCTATGCTGTTACAGCAATCTACGCAACAATGTTGCGAACATTTAAAGTTAGTTCAAAGTTATGCAACATGTTGCCGCAGTCATCGTTGCGTTAAAAATCACTCGCAAACACCATGTTACACGTATCGATTTTTTGTGCAACATTGTTGCGTTAAAAACTGTAGTTAAAAATCGTCCCTTGTAACATCACCTTTACGGAGTGACTTGCTATTTTTATTTGCGTACTTGCTATTTGCGCCTGCAGTAATATTTGCGGTAGATATACCGTGCTGAGATTACACAATACCAGCACACCACGTGGTCTAAGGTAGATCGGACTACTTCTCGCTTTACCAATCGCTTTAATTAACCAGTTCATAAATTAATCTACAAAATAACCACTTCGATTGTGATGTACTTTTAAGACTTGAGCGAGTATGATTTTTTTTTTTTTTATATTTTTAATAAATTTTTGCAACCAACTCGACGCCGTGCGTGTTTTCGATTCGAGGTGATCTCTACAGTAATTATATTCAATTGACTGATATGGCTAACTTTCCGAATGCTTTAGCACTGCCACTTGTCACTTGAAGATGGAAATTTCTTTGAAAGAACATTAAAGGTACCGTGAATCCTGCTATGAAAACGGACGTCACAAACATTAACTCAAAGTGTATATATTCTCTAGATTACTGAGATAATTTCCTTGCACAACGTTGAAATACATTCTCAGACTGCTACAAACTCGGACCGTTTCGATCCATGCGGAGATTGCACCTTCTGTTTCGAGTATGCACACTAGTGGTGAATACAATCTCAGTACGGTGACAATCTCAGACCTCCACACCGGGATGAAACGATTACATGGAAGTTTTCAGCCCGGATTACAACTACGGGGATCCCGGTAAAGCTCGCTGGTCCGCTTACCGTGTAATCGAATCGATGAAAACTATATTTGTATAGACACCGGGCCAGCCCGCTCCATGTAAATCAGCCCCAAAGTTTCTCTTCCGTTTTCTGCAGCATTCCTAGGCAGGTTAATGAGGAAATACTTCTCAACAGCTTTCCGGTTTTATCAACTCATTTAACTACAGGAATAGGTGTAAGCCATTGGCTTTGGAAAAATCCTGTCATCTTAACCAGGGCAAAGTTGTGTTAAATAAATCGTCCTAGGATTCCTAGAAAGCCTGTCAGTTAATTTTTTTTGTCCGTAAGCTACAAAGGAAACAGTGTGAAGAGTCTGACCCCTTTAGAGTGTGGTCAGTTCATAAATCCTCCCTGCTCTTGGATTGACTGACTGACTTTCATCGAGCGATCCCGTAGCATTGCAAACGCCTTTAAAATAGAGGGTGAAAATGTGAGGCAAATTAAATTTAACCCATTTTTGCCAAAACAGCCTTTACTTATTCTCATGTGGCCAATGTCACAAATATTAACTCATCAAATGGAAGCTATCTAACAGCAGGAAGGAACTAAGAAACAACGATCTCAATTAAGCCATTCCTATATGGAGGGCCTTCCATAATTTTACTCTGGCTGACACCAGATGACTTCACTCGTCAAAGGGAGACCATCAAGGCAGGAATAGTCTGATATCATTTGTTAGGTTCATAATATATTCTGAATCAATTTGTGCCATAAGTAAGGGCCAGGCTGTGCTCAATATTAAGCAGTTATCCCTTTTTGTGTAATTACAGGCTCAAGGGCATTTACAACAGTAGAAGCATTTGGCCTATTGTCTGGGTTTTCATCAGTGCAGCAATGAAACAAACCAATAACAGGCATATAATCTTCCTTAGATGTGATGTCAAAAGGTAAAGGAGGTCTGGTTCCAAGAGCATTCAAGTATTCTTCATTATCTTCTACCAGAGAATCATTAATGCCAGACGTATCACCAAGTGTTGTGTTAACATCATTAGATTCATCTAGTAAGAATCAAAATGGAATTATATTAATTTAACCAATAATCACTGTTAACATAATTAATTGTTTTGAATATGTCTCCAACAATAATTTGTTATTAGATGCAGACAGGTGCATGAAACTGGAACGTGGAAAGGCTTGTGCTCATGTCAAAATTTCTTCCTTAGAGAGTATTTTGCATAGAAGCAATCTTCTTGTGCCAAGTTTCTCATCCCATTTCAAAAATTTAATGAAAAAAGCATAGTTCAGACTGTCTTTGAGAATATCACATGGTCTGGGGTGATGTTCAACAAAGTTGAATGTTTGCTGAAATGGACACATTTAAGAATCAGAGAAGAGGACCTTTTTGTCATAGCAAGGCTGTTAAAGAGCAGGACAAACCAAGCTTTTTTGATTTGCTGGACAATTTTTTGCTAAGATAATTTGGATAGGATTGGGGTAATGGACAAGATTAGACACTTTGTTGCTAACCCATTAAATTTAAGGGCAAGGATGGATTTCGACATTTTACTCTGGCCAATGCCAGACAATTTTACTAGTCCGAGGGAGAATCCCAGAATCCCTACCCCTTAATGAGTTAAAGTATATGACTTGAGTGTACATTTTACAGATGCAGAGATTTAAGCAAAATCCTCCTTAGTTGGTGTGAGCACCGCGATATCCCTTACGCCGAAAGGATCCTCACTATGTACGGTTTCCAGGAAACCACCTGTGGAGACTGCAAGGAGGCTCGTACTCTCAGATCTGCCTCTTAGTACAAACGTGGGGCGGTCAGTCTGCATTAGTTACCAAGAAAAAATTTAAAATTTACCGAGAAAATCAACGTGAGGAATCGAAAGAGTTAACATCTCCCAAAGAAGTAATCCAAATGGATAAATATCAGATTTGTCGGTTATTTTTCCACAATTAAGTGCCTCTTTGGGTTTCCATGGTTCAGATCCAACGTAAACATCGTCTTCATTTTTCAAGCCGCTGAGATCGTCTTTTAGACGAAGTGAAACACCGAAATCGCAAAGCTTTACTTTTTCAAAATTTTCTCGAACGAGGACATTAGCACTTTTAATATCCCCATGGAGTAGCTTGTGATTGTTGTGAAGGAAATCCAGGGCCTTTGCAATGCTCCAGGCGACTTTTAACATTTCGTTAGATGTAAATGTTTCTTCTAAGAAAGATTTTTCCTCTATCAAGTCCATCAGTGACCTGTCACAGTCCTCCATTGCAAGACACAAATCACCTGAAGCAGTCCCAGTGAAGGCACGGAATTCTACGATGTTTGGATGGTTTCCAATCTGTTTTAAAACGCTTGCTTCAATGGCCAATCTTTCTTTCATGTTGTCGCTTGTCTTCGAATGGGTTTTCTTGATGGCCCATGGAGAATTAACATTGCCATTCTTGTCCGGAGTTCGTTTGTATCGGTACACGGAAACTCCAGTTCCGTAACCAAGTTTCAGCATGAATGGTGAAGATGGAATGTGCAGAGTAGGGAAGGCACAGATACTTTCGTGTTTGTTATTTTCTTCATCCATAATATCATTTTATTGCAATTACTCAATGACTTCTAACTTTTTCACACGAGATTTAAGGACGAAAGCAGCTTGTCGAAGAGTGGCAGAACCAGATACAAGAATTTCCGAAATTTAAATTTTCCTTCCTGTGTGATTGAGATTTGTGATTGGTTAAAGTCTGTGGCCGTAAGAAGACTGAGACTGAATTTTATCAACATGGCGGAGGAACTTACTTGGAGAAGAAATTGGAAACCCAACTTTGAAACACAACCATGGAAAGTTATTAATACCACGAGAAGAACCTATTTAATGAAATACTATTTCGAAGAGATTTCGTGTTCGTATAAAATTGCCATTAGTGATTATGAAAATATCTGGTTCGAAGAAATAGGTGAATCAATTTTTAGTGACAGAGCCAAGGTACCGAAACTATGACCCCTGATACATCTTGTGTAATTTGTTAGTTTCTCAGTTAGATATATATGCAGGGACGGCGAAGCCGGGGGGAGGGACTAGGAGCTGTTGCCCCCCACTTTTTTCCAAAATAATGTTGAAACAACTACTTTTCCGAACATTTGTTGTGAAATTTTCCGGGGAAACATACAAAAGGCTGTAGTATTAGTATCACTAGTACCCCATTCGAAATTTCACTCCGCCGTCCTTCATATGTGCATGATTTTAAATTTTTGATCCCTCATGGGAGGATTGCGAGCAGTTTTTAGTCAATCTGATATTTTATGGAAATTTATATCATTTCACACTCACTCATTTTAGACAAATTCACAAAATGTTCTATGATTTGTAGACACTAAATCCTAACGTAGAGGCACGGAACTCATATTTACTGAATCACTTGCATGACAGCCTCTCTGACTCATCTATGGCTAACTCCTTCTCTGTTAAAGAGGTAAAGTGATTTATGGTTGCATGACTTTAATTCTTATTTTTGGTGGAAGAAAATGACCAGACCTGATTAAGCTACAGAATAAGTTACATAATATATAATGTAATAATAATATATAATATATAATGTATATAATATATAATAGATATAATAATATATATAATATATATAATACATAATATACATAATACATAACATAATAATTAAGTTACATAATATATAATGAATGCTGGAGTACTATTTTCAACATACAGTAGATTTGTATGGATAACCATTAATTGAGTTATTTTGATTGAAAAGGTTATGCATGTATGTGCAAGGAGGTTATGTTTGAAGTACTGTATAATGTGCACAAAGACCTAACACTCTTAATAGACAAGTGTAACAAATGTGATATATGCTGCTAGTCCACTATAAATTTTAAATTTTATATTTTTACATTATATACTTTTTTAATATTTAAGATTTTATATTATACATATATCCCATCTATTTACTTATTTATTTATTTATCAATTTATTTAATTATTTTTTTATTAAGGTTTCTTTTTTTTTCTTTAAGTAAATTGTAAATAATTTTAACTTTATTAAGCTAAGATAAACCTTAATGTGTAAATAGTGTCTCCAACTGGTTTTTTCAAGCTAAATATCAATGACACTTTAAGAAAAAAAAAACAAAAAAAAAGTTGTAGTCATTCACTTCATCATTGTTGTACAGAATTTATGTTTACCAATGGAAATCAAGTTCATCAGAAATCTTGTCAGTCTATATTATTGGTCTGATAAATATAATTTTGTCACAATCTACCACTAAGTTGTCCCATATTTACCCAACCTTATTGAGTTTTGTCTAATTTTGATGCATTATTTTCACCAAATCAATGCTTTTTACTTTACTGTGTTAATATAAGTCATTCCTTTCTAGGAGGAGGCATTGAATGATCAATTAATCATGTGTCTTAAATCTAAACTTCCAGCTGGTATTCCATTTTCCTGGGAATTTCATTGTTCACTTGATGAAAAACACATGGTTAGTGGGAAGGAGCACTGCTGTACAAGTCTTAGACTGAATTTAAAGAATGGTATATCTTACCAGCTAGGTCTTTCAATATAATTGAGATGCAGTATCTCAATACTGTAGAGTGAAAAGGTTGATGTTTGTCTTGTTAAATCACACTGGCAGAATGAAAACAAGCCTGAACGTTAAAGTGCTTTGAAGAAACCCTCAGTCATGAAAGTTTTGGGAATTTTCATAACCTTTCTTTTGTACAAACTTCCCAATAAACAAGCCTTTTTTCACAGGACCTAGAACAAAGTTAAATGTTAAGTTTGACAAGTAACTGGCTATTTCAGAAATAGTTGAATGCTCATACCCATGCATGTTCTAAAACCAAGGATCCATGTGGCCTTGCGTTGTTGCGGTCATAATTTAACTGTTTATGAACAACCTTAGTGATCTCTGATGCAATTTTTGTTTGAGAAACGTGAGAGCTTGGATATATCTTAGAGAGATGAATGATCGTCAAGCCCTGTACTCAGAAAACGATTCTGAGCCCCAGACGGGGATCGAACCCGCAACCTTCTGATGACCGGTGAGACGCTCTAACCATTGAGCTACCGAGACTCAGATGGCGAGCTAAGGTGCAAGTTCGATGTATATCTGCAACCTAAGCAGAAGCCACTGTATATTAGTAATGGCTACAGGGCCTGAGTACAGGGCTTGACGATCATTCATCTAACTGAAGATATATCCAAGCTCTCACGTTTCTTAAACATAAAACTGCATCAATCAGTACTAATATATAGTGGCTTCCGCTTAGGTCACACATACATATTGAACTTGCACCTTACCTCACCATCTGAGTCTCGGTAGCTCAATGGTTAGAGCGACTCACCGGTCATCAGAAGGTTGCGGGTTCGATCCCCGTCTGGGGCTCAGAAATCATTTTCTGAGTACAGGGCTTGACGATCATTCATCTCTCTTAATGATCTCTGGGATTTTATGGACATGCATCAAAATTATTCTGCGTTGTGTGTTTAGTCAGTGTTCTCAGGGGGGTGGAAGCAAAAGATCTGAAGGTGTACAAAAAACTCATGGAAAAACAAGAAATTACTTGTGGAGAACTCTGACTGGTGCAAGTTCCTTACTACGTTACGAATTTTCACATGCAAAAGTCGCTATGTAGAAATTTTAAGTTCTGGAGATACAAAATATTATCATTCCTAAGGCTTGTAATTTGAAATACTGAAAACATGGAAACTTTGCAGAGCAGAGGATAACACGAATCTTAGCTGAGCTATTGTTGACAATTCACTAATTCTAGTAATATTTCAAGTACGAGTTGGTGTTCTTCCTCCGATTTCTTGGTACGATGCCACAAGTAACACTTAAAAAACCAGAATGAGTGCTTTATTAGATATAAAACACGATAGATTCGATGAAGTTATTCTACGAGCTTTTTAAATGCATGGCTTCTAGAAACTTTTTTTGTAACTTGAAAATAAAGATCAAAGTCCAGCATAATACTTTAAGAGCAGGCATGCTCACAATAGAATTGAATTATTAAGTAAAACAAGATCTAACCTTTTTTTGTTGACATCACAATACCATCACAGATTTCAGTTACATAGTGGCAGGCCCCTAGATTTATAATTACAATGTATCCTGTCGACCAATGAGAGTGCGGAATAAAATGAACAATTACAAGTTATGAAGACAGAGTGTACAGCACAAAAATGACCAAATATTCAGATAACGAGTGTGGTATTGAACTGATGTGGAGTTTAGCGAAGGATGAAGTTTAGTAATGAGCAGCCTGCGACGCAGACCATCCAAAAAACCGTGGTTATATCTGCGGTGCAGGCTAAGTAATCAGTAGACTTCCGTGTAAAAAGCCTTTTCAGGGGAGCAAGGAAAAATGATGCTGAAGTCTTCTACAAGAAAACAGAGTGCCCTGAATCACGATGGCGAGAAAGGATACTTGTAGTGGGAGGGTTAGTGCGTTTCCAGAAACGAAACGTTAGGTATTGTTTTTATTAGACATAATGATTTAATTCTATTGTATCCATCGCTGTTCTTAAAGTACTATCTTCATTTTCAAGTTATGATTCCGACCTGGTCAACCATTGGCCGTTGTACCTTTTAATACGCCACCTGTCGAAGAAAGTTTGATTATTGATGTTTTCTGAGCCACAAAAATCTTACGTGAATAGTGAGCGAGGTCCATATCAGATATGTAGATATGACACGACTGTGGTTTTCCTTTTTGTTTACCTCATGATTATTAACGAGCTTTACCAGGCAAAATGAAGAACATAGACAAATTAAAGGCTTTCTGACAAAATAGTACCGTGTGAATGAAAAAACCCCGTAAAACTTGTATCTTTGATTCTAACGCAACAATGCTGAAGACTTTATTTGTGTTAAATATTCCTGTTTCAAAAAATATGCAAAGCGGGGTTACCAAGGGTTGAGAACTAAGTATTTCGATTGTGAAAAAACATTAAAAATATGGTGAACTTCGCTCATTGCGTTTATATCCCACCAAGTTACTGAGAATCATGTTTCGATGAATTACTTCACTGCTGATAAACAGATATGATTGATAAACTTTTTTTTGTCCTTTATTTTTAATCAAGGAAATTTTGCTTTTCATTGTCAGATGAAAGAACATCTGGTTTTCCCGTTGTTATCAATGGTTGGAGAACTTCAGAGAAGGCAGCAGGAGTTAGTTAAAATAATTAAGAAGAAGGACTACGAAATACAAGAATATAGGAACAGTGGCGCAGTACTTTCAAGAAGTTAGTGCATTGTAGTTTCTTTAATAAGCAATAGATACAAACTATTTCAAATTATGGCAAAAACAGAGTTTCAGATTAGACAATGTGGTTTGGCAATGACGTACGGTTCATTGTTGATAGAAAAGTGAAAATTACCTCGGTAAAACTCCATCACTGCATTCTACAGGCTGCATAAAGTGCAACTGCATGAGAAAACTCCCCCAAAAGACCAAAAACCCCCCAAACAATTATGTATTCCAATGTGCGCAGTACTTTTGTTGCTCTTTAAAACGTTACGAAGTTGGTCCTTTTACACTATGTACAGAAAGTCCTAATTTCTATATTTTTTCTAATGCCATTGTCGAAGGTTTTTGATATACAATATCCAGATATGTCAGATTATTTGATTTATGGGCTGCAGTGACGGAGGGGAAAAAGGTTTAGCTGTGGTAGTGGCGGTCGTCTAACTTGAAATAGTTCCCAGAGAAACATAATGGGGGACTGAGGTCTAATTGCGGTCGTACGTGCCTCCGTTGGGCTCCTAACAATTTTTAGTTGTAACGGGTTTTGGAAGAAATGTTTTGCCTGTCGAAGTTCAAAAAATGTCAGTTGAAGAATCCGGGTTACATATTGTTATCTTATATGACCAAACAATCATTAAACAGCGTTGTATTCATCGAGTTAGATCTGCTGTTGTGAAACTGACTAAACATGGACAGGTTGTACCATTTATTTTACGATGTGTAAGTAAAGAAGTTATTCTACGTAGTGGAGATGTGCATCCGCTTCCTGGCCTACTTTTATTCAGCAAAACCATCATCTAAACCTTGAACACAGTGCAAGGAATTTCGTTTACTCGACTAAGCAACTGTTCGATTATAGTAAAGCCGAATGCCTTCCAGCAATTGACCCCGGTTTAAAACTTCGATTACACACTCTTGATCTTCTCAGTACTGCATTGGTTGACTACATGAGCCGTTTCAAAACATCATGGATACTAACCATGGAGTATACCCGGCGTAATAAAATAAGAACATTTGCGAAGTCAAAGAAATTTAGAAATCCTGATTACTGTGTTATAATCTCCCCTAACATATATGCTAATAAGCCCATTAGTACCTGTTGTATAATTTCACGGATGCCTAAACAGAGAAAGAGTGTAATTTCTATTAGAATCACAGCTTGGAACTCTTATGCTGAACAAGTCTGTAGTCGTGGCAATAAACAATTACGAGGAACAAATTGTATTTTTGTACCGATTACAGTAAATAAGGAGAACCAACAACAGCACAAAAAAGTTACCCTTCCAAGAGTTTGTTTAATCAACGCACGCTATCTCTTGTTCAAGATCGATGAGCTCACCATGTTGTTACAGATGCACTCAATGAACTTAGTTGCTATAACAGAAACTTGGCTTCGAGAAGATATTGATAACGAACTGGTCTCAATTTTTGGGTGTAATATGTTTCACAAGGACCGCTCATGCCGCCGGGGTGGGCGTATCTGTGTTTATGTCTCACAAGATTCCTCGGCTAAACGTAGAATAGACTTGGAAAACTCAAGGTTTGAGTGCTTATGGCTTTGGTTGCGGCCTACATGTCTTCCCAGACCGCTATCGGGTATAGCAATTTGTGTCTTATATCATCCACCCGGACAACCTGTGCAAGAACACCGAGATCTAAATGAATATCTAGTAACTACCACCGACACATTACGTAACCAGTATCCTGACGGTGGTCTCATTTTTCTGGGTGACTTTAATGACTTCAATATGTCTAGCTTGGCTACTAATCACATTTTAAATCAAGTTGTTGAAGCACCAACTAGAGGTTCATCTATATTGTATCTAATAGTCACCAACCTGCAGAATTTTTATCAAATTCCCCGAGTGTTAGTCCCATTGGGGACTGCTGGCCACAATATTATTACATGGGTACTTAGTTCGGAGCATGTTAATAGACCGCATGCAAAGCCTGTCAAACGATCGGTACGCAGCTACCCCCTGTCTGCTGTTAACGGATTTGGGAGAAAGGCTACTTCGTTTAATTGGTTCATTGAGGTTGGTACAAGACCCAGCGTTGGTGATCTTAATTCGTCTTTCACATCACACTTGACTGAGGCTATCGACCGCATATTCCCTCTAAAGACCATAAAATGCCATCAATCGGACAAGCCCTGGATAGTTCCAACTGTCAAGGCGCTTATCAAGGATCGACAAAAAGCTTTTCATAATAGAAATAAACCCTTGTTCCAATCATTAAAATACAAGGTTCAAACAAAAATAAAGGAAAAAGACATTCTATAAAAACAAAACTCAACATCTTAGAAAGGACGACTGTCGCAAATCGTGGAGTATTGTTAATAAAGTCTCTGGGAGATCTGCGAAAACCAACCAATTTTCCTGGAACGCCATTGAAAGATCTTGAGTAATACGGCGTTAACCAATGCTTTAAATGAATACTACATATCGGTAAACTCGGACGTCCCACCCCTTGACGTGTCTCTTTTACCAGCTTTCGTTCCGTCAAACCATCCTGTACCCACTATACAGCTCTACGAGGTTTGCAAGTATCTACTCGCGGTTCAACCCTTTAAAGCTTATGGACCCTACAACGTTCCATGTCGTATTTTGAAAGAGTTTGATTTGGAGTTGGCTGAACCAGTGACCACTATTTTCAATGTATTACTTTCGTCTGGAGTGGTTCCAACAATCTGGAAAGAATCTAACGTCACACCAGTCCCAAAAATGCAACAACCTATAGGTGAGGGTGACACAGACCAATATCACTAACACCTTGTCTGTCTAAGGTATTGGAAGACTTTGTAGTGACATGGCTGATTGATGACGTGTAGAATGAGATTGACCCCCGCCAATTTGGATGTCTAAAGGGTACATCTACGACCTATTGCCTTTTAGATATGATCCATACCTGGCATTGCTATTTAGATGCTCCAGGTAGGCACCTAAGCATTTGGTTTTTAGACGTCTCAAAAGCGTTTGATCGTATTGGTCTTAATATTCGTATTGGAGAACTGATAGATTTGGGTGTTAGAAGTTCTTTGATACCTTGGGTTATCAGTTTTCTTTCTAACCAATGACAACGCGTCAAGCTTGGTGAATCAGTCCCTGACTGGCTCCCTGTCAATGCAGGTGTTCCTCTGGGGACAAAGTTGGGACCAATTTTATTTCTTATAATGGTTAATGATTTGAGAACCGCAGAGCCTGATAAAAGAATGTGGAAGTATGTAGACGATGTGTCCACTTCAGACAATCTGCAGAAGGATAGCATCTCAAACACCCAAGCCACACTCGATGCGGTAAACTTATGGACTTCAGACAACTGAATGCGCCTTAATGCTAAGAAGTGCAAAGAATTCCGATTATGTTACTTTAGGGAGATCCCTGAATTATCACCGTTGATAATTAACGGTCACGCACTGGAAACAGTCTATTCTCATAAGGTCCTTGTGTTGATTATTCAGAAAAACTTAAAATGGAATGAACATATAAATTCAATTATATCTAAGGCATCAAAGCGCCTGCACATTCTCCGTGTTCTACGCCGAAGTGGTGTTCCCATTGTTGACTTTATTACTATCTATGTATCGCTAATACGCTCAGTTTTAGAATACTGTTGTGTAGTCTAGCATAACGCTTTGCCCTGTTATCTGTCAGATGAGGTCAAGAAAATTCAAAAGAGTTCTGCGTATTATCTAGCCTGAAAAATCGTATAACGAGGCCCTACTATTGACTGGACTCCTGCGATTAGATATTAGGCATCAAGACCTTTGTGTAAAATCCTTAGCAAAGATAACTGAAGGTGGTCCGCTTTCAAAGCATCTGACTCAGAGTAGGGCATGTGCACATAGCTATTTTATTAGAAATTCGAACAATTGGACATTGTATAAATACAGGACTGAACGCTTTAAGAAAAGTTTCTTTCCAAACACAATCGTAACCGCTAATAAGAAAATGTAGATTATGAATTTCTCTTAATAAAAAAGTATTTTTGATTGACAACTTTTTATAAGATAATTCTTTAATTAATTGTGTAATTCGCTGTTGTAACTTGTAACCCAGTCCCCTTGCTAATTCTTTTTCTTCCATGTAAATTTTAATAGTTTTTTGCAAACAGATTTTAATTCATTTTTAATGCGAGAATGTGTTATTAAATATTACATTACAATAAAAAAGAGTGTATTTTCTGTATTATCATAAGAATTGATATTTTTAATACTTTGTAAACTTATGCGGTTTTGGGTCTTAGACGTAATAAGGCATCTAACTTGCACGTTTCCAAAACCAGAATATCTGTGGAACGAGGTGTGAGATAACAGAGGTAAAATACCGCGGTTACAACAAACAGCAAACATGAAATATCCACATGGCCAGGATTTTCCTGCTTTTCCCATTTGTTGTCCGCAGTTTCTGCGTGCAAGTGAACAGTTTACGTATACCGCTAATACGAGAATTCTCGTTTATTTTTCTGAATAATGATTTAATGCTTTGAGAGATCTGGGAAATTTTTTTCAAGCGTGAAACCTGTCAGATACCGTGCTTTTCGATATCCGTGATCATAATATGACGGGTCAAATGCAAACATTAGTCAATGCGTCTGAATAGCACAGGACAGTGTTTCAGACATAATCTAGTGTGAATAGTTTTCAAAAGGTTTGCAGGTGAAAATCTCAGCGCATTCTTTTTATGTTGAAAACGTCCAGGTAGGTAACGTAAAACGTATTCCTCTCATTCCTCTCAAGTCCCGCTGATGTTCCCAGTTTCCATGGACAGAAATTGAAGGCAGGCAGCAGTTTGATCAGCGGGTGCAATTTCTGAACAAACACGAAATTGCAAGGTGAACTTTAAAAGCAACCAAATTAAAGGAGTTTGCTAGTGAAAGCCTTCTTCTTGGTAAATTTTAGCACAAAACCTCAGTTAACGAGCCGTGTTTTTCTGGTTGACGCCAAGTTCAGTATTTATCTTGTCACCTGACGGATTAATTTACAAATATTCTGAGACACGAAAACCATACATTTCAGGAGGTTTGGAAACCTATTTGAAGACGTGGAAATGCCCTTAGCGATTTTTTGTTTCGCGATTGTCATCCTGGTGTATGCAGTAACCCAGTGACAGTCCACGCAGACTGGATCGAGCATCGTATAGTTTGAAAGGCCCAGAAAATGAAGCCAGCGAAATTTGACCTCGCCATTACTAAGGGACCAAAGTCGTTGTAAATCTTTTTGCCCAGCACTTTCAAAAATATTTCCTGATCCTCCATATGGCAAAATAGAACAACTTCGTAGGTCGGAAGACAACTTTATCAACAGAAACTCTATACGAACCATACAGAAGTCTCACAGTTGGTCTCACTTCTCTCCTCTGATCCTCCATATGGCAAAATGGAACAACTTCGTAGGTCGAAAGACAGCTTTATCAACAGAAAACAACAACGCCATCCACTGACAGAAAACCCTATACGAACCATACAGAAGTCGCACAGTTGGTCCCTTCGCAATAGTCGCCGTAATCCACTTCCGGCTTCATTTTCTGAACATGGAGTGCTCTATCCATTATTCTGTAGAGATCAGTGCTAGATTCACGCTCCAGTTCATCCTCGAGGGTCTCACGAGTGTAGTGCATACACCAGAATGATAATCTCGCACGCGAGATAACGGCGCCTTTAAAACAAATATAAAACAAACTGTCATCCTTTCTGAGTGCGGTAAGACGTGCACTACTCGACGTATTAATCAGGCATAGCCAAATTTATTGCTCAGAGATGCAAACTTTGCTAAATCTTGGGGATTTAACGGGCTTGTTTACACGGAGTAAGCGGTGTGATCATCAGACTCTCGAGAAACAATCTAGCTTTGAAGAGCTGTTACAGAATTTTCAAGGTCAAATACTTGTGTTATTTAATGTTGTAGACAAGCACTGGTAAGAATTTTCAGCAATATATGGCTAAAAAAATGTGCCTTGTGGATTTTGTCCTATCAAATCTATATAAACCCACCATCTTAAAATTGTCTGTGAAGGAACCAACGCGCATACTTGTCAGCGGTAGTGTCTTCGGCTTCTGGCGTTCCTGGCCATGTCAGGTTATGTTCGGCCGGTGAGCTGGTGCCTCACGGTTATAGGAAGCCTTGAATTATCCCTGGGACAGGAAAATTTCCCCAGCTTTTGAACGAAACAAATGTATAAGATATAGTCTTTTTAACTGTAAGTCTAAGCCGCGGTCCGGTTGAGGTTTGACTAAAAAGTTGATCAAACCAAGGATAAAGTCGGTTCAACATTGAAGAGTTGCCGGCCGCTTCTTATGACTCCGACTGAGGAAATGTTCTGGAAGTTAATTCGGCATCGGCAGGCAACTTTACCAAAGTGCCGATTCTTTCTTCGTTGATAATCTGAACTCTATACTCCGTACTTAGACTCGTAACTCCGCGCTTTGAGTTCTCACTCCGCACCGACTCCTCACTCCGCACCGACTCCTCACTCCGTGCTCCGCACTGCGCGATTTCCACCATATCAAGATGTCACTGAATGTAAATATCATGATCAAAATAAAGTTGAGCTGATCCGCTAATATATGGCAGCATGTCCTTCGCCGTTGAACCGTAAGATCAGGCTTGGCCTGAAACGGGTTGTTCGAGTTAAAAGCGACGACAACCAGCATCACTTTCGTGAGCAAGTTTTATGTTTGCTTCGCTACATTAGAAAGAACATGGTCGACATAAACGATAGCATAGTTCAACCAATCAAGACGAAATTGTAGTAAATCGTTTTCGGAAGAAAGGGTTATATCTGTTACGTATTTATTTAATTCAAATGCTATTGGCTCTTCTGCATTGTTAAAATTTGAAAAATCTGTAAAATTAATACAGGGAATTTACTCCTCACCGTGTTTCTCGAAGGTCTCCTGTGTACGTGAGGTACCACTCGACTGGCCGAACATAACTTCTAAACTGCCGAACAGGAGAACTTGTGAGGAGTGCCATAACTGCATTCGAGATTTTCCGAAGATAATTTCAAGAAAAGTTTTATGATGTTTGGCATATCTGGACGATGTATGGCAGTTCTATACGATACTGAGAGTTCAACATGTTGTTCGGCGAAACTACGTGATGTTTGGCAGAAGAACATTGTGTTGAGCGGATCTATTGGTATGTTCGGCATATCTGAAAGACACCCATTAAATTTGACAATATGTCCGGCAGATTTGACCGTCTGTTCTGCAGAGTTGACAATATGTTATGCAGATTCAACATTACGTTTGGCAAGTTAAACATGGAGAACGTGAGCAGGGTAATCCCACACATTGATATTTTGTTGTTGTTAATCCAATATTTAACTGTCTTTTTTCCGCTACATTTCCTTCCGTGCACTTTAAAGACAAACAGTGAGTAAGAAAGCAAGCAAATTATGGAAAATAAATTTTGCTCTAAATGGATTAACCTTGTGGCATATTGAAGTGGTACAGTTGTAATACTAAAAGAATATTTTTCACATACTCAACAAAACAAACATACCCTTATCTTTTTTAAACAAAAACCTATTATTTTTAATATTTATGTTATCTTTTTATTTTCTAGAAGCATTTGAGACACCAACATTTGAACAAGATGCATTCTGTAAGAAAATGACAGTCTCAGAGGTATCAATTAACTCGAATTTATAGTATACTGGGGTAGAGGAAAGACTACTTCCTAACATCTTGGATTATTTATGTAGTAGGTTAAACAACGAAAGCCATTTGATATAGACCTGAAAGTTCAGAATACAACAGTGAAATTTTGGTTGTGACATGGTCCAAACATGCGATGTTTAACGTAGTTAAAGTATTTACCGTGAAATCTTGCTTGCTACCTTGTTCATGAATGATAGCTGATTTTTTATATGCTTAAATGTGCACGTTAGTTGACCTTATCGTCACTCAAAGTTATTCTCTACACCAAAGCTGTTAGGGCCAATTTGAATGTTTACTAAAGAATAACAAATTACTTGTGGTGCTATTTTTAAATAAAGTCATTATGGTGATCTACAAGAGATAGCTTAGTCGACAGAATGCACACAATTGCAGTGCTGTTGATCATGAATGTTCATCGATGTATGTGAATAGCTATAAACTCAGGATATCGTAACTTGTAATAGTAAGCAAAGAGCTTATATTTGTCCAAAGGACTTTTAAGACTGGGCTTGTTTTTGCTGGAGCTTATTTTCGATGGGTGTTATCGCTGTCACTTTGCATTCAAAAGGTTGCTTCTACTGACATTTTTGAGGTGCTAACAAAGATATAACATAGTGTAGTGAAAAGGAAATTGAAAAGCTTCGCTAATAGGCTTGTTTTTTGGAAGGTTAATATGGGATGAATTTAAGAATTTGATTAATTTAATAAAGTAACGAAGGGGCTCATTTAATTGTTGGCTTAATATCCGAAGTTTACAATATTTGATATGAGTTCCGATCTACATATGATCTGGTAGCGGGTGGATTTAAAATGGGTATCTCGTACACACAAGGTTCAAATCTGAACTTTTTTTGTATTCGAGGCCAAATTTGTCTCAAGATTCGTTCATTTTCGCGCATTTTCCTAGGAATTTCTTCAAGTTGTCGGTAGTTGTGCCGTGAAAGCTTGTCAAGTGGAAAACCAAGAACTGTACAAACAAGTCATGATTAAAAAGAAATGGATTGACTTCAAAAACAACCCAAGTACGTAGCGCAACTTTGGGCCATACTGCAAAATCGATCGATATATTCATCCATGTGTGGCTTTCACTCTTGTTGTCATTTCGTAATTTGTGGTGATTTAAGTACTACAGTGCTAATGGTCGAAGTCAACTGGAAAACTCAAGTTTCTGAGTTTTTCACATCGATCTGGCTACGTTTCTCCTTTGAACTGAACTGTTTTGTATTCTCGAATCATTAAATCAGTGGCTTCATCATTGGAAATGTTATGCGTTTCCTATGATGATCTGTTTTCGCCAATCTGTCTATCTTTTTGTTTCTCTTTTTCTTTGTCTGCTTTCCCATCTGTCCATCTGTCTCTGTGTATGTGTCTGCCTCTCTGTGTGTGTCTGTCATCGGTTTGGCTGCCTGCCTGATGAATTTCTTTCGTGGGATAAACATATTGATAATATATCTAAGAAAATTTCATCAGGAATTGGTGCGATTAAAAGACTTAAGCCTTTTGTAGATCGAGAAACATTGAAATCTGCTTACAATGCTCTCGTATTACCGCACTTTGACTACTGTTGCGAAGTGTGGGATTCTATAGGTATATCCCTTTCTTATCGTTTACAAAAACTACAAAATAGAGCTGCCAGAGTAATCACGGGCCGCAAAAATGAACATGGTCAGTCTGCACTTGCTCTACATGAACTCGGATGGAAAACTCTAATTGAACGTAGGAATCAGTTCGTAGCCAAATTGATGTACAAAATTACTCACAACTTGGCGCCAAAATCACTAACTAAGATTTTTCACAAATCTAATGCTTCTATGAAATATAATCTACGGGGCTCATTTGATAAACTTAATATACCATTACCAAAGACTGAATTTCTTAAAAAGAGCCTGAGCTATAGAGGAGCTAGGTTGTGGAATACTCTACCATACGAAACGAGAAATAAAGATTCTTTCTACTCATTTAAATCACGAATCTCCGCAACCAGCCGGAAATAAAGTCTTTAAAATTTTATATAATTTACAATTCTTGTAATATATAACACCTATAATTTTTATGCGTGATAATAGTTTTAAGATTTTTATTCATATTTGTAAAGTAGAATTAATCCTACGCCCCTCTTGAAAATCAGTTATACCTGAATGCGGTAAGCGTAATAAAATAAAGTTGTTCTATCTAGTTTGTCTGTCTACCTACCGGTCTTTTTTCACTTTCCAACGTCGACCCAGATTTTTTCAAGATATTTTTTACTTCATTTCTAGCCTCCGATTCTGACGAAGATGGAACTTGGGGTACGTTAGGTGAGCCCTCTGGATCCCAAAGTCTTCCCTCGCATTCTTCAAGTGGACATCCGGGGTCCTCATGGGATGCAAAACTTCCCCCTTCTCTAGTTGTGGAAACCGAATCTTCTCCTGTGAAACACAGCTCTACAAAAAGTCCTCCGACCAAAAGCCCGAACAAAATGTCGTCGTCCGAGAAATCGCCGTCAAAAGTAAGTTAGGTAGTTAAGGAAATGGTTTTGGAAGAACAACGAATCAAACAACGTTTTTCAAGCTGTAGAGTTCATCATAGTTATGACTGTATGAGTGAGGATGCGTTTTAATTGTTTGTTGTTTTCTTTTTTTTTTTTTTCCTGACATAATTTTTAAAACTAGTTATTGAATTTTGATGATGTAGGACGTAGAACTGAGACGTCGTGAAGATCTTCGACGGAGGTTAGCAGATGAAGCAGAGAAGAAGAAATTCAAGAAAAAGAGAAAACTGAAAATATAACAATCCCGAATTGCCCTCACCAATTTCAGAAAGTCAGGAATGTTTTCCTTAGGAAGGTACCGTAACTCGTGTAAAGAGAATTGCGACAAGAGAACAAAATTTGATGAGATAAGACGAGGCACATCGTGCTGTCCATTTTTTCAACTAAAATGATTTGTCTGCAAAAATATGTGAGCTAATGACGTGGAAAGATCTTTCTAAATGTCAAAGTGAAGTGACGTGCGAAATATGACACAAAATGTGGACCAAGTTTTTTCCATATCGGAACATTATTTTAGCCGACGTTAAATTTGTAAAACATCGCAATAATTTATCACCATTTACAATAATTAGGAAGGACCATACTCGCGACAAGTCAATGTGAAATTGTAAATAATGCGCAAGAAAACAAAATGGTTATTTTAGGAAGATTTTTTGGACTCGCTATTGAGAGGTTAAACGTTTGGATAATATCATTTGATTTTGAAACGAATTCGCAGGAGCGTCATCTACGATTAGTGACGCCTATTTCTTTTTTATTTCTGATGTAACCTCGTACCCAGGGTCATATCTTAGCTCCCCGCTATACTCACCGCTACGATATGAAAGCCTGAGTACGAAGTTGTCTCTGATGTTGCTATCAATTATTCTTTTCATACCGTAAATGGGTTTCTGGATCCCTGACTGCATTCTCCAAAATGTAAACAAACACCCGTCCTGACATCAGATGGGAAAACCCTCGCGAGGGGTGCGTGCACCTCAGGACCGATTTATATGTCAAATTTATGTTATGTAGAATGTAATTAACGCCCCGTGAAGAATAAGAAAAAGTAAAAACCTAACTGTGAATTATCAACCCTTGCTTTACTGCGCGAAGGACATTGCGAGGGCCGAAGGCGCTAGTGGGCGAGGGTACGAACTTCGATGTGCCTGAGATAAATTTTATCCAGGAATAAGTAGGAGCACAAAATATCGCTTTGCGTTTGTTAGGACTCAGAGTCTTGTTTTTGTTTGTCGAACAACTGGATGAATCGTTGAGCTTGGTCTCCTAGGCATTTCTGTGTCATCCTGAAGTTTTGTTTTTTGTTGTGAACGTTTCCGACAACGTCAAAGGACCTGACGATTGATGAAGATAAATATCCCGAATGTTTGGTTTAAAAAGCTCGGAAAGACACAGAAATGCACGGAAACAATTCCATGATAACATTTTAACTTTAACTATCGTCTCAACAACTTTTTTTGAGCAAAATGTTATGTAAAGACCGATGAAGTACAATAGACCACAAACCTACAAATTATAGAGGTCTTGGTTAGAGTATTACATTAACCGTTTGGATGCCGTTTATATACCTTAAGGACATTTATATACGTCCTTAACATCAGATTTTAATAGAATTTGTTGAAAGTCAAAATGTTATTTTAATTGTGAGAATGGATTACTTAGCACTTGCTAAACCGTTAAAGGTAATTGTAGTTAAAAGTTTCCGTTTAAAACAAAATTTGGGAATAGAAAAAGGTGAACGTCCATACGACGACAAGTAGTTCAAATACAAAAAATTTTCTAATGCAGGCGGAGATCTATCGGTGGCAGAGTGGTTGTATTCTTTCGTTTTTTTCTGAGCTTGTTATAGTTAATTTGGTTCTCTTTACGGTTTTCATTAATCAAAAAACTCGCGTTTACATCAGCTTAGTTATTTTTTGCTTTTGTTTTGAAGTGGACTGTGCAGGGATGAGAATCTGAGTTGGGGGCTACTATATTTTCGGCTGTTTTTCAATTTGTAACTGTTAATTGTGATTGAAGAATACTTTCGGTTTGCATTTGACTTTCCTACACGCTCCAGCTAAAATAAGCAATTAAATGTTAAATTTTAGCGTTCTGGCCATCTTGAAAATTCGTCAACCTTCCTCGTATTCTCAAGGGATATGATGGAATCGTAGGCGAAATGTTGTTGTGTTTAGGTATTTCTGGTGTTTGATCTTCTCTGGACTAAAATGTGACGTCTAAATACATTTGAACCTAATTTAGGTAGAAACCGATTAGCATTAAGAGGGTAGGGGGGGACTTGATTTACATTCGAAGGAATTGAAATGCAACGTATAATACGGGCCTTAAGAGGGATATCTTTTCTGTCCTCAACAGGTCATTTAAAGCTAACACACAGCGATGCAGTTAAGTTTGTCAATGGTTGTGAACGCAAGGCATAATTTACTAGAAACTATTACCGATCGGCAACTTTACAAAGTGAAGAATAAAGCAAGCTCCGAAATACGTCAAGTGGTAAAACCCAAGATTTGAGTTGTATACAAGAGTAAAGGAGATAAAAGTGATATTTCGCACTTATTTGGAAGTCAAATCATTGTTCAAATCATACTTATATTATCAGGGGCGGCCGAAATTAACTTTTCTTCAAGTAGGTTGTCCGTTGGGCAACCAACTTTTCAGATCTAGGCGTCTAAGATGAAATCTAGTCACCAAGTTTGGTGTTATTCCTCAGCGGTAAAACACAAAACAAAATGGCGGAGCGTACGAACGCTAGGAGCAAGGTGTGTTAATCATTTAATAACAAAATGGACTATTATGGATTATGGATTATGGATTTTCGGGTCTTTAAATATTAGTTCTCCTAGTGGTAGGCAGCTGAGAATATGGTCAACCATCTTCTGCAATTTGGTCGTTAATGTTAAATTGTGGTCTTTCTGACAACTGGAGCACCGTAAATTTCAGACCCTGATTTCAGAGCAAGCTGCAATCCTTATATACACTATATGACATCATCAAATTGCGGAAGAAGAAAGACGTGCGGTTAGAGGTGAAGAAACAGTGAACTGTCTATGTTTACCGGGCGTGAAAATTTACGGACGAAGCAGCTAATTTACAGGGTATTAAAACTTAAAACTTCCGTCAAATTTTATTACAAGAGCTTCTAATATTCAGAGCAGGTTATTATGATTATTCTCACATGTATAGGACAGGTATTGTAAAATTTTAAACTTTATGATTCTTAAAAGTAGCAGAAGTGCTAGAACTGGGACAAAAGAGATGTTTACGGTTATCAGAAAGATTTATTTAGGTTGGTGAGACGAGCGACATGCTCACAAGCGACGAAATGTTTGGCAACAGCACTATTGTCAAAGTCGGAAGTGTCTTTACAAAAACGGTGATCTAAACGGCATTGTGAAATATATTTTACGCATGTGGGAGCTTGGAGATATTAAGGATGACAGATGAACGTTCGTCAAGCTCATACTTCCAAAAAACGATTTCTGACTCCAGACAGGGATCGAAACCGCAACTTTCTGATGAACGTGGAGACATTCTGGCCATTGGAGTTACCATTTAGCTGTCAGTTTGAGCGAAGGTGAGACCTGAACAGAAGATCCTGGTATGACCAGGTAGTTTGCAAGTACTTTAAACTATTATTCATCTGAACTTGACATTTTGCAGTTTCAGGTCTCGTGTTTGTTTAATGTTGATAAATTTATTGTTGGGTGCATTTGAAATGTTCGCAATTAGTAAATGCATTTGAATAAGTACAATTATTATGTTAAATACATTTGTTAATTACAATTAACATTGCTGTAAATATATGTCGTTGCATGAATAACATTCGTTTTACTATCTTGGCTAGGATATATTACTTTTCAGTAAGGAACTTGGTTTTTCTGGGGATTGATTTCAGGAAATTGACTGTATTTTAATGATTCAGAATTACTATTGTTTTTGACATTGTAATCATTGTTGTCGTATTAGTACTTAAGTCTCTCTGAAATGCCGGTTTTTTGTTTTATTGTTTTAGGAAGGCTGCTACAACGTTTGCCCAGACATGATCAACACAACAGTTGCCAACAATGTGAGACGAGAATGACTGTCTTGGATTTGTCAGCTTATTCCCTTGCCTTCAAATTTTAGATGGTCTTTTACGCAAGAAATTTATTTAGTCATCCGGCAGTAAGGAGAATGAAGCATCTGTTTGGTTTAAAAAAATATCTTCTTACTAAAGCCCTGGCCAAATGAATGCAACATCATTCAACATGGTTGAATTCAACATTGTCGGATGGTGTTGGACTGCGTGTGCGGTTGTGCGGTTGTGCGGTTGTGCGGTTGTGCGGTTGTGCGGTTGTGCGGTTGTGCGGTTGTGCGGTGCTGACTCGAATTTTGGAGATTAGGGATCTGGCACGAATAATGATCCCGAATTTTTGGCCAAACTACCCGTTGCCCTTGGCTGACTCGCCATGCTTTTTAAAATAACTGCCAACAGGTTAAAAGCGAAGAAATGCCTAGCTTGCAGCTGTGAGGATTCTGGAGATTTTGGAAGACGATGAGGAGATAACTGTTAAGAGAGGAAAGACGAGGAAGTGGACAAAGCGAAGAGATTTGGTCGAAATCCACGAACATCTCTTCGTTTGCTGTGTTTTTCCTCACGAGTTGAAAAAATTGTCTCAAAAATGTCTAGGTAAAATTGTCTTAAAAACAACAACGAGCGGGCGACAAGCCGACTTTCCGTAAAATTGTCTTAAAAATTTAAAGAAGTTAGTGTGTGAAAACAATCATGCAAGGTATATGCTAAAACAATTATTCACCCTAGTGTCGGTGAATGGTGTAGATATTTACCTTGCCACTTCGCGGCACAGTAAATATCCTCCACTATTCCCCTCCACTTCGAGGAATAATTGTTAATACGCACGTTCTGAAGCTATTCTACTAAGAAAATCTTCCTGAGTCCCTGACGGGAATCGGACCCGTAACCTTCTGATCACCGGTGAGATGCTCTAACCACTGAGCTTCATTGTGAGATTGTGAGCGAAGGTTAAATTCTAATCAATACATAAATGTAATCTTTGCTCGCAATCTCAGTCTGTAGCTGAGTCTATGTAGCTAACCGGCAATCAAAAGGTTACAGGTTACGGGTTCGATTCCCGTCAGGGACTCAGAAAGTTTTTCTGAGTAGAATAGTTTGAGAACGTGCGTATAAAACATCATATACCAAGCCACCACATTTAATAACTCATTGATTAACACTAAATAGGCGACATATCGAGACTGGCAGTACATATGTCTACCATCAATCCGAACCAGTACATAAATGTAACCTTCGCTCACAATCTTAGTCTATGTAGCGCAGTGGTTAGAGCATCTCACCGGTGATCAGAAGGTTACGGGTTCGATTCCCGTCAGGGACTTAAAAAGTTTTTCCAAGTAGAATAGCTTGAGAACGTGCGTATAAAACATCATATACCAAGCTATTGATTAGCACTAAATAGGCAACATATCGAGACTGGCAGTCAGGGCCGCCGAGAGGGGGGCAGGGGGGGCAAATTGCCCCGGGCCCCCAACTCAAAGGGGCCCCCAACTCAAAGGGGCCCCCAACTCAAAGGGGCCCCCAACTCAAAGGGACCCCCAACTCAAAGGGGCCCCCAACTCAAAGGGGCCCCCAACTCAAAGGGGCTCCCAACTCAAAGGGGCTCCCAACTCAAAGGGGTCCCCAAAATTGGAAGGATTTAGCATGGGTTGGTTTTGACCATATGGAATGATTCCTATGACGTCATGAATAGGGCCCCAGAAAAAGTTTTGCCCCGGGCCCCGGTAATTCTCTCGGCGGCCCTGGGTACATATGTCTATCATCAATCCGAACCAGTATATAAATGTTATTGAGTAAAAATCAAACTGATTTGACAATGACTTTTCAATAAAGTCGAAATATCATCGCAATCATTCGTCCTCTTGTTATTGACTCATATCTTGGGTTTTCAAGAAGTCATTGTTTTTCGGGATTTGTTTTTTACTCTATTTCATAAAATTGTCTACTGGCACCGGATTTTGGACATAAATGTAACTCTCGCTCACAGTCTGAGTCTATGTAGCTCAGTGGCTAGAGCATCTCAGCAGCAATCAGAAGGTTACAGGTTACGGATTCGATTTCCGTCAGGGACTCAGAAAGTTTTTCTGAGTAGAATAGCTTGAGAACGTGGGTATAAAACATCATATACCAAGCTACCACATTTAACTCAATTGTAAATTAATTTGTTTTGTGAGTATACAGTTATCAAGCAGGGATCACTATTCGAAACACGTGAAATTCTTTCAAACAACATTGAAAAGTTCAGTTAACAATTTCAAATCTCTGCAAAGGAACGTCTGATAGCATAGTCGAACCATTGTAGTAATTCAGGCAAGCCTCTTTGGTTTTAAGTGCGCATGTCAACAAATGTTCACTATGGTTACGCAAGTTTGTTGAAGTCGAACAAAAGCGAATTCGATGATGCAAATTATTCTCAAAAAAAGTTACTTCAAGAAAACTACAAATCATTTCCAAAAAAGGTTTACACATACCATCCATGTGCAACATTTTCTGACTGACTGAAAACGTGGAAACTTTCCCGTTGTTTGAAATATTTTTCAATTTTGCCATAATTTGAACGTGTTAGGTAAAAGGTGATTATGTCGTTTCAACAATTTATACGCCGAAAAAATTAACAGCAAATGAGTTTAGTAATTCATGAATTTCGTTTTGTCGGGCCACCAACATGCTTAGCACATTACGCATTACAAAGCGCGGTCGCGCAGCTATCAAGTATATTATACCTATGGCTACTCAGTTGTAGCATTTACACTCTCAGCTGTATACCCGTGAAGTGGTGTGTGAACATTTTTTTGATTGAGGCGCTGCAGTCCTAAACGAATATTCTTGTAAAAACAAACATGAGTCTTTTTAGAGGAAAACGTCGAGTTTCAATCGTTTGTCGTTTTGCAATTTCTATTTCAGTTTGTGGAAGCAGTGGTATTTTGAAAATTTTCCTTCGTTTGCTATCAGCAGGAGTTCGTTTCCCGCCAATCTGTCAACACCTGCATTAAGGCGTCTGTGAGCATACTGTTAGCCATTGCACTAATATAACTCTACAGCTGATCTTGGCAATATTTCGTGATTGAAGTATGCTCCTTGTACGATAATAAGCTGACCACAGTTTTATAAACAGTCTCCCGAGTTGACGTCTGCGGCGATTAATCCTTCAGTTGTAATATTTATTAAAACAAATTTGTATGTAAGCATGTAAGCACGTGAAACTGACAAATAGGTAGATATTGACACAATTTAGAAACTATTTCAGCGATCATAAAAACAAGTAGCGAAGTTACTTTGTCTACAAGTCCATACTGAACTCGTAGTTGGACATACAACAGCATCGTTTGGCATTTCATATAACTAACGAGATGTTTTCTAAATGTTTGGCAGATTTCATAGAGTAATGGGCTCAGGTATTGTTAACTTAACACCCTTCGTGTTGCTCTTGTTATTTCAACTCTCAAAAAAAGTAATTGAAATGAGTATCCTTTGGTATGGCGATTGAAAGAAGTATCCTTTTAAGGTCACCTGAACAGATAAGTATGCCTTATTTTTAAAGAAATCTAATTACTTGGCTGCACGACATGGGACGATCTTAGAGATCAAATAACCAGCAAGTATATACTTTGCTTTTTCATCTCTAGGTCGCCCAACGTCTCCTTTGATTGCATACCTTGTTCAAGCAGTTAAACCGTTTCAGTCGTTTGATTTGTATTTTGGTTGTATTTTGTGCTGTCGTTGCATAGTTCCCAACGTGCGAAGTACATCCTTCAATGGCCAATGACTCTGGAATCAGACTACTCTTAGCTCTAATTATCAGTTTCTTTTGTGTCACTTCAACGAAAGCTCAGGGTAAGTACTTTTATGCTTTTAATAACCTGATGTCCAGAATTTAAATACTCTGGCATTCGTTTACATTCTTCGAAATTGCTTTCAAGAAGATGCCTTACGTCGAGCTGTCAAACGTAAGTTTTAAGATATTACTTCAACAAGCGTATAGGTCTTCTGTCACATTCTGAGGCACGCCCGCTGCTTTCAGTAAACTTGGTTCGAATATCGTAGGCGGCCTTGTTACTTCTTGCTTTTGCTTTTAGAAATAAACTTAGTGACATTATCATTGGTTATTTTAAATTGCCCATCTCTCTAACCTCGTAATTGTGCATTTCTCCGGTACCTGCGCAAAAAGACAAGTGCATTTGTTGTGAACTTTGTTTTGGAATGTTTTATTTAACTCATTTCCTGGTTATTCCTTTAATTAATTGCAATATTCTTTAATAAACATACATTAGTGGCTGAAATGCTTTAGTTGATAAAATGTTTCTGTTGTTGCACGTCTCCCGTCGTACCCCTAAAAAGCAGAAGGAAACTGAACTTCGCTCATGAGGGGATACTTGCCCCGTGCTTTGTGGTTGATGCTGTGATAGGTCTATCGATATCTGCATATCTCTTTGAGATCCTATCAGCATTTCTAAATATGCTTTGTAATAAGTATGTTGTCCGTCGGTGTCAATAGCAATTGTCCATTGAAGGTATTAACTGAAATAAAAACTCGACACCGTTTGTGTTGAAAAAACAACGCCGTTCGTGTCCATTGTCCCATTCTTCATCAGAATGGAGATCAATACAGGGAAACGAAAAATGTTGATAGGATCAGCAAAACAGGCAGCGCGTTTATTTTGTTTGGTGGAAGTCCACAGGCTGACCCTCTGTTTTCTTCTGAAATTTTCGTTATAATGTAATTTAAAATATTTAGCATAATGCTCAATCATGTCGCACCCTTGTGCATCCCACCGTGACGCTGACAACCTAATACCGTCCAGGAAATTTTTTAATAGCTTTGAATTTTACCTCCGACTACTTTTGAATTCCATTCCTAAATATTTATAAAATAGTTTGATCTCTAATTCTGAGTGGTAGCTGTACTTTATTGATCAACAAGAATTCGGTTAGGTTTGGCTTAACCATTTCAGCCAAGCTAGTCTTCTTGCTGTGTTATGTCATTTTGAGTTGAACTGAACTGTTCAAGCTGGGTTTAAAATTTGCATTGTTGATTTTTAATAGATGCTGTTTATCTAGTCGAGCTAATGATGAAAACAGATTTCATTGAGACTTTTTCCTTAGTCATTTCTTCATCAACACTACGAACCATGCGTCATTGGAAATTATAGTAGTGTTGTTGCACCAGTTTCCCGAAAAACGTATTGGTCCAATTTATTAAATGATGACCGGAAAGTGATTATATTGAAGAATAGTCTATCATGTTTGGTCATTGGCAGCTTTCGACGAACCTTTTTTTAAATTAAGCCAATGGAATTACAGAACGTTTTCATGAGCAGTTGTTGTAAATCTTGTGATGAGCAGTATAAATAAAATCATTGGAGAAGTCCTTAGATTTTCTAAGTTCAGGAACATGTTGTCAGTCAATTGGCAAGTTCACCTTTGGGTCACTGTCGGCCTTCTTCCGGTGTTCTGAAAGACACTGATCGCAGGTGAAGGTGAGACAGTTCACATATTTAGGACGATATTATGTCTGAAGAAAGTATTCATGAATTACGCAAATTTCATTTGGTCTGGACAAATAGTGTATTTAAGCGAAATAAATGAGAAAGAGAGACTCCCCACCTTTGTATTTTGGGCCCAGGAGTTCTCAATTTAGCAGCAGTACCTGTGAGATTAGTAATCCTGCCGATTTGCAATTGGATTAAGTATGTGACTATCCTAAAATTGTTTTCCTGCATTTTGACGAACCGAAACTTGTTTCATACAGTTAAGGTTCCATATTGTTGTTGCGGGCCAGGTTTACGTTTAGTCAGGTACTCATATAATGATTCCAATGTACTACTGTTCGTATGTCAGTCCATTGGTCCGTCCTTCCACCCTATCCTAATATGCTATTGACCGAGCATGAAACCGGGTTTGGAGGTTATGAGTCTAGTTCTTTTTGGTCCGTGCAGGCGACTAAAGACACCGATATCAGTATCATTCTATCCGGACCAAATAAGCTCAGTCATTAAGTTATTATTGTCATTATTTCCTCTTTAACACAGGGCCATCCCTGGGGTCATTTTTTTAGTCGAGTCTCATCCTGAGACTTTAGACTTCCAACACCTTTCTCAAAGTATGAGCCGATCCAAGGAGAGCAGACTTTTGGAACGTTCTTTTCCTATTTTGAATCCAATTTGCTCCAAGTGACACTTCAGTTGCTTGGATACTGAGCCCAACGCCCCAACTGCCTCCGGCACAACCTTTGTACTTGTTTTCCATAGGTTCCCAATCTCTCTTGCCAGATCTTGATACTTCTCTAGCTTTTCTGTCTCTTTCTGAACAACGTTACAGTCACCAGGGACAGCAATGTCCACAATAATCGTCTCCCTCTTCTTCCTTCTTTGTTCGACAATATCTGGTCTTCGATGATGAATTTCTCGATCAGTTTGGATATTAAAATCCCACAGTATTATCGCTTCTTCATTTTCCTCCACTTTTCTTGGTACATGTACCATTTTTCACTACAATCAGTACTGTATTTCCTGCACAATTCCCAATGAACAACCTGGCCAAGGTTGGGCAAGCTTGGAACAACTACATAAGATATGCTGGACTGGTTCATCATGGTTTCCACACATTCTACACGTTGCTGACACATTCTGCTTCTCAATCCCGGCTTTCACAACGTTTGTTCTTATTGCCTGGTTTTAGGCTGCAAAGACGAGTCCTTCCGTTTCCTTCTTTAATTTACCAATTCTTATCCAACTCCAAGACTCACTTGATAGCTCTTCTGTTTCTCTCTTGAATTGTCCATGCAATTTTTTTCCTCTCCAGTCCTCGATTCTCTCCCTCTTCTTCCTATCCTTTTACTCCTTTGATGTTTCAACCTCGTCGATATTCTTCCTTCTCCATGCAGCCGTCAATAGATGTTCCTGACTCTGACAGACATACACATAAACAGTAAAAAAATATCAGCCAAAACATGACTCAAAATTAATATTACCAATGATAATGCAAATTTATCACAAATAACGAAGCTGTTGGTAGCATTGTTTAGAAACATTAAAACTTTCTAACGAGACTAGCTCTTGTTAGTCATGCTCAACTGAGAACTTTAAGAAAACATGTCAATGTTTTAAATAAAGCAGAAATACAAGACTGCAACATTTTCAAATTCATTTTTTCCGACAACGTTTTGTTAGAGATGATTTCTAATAAAATAATTACATTTATACACGAACAAATTGGCAGCATGCTGCGTTCACAAGTTTTGTTTAATAAAGTATAAAAAGGTTTATCAACATTGCCTGAACGAATACTTCTATGCAGTCCCCAATCTGCTTGAAATACTGAGGGTGCGCGCCGCCTGCATACCCCACTAGATCCGCAACTGAATTGTGTGGATGAGGATTTTGATTTGAATATGAATATGTCCATGCATTTGGACGTGGTTATTTTAATGATTCGTTGATTATTTGCTATTATTTTAATGTTTTATTTTTGAGGCAGAATTCAGGTCAAAGGACGGTGTATGCCCGGATAAACCTCGTCGGCTATGTTCTTTTAAAGAGAAAAGCGACAGTTGTTTTCTCGACTCCGAGTGTCCTGGAAAACAAAAATGCTGTGAAGATGCTTGTGGCGTACTTGCTTGCAGCGATCCAAAACGTCCTTCAGGTAAGACTGGCTGGTCATTTCGGTCTGTGGGAACAAAGGATTCCAGGTTATAATAACATAATGAAATAAAAAGCAGTAAAGTTATGAGAGAGTTTCGTCATTCTCTCGCTTTGGTATCGTATATGTTGAGTCGTTTACATATGACATTGGTTGACTGAGATTAGGATGTTCTGGACTTTATGGACCGGTCCAATATTGTAAATGGTACCATTCAGCAACCAATCATCATGCGTAATTTTGCGTACGGACCAAAAAAAGATTTGACCGTAAAATTGCCCAACAACGGTAAATATAAGACCTGAAATCAATTTGTGATCCTCACTGATCCCCCACTATCGGTTCTTGTAAACATAATTTTTATTCCCTTTTAATGATTACGTCACAATTTTCAGTCCTCAATTCAATTTGCTAATGCATTTCAACCCTGGATATGAAAAATTACATTAGCACCATAATTTTGCTTTAGAGTATTTTACGTGCTTTAAATTTTAAACGGTATATATTGTGTTTCAGGCACTTGCAATATTGCCGTAGATCTCGGTTTCTTGGTTGATTCCTCGTCGACTATAACTCCAAATAATTTTAATAAGATCAAAACATTTATGAAAAATCTGGTTAACGACTTTGATGTTCGTGGAGGAGGAACACATGTTGCTGCCATAGTATTTGGAGATAAGGCGCAGGTGGTTTTTGATTTTAATGAACTTCGAGGGAAGGATCTTACTAGGCAAAACGTGGTGCAGAAAATAAACAACATTCCCCAACTGTCTGGTCTTACTCGAATCGATTTGGCACTGTTGATGGCAGATACGGATATGTTTTCCTTCAATGGAGGAATAAGGAGAAATTCTCCGCAGGTAAAAATTTAGCTTAGTTTGTAAGAAGTATACCCCATCGTGAATTTTTACTAGATACTCGAGATGATAAATAATCAAATAGAATGGCTATTCCCCACCATTAGCCTACGAAGTTGACTTACCACTTTTTCATCCCACGGGATTGATTTATTAACTTATCTATAAACAGAAACACTGTGGCATTTTGCTTATGGTAAGTCAACAATTCTGATGAAAGAAAATCTCGAGTGCCCAGATACCTTGACTTTAAGACCCAACCGGGGCCTGTTGCAAAAATTCAACTTTTGGTCTTCCCTGCTGGGAATCGAACCCGCGACCCCGCGAATCTAGTGCGATGCTCTACCGACTGAGCTACGAAGGCCGTTGCAGAGAGTATGGCCACGAGTTCAGTATTTATGAGGTGATAATGCCGAGTAAGTGAAGAGTATATTCATTATGGCATTTACACTCATCTCTCTCTCT